>JADRCH010000008.1:1814589-1841094 GCA_019843965.1 Rhynchomys soricoides | reverse complement strand
AATAATAATAATAATAATAATAATAATAATAATAATAATAATAATAATGGCTTGGTATGTGGCTTTGCTGGGATGATTTTAAGACTGTCTTATGCTTAGTAGAGAACATTGTATCAGAGACCCCCCTCACACATGCTCATCAATAATATCTAGATTGGGTTGATTTTGGAAGAACAATTTCCGACATTATTGAGGAGTTTCTTAACCAGGGAGGGGAGAGGGACTGTATTTCTGACAGTGTGAAATGAGCCTTAGGGGAAGCTGTGGAAAGATACCATGGGCTGCCTTGGAGGGAAAGGTTTCTTTAGGCAACCTTGGAGATCTAACCGTGATAGGTAGATAGTCCAGAGGTGGTCAAGGTGTGCCTGAGGAAATGAAGAACTGAATAAAGAAATGGTGTGTGTGAACAGGAATCAGCATTGGGAATTTATAGGCTGGGGACCTGCAAAGTCTCCTTCTCAAGCGGCAGTGCTGCGAGGGAGCTAAAAGATCGCAAGGTGGCACTGTGACTCCACCTTGGAAGACAATTCTGGCCCGCACGTAGCCTGCACGATGGACTCGCTCAGGACTTCTTGGTCGCGCTGGTAGGTTTGGCTGGGTCTTTGTAGCAGCCAAGCGAATCAACAGCAATAAGGGGAATGAATACACAAGCAAATCTCCCGGAAGCGGTCTCTTTTTGGACGCGGCATCAATAATCAGAAACTGTCCGCGAGGAACCATTAAGAGCCCGGAACTGTCCAGCAGGGACCGTTGCGCTCTCAGTTCGTGTAATTTGTGGGTGGAAATTACACCTGGTCTGCAGGGAGCTGAGCTGGGCGCTCACCCCCGGCCTGTGGCCCTGCCCTGCACTCCTCCAGAAGGCTCTCTCCCACCGGTAAGACCAAGGGACCTGCAGTCTCACTGCTGCCCTTGACACTTCGATTTCCACTCAGCTTGCTGCTTTCGACTAGCTGGACTTTGATTTTTTTTAGGATGCCTTTGCGGCAGTTAACACACACAAGTGCACACACGAAACACGCGTGAGCGCGGGCTCAGACTCTTGCTCGGTACACAACTTCTTCAGAGCTTGCACACTGTACTCACATCAAATATGTCTTCACGTGACTCTCATGCACACTCTTGATAGAGGTGCACCTGTGCTCACTCCCTTGGCCCCGCACTCAAGCAAGCGCGCTCACACGGAGCCAAGAGCGCACTGTACAGACCCTCAAATAATGCAGCTGATTGAAAACCCATGTGTACATTCACACCACCAGCGTTTTAAACAAAGGTAGCAGTGAGGACCAGGAAGCGCACAGCGGTGCGCAAATACCCAGAAAGCCGCCAAAGAAAGGAGCGCACAGAGTTTTTCTCACTTGAGTATCTTGAGCCCACCTCCCGAAGGCGCTTTTCCTTTCATAGCTTTCCTTTAGTAAAACAGGTCCATTTCTCTCTTAAATCTTTATAGCCCCCCCCGCCCCCCCGCCCCGCGTTTTTTTCTTCCACCCCAGTTTGTGCTTTAAAACTTAAGCAGTGTTAATTTATAAATTGCTGGAGAGCTCCCTTCTAAAATCCTTGGAACCCCCACCCCCACCCCCTATGTTGAGGGAGCCATCTCTAGTCTCCTAGGCAGATGGGCAAAATTCTCAAGGTGGGGTACCAGTCGGGCTCCATTCCAGGGCAGCACCAGCCAGACTAGAGTTCTTTTTCTGGAACACCACCAGCTGTTTTCTCCCAACTCAGAATCACGTCTGGTTTTAGCTCTCTGTGCTCAGGCCAAGACTGAACCATGTTCCCCACCCACCCACCCTCCATTAAAACACGTGCTCAGCTGTCCAGACTTCTTTCCTGTAATGGGTATCCCGGACATCAGACATGGTGGCAAAATCCCGTATTTAAGGTTGTTTCATTAGGCAAGCTTGCCACAGCTTAGACCTCAGCTGGGACAGGGAGAGACCAGCTAGGGCTAGCGTTGGTACGTTCCTGGGGAGTCCTGTCTGGGGAGGAGAGTGAGAAAAGCACACACTTACATTATAGGACAAACTTGTTTTCAAATAGTCATATTCGTTAAGATTTCTCTCAAACTACTCTCTTCTGTGTGGTTTGTTCTCACGATGACATGCGCTCTCTCTCTTTTTTTCACCCCGCTATGTGTAACCAGGACCCAGTGTATCCTCGAGTTCTAGTAGTAGTGGATAGACCGAGATGCCTCTGTCTGGTGGAGAGGTTTGACTCCAAGGTTAATAGCACTGGCCCTGGAGACAATGTCCTGGTAACTTTATTAGCGGTGTGGCGGTGTGGCAGGAGCAAGGTTTCATCCGCTTCCGCTTCTCTTACAAACCCTCCGTTTCCTCACCTGTACAATGGGAGTGGACTGTGGTGAAGATTGAGTAATTTCATGTCCGGTAAACCTAGCAACAAATGGGATCTATTCATTGTCTGGGACGATCCTGGGGGAAACCCGAGAGAGGCCTCAGCTTGTCCGAGAGGGGACAGTTTTATGAGACCGCACCGCGCCTGGTCCTACTCACGTTGACTGCAGTCTCTGCGACAGAGACTAAGAGATTGTTTATTTGTTCTCTACCTCCTGTGAATGGCCGTCACTCTCTTCTTCAGTTTTCTAGTTGGTTCCAAGAACAGGAGGGTTATCCCAGGGACAGAGACTGGATGAGCAAAGGAGGGACTTTTCCGGAGCGCCGCGAGGTCGCAAGCCCGGATCAGAGTCCGGATTTCCGGTGGCGTTCTGGCCTGCGGCTCCCACGCTCCCCATAGCGGTGGGTGAACGCCACCCGGGAACAGATCATGTTTTAGTGGGCGTGTGGGTCCCAGTGTTCGGTAGCTCCAACCCGCATCCGTGGTATCTTCTCATCACCCTTGCCCTTACCTGGCTGCACTCCGCTTTCCCAGGGCTCCAGGTCGCTACAAACTCTACCGGGTTCCCCTGATAGTGGCCTGGCTTCGACCTATCCCAGTCACACATCTCAGACGTCTAGTGGCCCTGCGACTCCCCAGAAGCCTTTGAGCCTTGGCGCTTTGTCGCCCACTTCCAGTTCCTCCCAGCACTGAATGAAGAGCCCGTTCTCCTACTGGGGTCGCAGCTACCTCTGGCAAGAAAGCTAAGAAAGGTGAGGGGGTAGTTCCCGGACTGTTGGCTCTCGGGGTGGGGGCCTCAAGAAGAGAAAAGTAGAACACGCTTCAGGACAAGTCCCAAGCCTGCCTCCTGGGGGCAGACAAGCAAAAGCCATCCCCTTTTGGGACATTCCTTCTGGTCCCAGTTCTATTAAATTCAGGGGGTCTTTCTTTTTACCGAAGGGTAAGCAGGGCAACATAATTCTACCTAAGCCCCTAGAAGTTATTGCGTCATTTTATATGGTCCACGAGATAGAGGGAGTCTGGGTTTACAGAAGCTTGGGATGGCCTGGGTGCCAGAAGGTGGGCTTGAAGGGCACAGGGGGAGAGAATTCTTGTGCCCTAACCTCAACTTCCTCTAGCGGAGGACCCCAGAAGCTGGGAAGCCCTGCCTGGCAGTGTGGACCCTCTGAGAACCTGTCCATGACCACCACCCTAACCCGCCTCCCCCCACCCGACTCTGAAGAAACTGCCAGAAGTTCAATAGGAAAACATCATTCCAGGAGAAACATATTCCTTCGCTCCTTATCTCTTTGTTTGGAGGGAAGGCAAGAATTCCTAAATGTCTTTAAATATAGATTCCTAGGTACCAATGCCAGAGGCTCTGATCCTCCAGCTCTGAACGAGGCCTGGATCTGAATGTTGAGAGAGAGAGAGAGAGAGAGAGAGAGAGAACTCTGTGGTCCTGGGGGTCATTCTCCTCTCTCTCTCTCTCTCTCTCTCTCTCTCTCTCTCTCTCTCTCACACACACACACACACACATACTTTCTTTCAGCTTCCTTATACTTAAACATTTATTATTGGATGCAGAAGCCACTTTGAAAGGCAATTCACTCAGATGAAAATCTACAAATGCACTTTGTTTAATGAAAGTGAAATATGCCCACCTTCCCAGGTGAGATGCTGGCTGCCTGTCAGGCCAAAGGGAATTAGGGCTGACCAAATATTCTTGCCTTCCTCTCTTCCTCCTCCTCCTCCTCCTCCTCCTCCTCCTCCTCCTCCTCCTCCTCTTCCTCCTCCTCCTCCCCCCCTTTCCTCCTCCTTCCCCCTTTCCTCCTCTTCCTCCCTCCTCTGGCTTAATGGATAGATATGAAAATTGCTTCCTTTATAGATAGTTTCTGGAGAATTGGGCTGCTAAAGATATCATTCTCTGTGCCAGTTTCTCTTTTTGGGATAGTGAGTTTCATGTGCTGACTGACACCAGTATCCTTTGTAGATGACCTCCAGAGGTCTACGTTTTCTGTCACTCTTGTTAACCACAGGCCTCAATGTGACTTCATTTCTCCCTTTTCGAGCAATGATATTTTCTTGACTGTGTGCTTCTCATCACTGGGACATCTACCCTATTACATATAACTTTAAATGTTTTGACCTACTTACTGAAAAGTTGAGATACAAGCAGCTAAGGAGGGAGGCCTGAGTCTTAAGCTAGGATTTCTTGGGACCCATTGCGGGAGGGTAGTCCCTGCTTCCTGATGCCTCTACCTTGAAGGATCACCTCTGAACTTAAGGGACTTATTCTGTGTGCTCCTGAGGTTAAGAGGATCCTGGGTCTGGGACATAAGCAAAAGCTTGGAGCTCTGGGAAAAGTTTAATGGGCCTAGCTTCATTGCTCATTTAAATTCTATAGAGATGGAGAAGGCTCAGTTGTCTATCAGCATATAACACATCTTTTACACCCCCCCCCCAAGCACCTACTGTGTGACAGAAACTCTGGCACATGATATGGGGATCCTGGTGAATCAAATGGTCTCTGCTGAGATGACTCTGAGGAGATGGCCTTAATTATGGTACCAGAAAGAAATGTCCCAGCACATGTGTAGTCTAGTCAAATAGTCTGGAGGATAGATAGTAGATAAAGTTGTGTCTGAGGATAGTGGACATGCATTCAACCTGTAGCCTGGGAATACACCCACTTACTGTTTCATCAAAGAAGGGCTCCACTTTCCTCCTAAGACAGACCCACCAAACACAGCGCTTGCTGACCTTAATTGCTCCATTCAACAGGGATGTGCATTCCTTTCCATCACTGACTGCAATACATTTTATAAATCAAAAGGCCATCGAAGACCAGCAGAAAAGGGAATCTGGATTTCAGGCAAAGAATTTCCCCCTGAGGAGTCCTTAGCAGCCTTGGCTGCATCCAGGGTGTCCTCTGAGGGTTAATGATACAGTTTACCATGAGCTTATTAAATGTTGCAACAATAAAAAAAAAATGATGGGGCAGGCTCATTACCCATAAACCTCCACCTATTTCCTCCTCAGCCACAACACAAAAGCCAAAAGGCCTGAGGTGGGGGACAAGTTACCCTCTTCTTCCTCCTTCTCTTCTTTCCTTCCTTCCTTCCTTCCTTTCCTCCGCTTACATTCTGCCACCTTATCCACTTTCTCCTCTTTCCCCCCTTTCCCTCCCTCCCTCTCGTCTCTCTACATCCCAGTCTCTCTCCTTATGATTGTGATGGAAGTTGGCTCAAGCCCTCTTCCCTTTTTACAGAAAGAACTCTGTGCTAAACAACCAACTTATCAGAGAAGGCAACATCCTTGCCATCACGGTAATGAGAAATAAAGCTACTTTGCGAAGCAGGAGGTGGGTTGGGGATTTGAAGATATTTAGAGTCTCACCCTGGCACAGCCCCAGAGACCCATTCACTCTTAGGGACTGCTGAAGAATAGTGACTTAGTAAGAACCGCACCCAACAGCATTCGTGTCTGGGTTAGGACCAGAATCGGAGGCATTTCAGAGGCTTGCTGAAGACTGAGTCTAGATCGCCCACTCCTTTGTGGTCTACTAAAGTTGTATTCGTTGGGTCTTTAGGCTTCTCTACCTCTCCAGACACGGGGACAGTGTCTTCCGAGGGCCCTCAAGTCTCGATCTCGCGCACACAAAGTTCATCCCGCCGCCCTTGCTTCAGAGCGAAGAGCTGGGCACCTGGGATGGCATCTTGCCTTTTCTGCCTGGTCAGTCCTTTTTCCTCCACGTTTGCCCCAGGACAGCCGAACAAGGGACTAGGCGTCTGCCCAGAGAGACCGCAGTCAGTACCTCTCCGTCGCGCTCAGGGCGCAGAGGGGATGCTTAGGGACTGCCATGGTGCATACACCTTCGGCTCAGGATACCTCCATCTCCTTCCCTCTGCCCCCTTTCTTGCTCGTTATGGCCACGCTCTTTCCAGCCTAGACGCTGGTGCTCAGAGCTCCCTCGCTCGCCACTTTGCCGGGAACTTTGGCGGACCCCCTGCGCCACCCGGAGAAGGATGTTAATGAGGGAGTGTGGCCCAGCTCTGTGAACAAGCCAGCTCCGGAGCTGCGATTGGCTGCGATAAGGCGGAAGGATGACGTTATGCAAAGAAGGGGCGTGTCTAGGCTGCGAGGGCCCCGCCTCCTTCCCTTTGGGGTTAGTGTGCCTGTGTTTAGCTCTGGGGAGAGTCAAACTGGATTCCACAGGGAGAGCCTGCAAATCACTTCTATTTTAGCAAAGAGAAAACAGAATCTCCATCTAGCAGGGTCCACCCCTCTCTTTCTCCCTCTCCTTTCTTTTTCTATCTCTTTCCCTCCCCCCCTTCCTCTTTCCCTCTCTCTCCCCTTCCCCCCACCCTCTCCGGTGTATCTGTCTACAGCAACCAGCGTCCTCTTCTACACGCACGGAAAGGAAAGAAACATCTTTGGTTGAGAGAGGAGGAGGAAAAAAGAGAGAGAGAGAAAAAACTTGCCTGGTTGTGGAAAATGACACTTCAAGTAGCCAAGCCGGCTTCGAGAGTCGTATCTATTGTTTCTTAAATTGTCATCAGGGTGGTTTTTTTTCTTCCTGCTTCTTCAAGTGAAGGTACCGCTACAAAAGGAAACTCCAGCCCCTCCTGTTCTCCAACGGCCTGTGATTACTACAAAAAGAAAAAAAAAAAAAAAGGAAAAAAGCACCCAAACTCAAAACCAACCATCCAAACAACCCCCAACAGCCAAGCATACATCTCTGTTTTTTTTTTTTTATTAATTTTGGTCTTTTCGTTGGATTTTCCCTTTCTTTTTTTTTTCCTCGCCCCCCTCCCTGTTATCGCTCAGTTTTGAGCGAAGGTTTACATTTTTAAAAAATTTGCTTTTCAGCCCGCCTTGATGTAGCGCGAGTCTCATCGACTCAAAAAAAAAAAAAAAAAAAAAGAAAGAAAGAAAGAAAAAGAAAAAAAGAAAAATCTGTGGTTGGCGTGTTTTTTTTTTTCCTTTTTTTTTTTTTTTTTTTTTTAATATTTTCAAAGGGGAGGAGATTTTCCACAAGAAAAGGTTGTTTTCATGTTTGGGATCCAGGAAAGCATCCAACGGAGTGGAAGCAGTATGAAGGAAGAGCCGCTGGGCAGCGGCATGAACGCGGTGCGGAAGTGGATGCAGGGCGCCGGGGTGCTGGACGCCAACACAGCGGCGCAGAGGTGGGTACCGCTGGGGGACCGTGGAGGAGAGGCCGCCGGCTAGCGGGAGAGCCCGGAGACGGCGGCGCGGCTACCCGGGGCCGGGCCACGCGAGTGCGTCTGCCGCTGCGCTGCGCTCGCCGCCCGGGCTCCACGCTCTCCGGCTGCGCAACACTCGTCGCCGGTGGCCAGAGAACAGCGAGCTGCCGGAGGGAGCCTAGCCCAAGCTTTGCCGGCACTTTCCTCAGCCCCATCTGCGAGTGTTTTCGTTTTGTTTTAACACAGAAGAGGCGTCTCTGCCGCACGGTGTTGGATAGCTGCGCTTTTCTGACCGCTTGTTTTTTTTCTGGGTGGTTATATTTTTTCCCCTTTCCTCTCCTTCCCTTCGCTTCCTTTCCTCTTTATTTCTCTTCAGTTCTTTCCTTTTTCTTCTTCCCTCTTCTTTTTTGTACTTAATTTTCTTCTCTCCCCCTTCCTTCCTTCCTTTCCATTCCGTTTCACATTTCTTCCCTTTCTTCCATCTTTCCTTTCTTTTTCCCACTCTTTATTTTTTTCTTGTCCTTCCCCACTCCTTTTTTCTTTCCTTCTTTCTTGGTTTCACTTTTTCCCCTCTTTTCTCTTTCCTCACCTGGCTGTCTCCGTTTTTCCCTCCTCATTTCTCTCCCTGGAGTCTTCTCTGACTTCTGTTATCTGGTTCTCCCCCCCCCCCCCTTAACCTCCAGTTTTTCTCAGTCTGCCTGGAGAATAGTGATTCTCAACTTTAATTCTCCTAAAAGCCTTCCTCATACCCTGTCACCTTGGCCTCCCCCAGTCCCTCTCCCACTCTCCAGATCCTACACTGAGTGGCTTGGAGACCATGCTCTTGGAGACCAACTTCAGGAACTTCCCTGGACACACCCAATACCCTGTCCAGGGGCTCCTGGTCCCAAATGAGAAATGGTACCTTGCCCTTTCAATTCCTGGCCACCAGCTGGGCTTAGGGAAAACTTTGTGGGACCAGGCCCCATTAGACATATAAGGTGCAGAAGGAGATAGGAGAGTAATTCCATCTTTCCAGTTTCCTGGGAAAGGGCTAGGGACAACTGTCCGGTACTGTTTCCATCCCCGCTGAGCACGGGGTTGGGAGTGGTTGGTAGTGAGAGTGAATTGGGTAACTAGGCTGGAAGCGAAAGTGTGTGTGTGTGTGTGTGTGTGTGTGTGTGTGTGTGTTTATGTGTGTGTTGTCAGATAGTGTCCGGCAGTTTGGGCTGTCATTGTGGTACCCCCGGGCGCCCCAGTCTCCAGCCCCCGATAGATCTTCTCAGCCAAGCAGCCTTGGCCCTTTGGGTTTCTGGAATGTGTGAGGATGATTTCGCAGAATGGCAAAACTTTGGCAAGACAGGTCTTTTATTTTAAAATTAAACCAAACAACAACCACCACCTACAACAATAAAACAAAACGCTCCAGTTCCCTTTCCCATGGCGATCGATCATTTCTAATAGCCGTGAGTCCCAATCTGGGACCCTTCTCCTCTTGCTTGTGTTTGTGTAGAAAATTAGCGTGCTGAGGCCGGGTACCGGCAGCTGGCCTAGGCTAGGGAGTTTCCTGGAGGGTGGCTGCTGCCGCGAGCAGCCTAGCATGCCTGCATGCATTTCCACCTGCCCACTTACTTGCGAGATTTGGAGGCATAAGTTGGAGCCCATTCCCACGCCCTGGCCTTTGAAGTAGTAAACTGCGCACTTTCTCTTTAACCCCCTTTCACTTCACCCACGGTCACGTTTCCTCTCCACGCAGCGCGCTTCAAGTGGAGTAAAGATTGTAGCGTTTCATCTCACACCCAAAACCCAAACAAAACTTTCACACCTCTGAGTTCTGATGACCCGCTTTCTCTGGAAGGGGAGGCCAGGGACGTGAGTGGCATTTGTGCAGTCCGTCAGCCGCGCTTGAGCTCCTGATGGGTGATGGAAGGAACCCAGGGGATGTTGTGGGAGCAGAGAAGGTGGGTGTTGGGGGGTTCGCTCGCGTGTCCTGGGTTACAGGGGGGAGCGGGACACAGTCGGCTTAGCCATCTAACTCTGCATCTTTGGTCGCAGCGGGGTGGGTCTGGCCCGGGCTCACTTTGAGAAGCAGCCGCCTTCTAACCTGCGGAAATCCAACTTCTTCCACTTCGTCCTGGCCCTCTACGACAGACAGGGCCAGCCCGTGGAGATTGAGAGGACCGCCTTTGTGGGGTTCGTGGAGAAGGAAAAAGTAAGTGGGCACAGCGCAGTCCCCAGTAGTCCCGGACTCAGACAGGAGGCCCAGGCGCCTTAGAAGCCGCCTCCGTGTGTGTGCAAGGCTTTGCTCACACTCCTGTGAGAGCCACCCCCCTCGCCTCCAGCTACTTCCCGTCCTGGACGAATCCAGGCTCCTGGGACACAAGGTCTTGTTCCAGAAAGTTAACATGGAGCCCCCAGAACTGGAGAGATTCCAGGCAAAATGAACGGAACCCTACTTCAGTCTAGCCTTGAGAGCCTGGGCTGTGCTCGCTCTGAACTATCAGATTAAGCATTGCTTGCCTCAGATGGCCCAGGCTGCAGTTCCCAGGCTCTGGGAAGAATATCACCCATGTGCACCTCATGGAAATTTCTGGAATGGTAGAAAGAAAGCAATTTGGGACGAGGGTGGAGAAAAGATTAAGTTTGCTACAATTTCCGTTGCTACTGGGGCTGGCTGGCTTTACAGGATTGGGGGGGGGGAAGAGTCCCATTTGGGAAAAGTTGCCTTGAAGTTGGTGCACTCACTCACGGAGACCTCTCTCCTCATCTCTTGTGTCTTTGGGCCTTGCTGCAAACCAGGAAGCCAACAGCGAAAAGACCAATAATGGGATCCACTACCGGCTCCAGCTCCTCTACAGCAATGGTGAGGCTCCTGTCGGGTCGGTGCCAGCACCCTGGGGCTCCGGGTCAGGGCAGGGGGCTCACGGAGCTCCAGGTGGACGAAAGCCCCCCAGCGAAGCTCAGCCGTCAGACACCCTCCAGGTGAACAGGCCTCTCCAAAAATCTAGGAAGTTTTTCACCTGAGGAGGCAGAGGGCGGCTTGGTCAGCCCAGGGCTGACCAGAGGCCATTTGACCCTGACAAGACCACTCGGTTGTCTTCTTTCTCCCCTTCTTGAGGCCTGTGTTGCTCGGCCAAAATTCCAGGTCGCTTGGCTCCTCGGTTTTTTGGGGGGGGTAGAGGGAGTAGGAGTGGAGGTGCTCTTGATGGATCCAGGCGGCTTCAGAAGGGCTTTAGCCTGGGAAAGAAGAGTGACCAGGTTGGGGGGCTCCCCACCTCTTTTCTAGCTCCAGTGCTTGGAGGAGGCTGGCTTCTAAGGGGGAGCATTTGAACTAGGCCCGCAGATCCTTGCTGGATTCTGGGAAGGAACGTCCTGGCTCGCCCCTTTCAGGACAGCGGGAGTTCCCCTTGGCCTTGGACCCCTTTGTGTGCAGTTTTTGTTTGTTGCTATTGTTATGTGTATTGGGGAGTTCTTTTTTCTTTCAGGGCTTATCCCCTCTCTCTTAATTTTCCTTCCTCCCTCCACCTCCAGGGATAAGGACTGAACAGGATTTCTATGTGCGCCTCATCGACTCCATGACAAAACAAGTAAGTTTCTTAGAATTCCACACTGAGGGGACGGACAACTCTCGGGTCACCCAATTTGCTGCAGTTCAAAAGCTGGTTGAGCCACTGAGAGATAACTGGGACCCATACTCTCAAAGCCAGGGTGGTTCTGGCAAAGTGGTGGCAATGCAGGCTTCCTGGACCATTTCTGCTCGAGGCTTACTGCCTCCCTGGGAAAGCCAGGCCTGGTGATTAAAACCTGGGGTGCTGAGTGAAGGAAAAAGGACTGAACTTCCTCTGGCTTGGCCAAGAAGCCCTAAGGGGAAAGGAGCCTAGAGACAACCCCTTTTGGGGAGGCAGTATGGACTGAACTCCTGAAACACAAACTATCCAGGCCTTCCCCAAGGCCCAGGCCTGAGGAATTGGGGGGCAAGAGGCAATTCTAGGAATGGAACTGATGGAATTTGCAAATGAACTCGCCACAGATTTTTATTTTTTTAAAGGTGATGGTATTGGAAGGTAGTGTTGTAAATGGGAGCCTACGGTTGTTTAAGGGTATTTGGCAAAAACCCTCCTGCTTTGGCCTCCAAGTTTGGCTGCAAGCCAGACAGCAAGAGCTAGCTAGCATTCTGTCTTAAAGGTACATGGACAGCATTTTCTTAAGCTTGCCAACACACGGTGTCAGGCAGTATACATTAAGGTTGAGTTATGTTTTAAAAGATACAATTATGAGCCAAGTTAGAAGTGAGGCCTGACATTTTAATGAGGCACAGAAGTTTTTTTGTTTTTTAATCTCTTCTCCTTAATTTTAAGAAAAAGTGTAGTTTCAGAATGAAGTAGCTGGTTAGTTAGTTAAAGTAACAAGGGAAAAAAACCAGCTTTGTTGAGAGAGGGAAAGAATTCAAAACAAAAGGAAAAGTTCCCTATTGTACAGCAACCAGCAATTTAGTGCGGGGTTAAAATGTGTTTATTTGATTATCATTTTAAATATTCCTTTCAAAACAAGGAGGGGTGTTCTTCCTTCACTGGGTTAGAAAGTTTGGAATTAGGGTGTTCATGCATGATTAAAAATAGCTTTAGATCTGCCTGGCTATAATGTGCAAAATACAGATTAATAAGCTGTTGGGAGTTTGAAATCTTAGCAAGAAGCATTTAATAACAGCTCATGTTGATTATCGCATTCATATTTATTGTGATGCAAATAAAATTTGTGGGATTATGGATATGAAGTATATTTTTTAAAGTGATAAGTGGTTAAAGAAATTGCTATTATGTTTCCCTTAAGTATTATCATCTTTGGGAGATTGTGTTTATTTCTTAGTTGACAGCTCAGAGTAAATTCCCATTTATTGTTCTAATTCTAGTTATTTTCTTGAATTCATTTGATTGCTACATAGGTTAATTCTCTTTCCTCTGGACACTGAATTTTTTATTTTTTCCTTGCTGAGCAGAAACACAAAAAACTTGATTTAGTGTTGTTTTTTTTTTTTTAATGTTTTCTGATATCAAAACAAAATATATTAGGTGGAATTTTGTTTTTCAAAAACAGTTTTTGATATGATGGATATTACTGCTTGTCCTTCTCATCAGGAGTGAGGAGTGAAAACAGGGGAGCCAGAGGAAAAAGAATGAACCCTGACCCATACTCCACATATATTTATTAGGACTTACTTTTAAAGAGAAAAGGCATCCACACCAACAACTATACAGGGCTGATATGTTTATGTAGCATTGACCACTGAAACTGTAGGCCGAACTATGAAAATCTCTATTCCAAGGAGCAAAAATTGGAATATGTTTGAAGGGATTGTTTCTATTTGATTTAAATCTCCCCAAAACCTTAATTCTACCTCCTTAAACAAATATTGCTACTAAGAATTGTTTTTTATCAACAAACTCTCTCATACAAGAACAGTGGAAGGATTTTTAAAAATATAAAGCAATGCGACGAGTATTTTATTAACAGAGCCATAGAGTTTTGTTTTGTTTTGTTTTTGAAAACTACAGCTGAAGGTGTCTTTGGCTGTTTGATAGCATCAAAATTCTATGGGGAGGGAGAGAGGGGAAATGGTTCTCTTAAAAAAAATAACAGGTATAAGAAAGCTATTTGCAAAGTTTAAGTTATAAATACATGTAGTTATATAGTCTAGTCTGGAGCAACCTGGAAAAAAATTAACAAGTATCTAAGTTGGTAGAAAAGTATCAAGACAAACGACATTTTAAGATGTACCCATTTGCTTTCACAGTGATTGGGTATCCATCTTTCCTATAACTTTCACTTTGAAAGGCAGTCTGAGCTCATTAGCCAGTTGCTTGTCGTTTGATTCCTTGCACCCAAAGCTTTGGAAGTAGGTTATCTTCTTATGGACTCAGTTAATATCGTACACTCAAAAAAAAAAAAAAAAAAAGTCTATAGAGATTCCAGATGTCTTCTTTTCTTAGCTGCAGAATCATTTTTATAGTCAGCTTCAGAAGTGATCGCCCTGTAGTTTGAAATTATTCAATGGAAATTAAATGCTTAGTCTGATTTAAATTTTCTAAAAATGTTGATTCTATGTAGCTACATACATCGGCCTGTTTAACTAGGAGTGACAGAGGCTGGCTAAGTGGTAACATTGCCCTCTGCGAAGTGTTTCCTGATGCATTTCAGATTTTGATATTCAGAGTGTGGAGCAGAACATAACCGTCAACGTCTAAGAATACCAGAGCTGGTGGAGGGAATACCTGGCCACCGTGAAATCTTGTCTCTGTCGTTTGGTGACCCCTAGCCCTTTTCATAGTAGACATGTGCCTTTGCACATGTGATGTCATACCCTTGACTCACAAGCTGGGGTTAACATTCAGATGGAATCGTGAGCCAGTCACATGCAAAAGTAGCTCGGCTACAGCTGCACAGGTTGTTCCTCATTTTGAGTGCATTTAGCAGCAACACTGAGACCCAGACAGAAATGTACTCAATCAACCAAGATGTCTGAGGATGACACAGTGTTTCACACCTTCCTAAAGTGTCTCATTAGACTATTATGAGGAAGGATTCCTAATTTTGGGCTCTACCAGGTACAATGGAATCCCTCTGGGAGTGAATGCAGAAGGCTCTGAGATCTCTTCTCCTTATCCATCCTTAGTAAAGCATAGGGTATAAACTATAAACATCTGAAAAAAAAACCAACAACAAACAAATCAAAACTCATTTAACTAGCAAAGAAATGTCTTGCTTTTGGGAAGGGTTGTTCAAAACCAAGTTTAGCTGGCCTAAAAATAGGTGTGTGTGTGTGTGTGTGTGTGTGTGTGTGTGTATGTGTGATTGCTGTTTTTGGTATTCTATTAGAGAACATGCAAAAGCCCTTAGGATCCCAAAGTTTGTGGCTAATGCATCCAGAAACAGTGTCAATTGTAGAAGCTCTCGTGGACCCAGTTGGGGAGGCCTGAGGCTTAAGTTGCCTCACTTCAGGTTTGCATGTGTGATTTGAGAAGTGATGTGCTCTGTGGTTCATTCATCGAGGTATCTATCTTTAAGTAGTTAACACACACAGAACTAGCTCATTTCTTAGACTAGCTTGCTTGAAGAGTGAGTTTTTCAAGTGATACTTAATAAAGAAAAGAAACCCAATCTCACATTCCCTGCCCCCAAACCAAAGTGGTTTTTCCTCCTTATTTCATTTATTTATTTTTGAGAAGGGCAAACAGAAGTCATGGCATGTTTGTATTTATAGGTTTAATGGTGGGGTAGGTGTGTATGGGAGAATGGTGCTGATACAGTGGGGGCGCAGGGGCAGTAAATGTAAAGGTTGTGAGATTTGTCTCCTAGCTAGCTTTTTAAAGTATATTTATTCTGGTGTTCAGCCCTTAATGTTGTTGCTTTAGCTTTGCTTTCACTGATTGTTTTATTATATTCTACCATGGCTACACAGGTTTGATTAACCACTCTTTCAGCTCATTGGTAGATAAACACTTTTTTGGGGGGGGGGCACATATCTATAAGTTCCTAAGGAATTTACCAGGCCAGCAAAGAGGCTCTTTCATAAACCCAGGGAGCCAAACAAGAGAGGACAGAGCAGGTTTATGTCAGGGGCGATATTTCAACAGCTTTCTGTCTCCTTTGGTAACATGTCAAAAACGCAGGTGATTTAAATTTCCTTGCACATAGAGGAATGAAGAAGTTTGGAATTTTTATGCATGATCAGGACCTGTGTTTGGGAAAATGTAAACTCATCACAGTGGAAAATGTGTTGTTTGGAATCTGGGGGTGAAAACAAAGCTGATGGTTTTGGAGAGCTTGCCGGAGCCAGATGGCCTAGTACTTCCCCAGTCTGGCGGCCCAACTGCTCCCTCCTGGATAATATACAGCCATTTGTTCGGGGATATTTACGCTAGAGCTGTTTCCATGTGAATGTTTGAACAGCATTAAAAACGAACATATTAGTCGGGATGCATTTATCGAACTCATATGGCTGTACAGACAGCCTGTTATCTGTGTGTTTCTTGCTGGGGATAAAGACTGTTTGGATGTGGACATGCGTGAATTGTTGACATAGGTTTTGGAACAGGGAAGAGTGGGTTTTAGCGAGGAATTAAAATACATATGAGTTTAGAGTTTAGCTAATGGGAATCATGGTTGCACCCAACTCAACGTTCTGCTGTGAAAATTAAATAGATCCATAACTGCAAAGGCCTTAGAACAGTGATTGACATATATTAAGTATATAATAAATTAGCTGTTCTTACGATTTTATTATTATTGCCTGACTGAGTTGACAAAGTCAATTGTATCTACTAACGTAGCAAATGGAGTAACTATCCAAGTAGAATATCGTTTATTACTTCTAGGAAAAATGTCATATGGAATTATTTGAAATATTTAGTCTCCACCCAGCCCCAAGGCATTTGAATAATAGAAAGGCTTTTAGATCTTCAAGACAGAAGAGATGCAACAAAAAGTCCCCTGCACTGGGGATGTGCTTGCTTCTTAGTCAGGGCTGTGATGTAACTGAGCAGCGTCGTGAATATGATATCATGCCTAGCTCAGTTCTGAAAACGGCCCGCTTAGCTGCTGGGCTGAAATTACATCTTTGCAATTTGTTCACCAATAGCCAAGCTGCTACTTGAGGCAAAAATGAGTTTTGATTTTACTCTACTATTAATGTTAGATTGCTGTTTGACACAATTGTTTATGAAATGTCACATTTGTGGTGTTTTCTTTGGCATGGCTTAATTTTTAACTAGGGTTCTTTCACCTACTGGAAACTGGACTGTATTATGTAGCTGTTTTGTTTTGTTTTTTAAATGAAAGGCAGTGGAACTTGGTGGGTGAATGTAATAATTTCTGTGCAGATATTCTTTGTTGATACTATAGCCATGATTATTGCTTTTTGATTAGCTCAATTCTTAGTAATTTGCTATCACTGATAGTTTATATTTAGAAGAGACTCCTCTTTTGGTTGAAGAAGGTAGTTTTTATATTTATGGCTCTTTCTCTGAGGTGACAAATAGACTTTGCTTTTTGTTTTGTTTTCAGAAATAGGAGTATCATTTTCAAGGTTATTGTTTTGATTTATGTGGGAAATTCAAGTTTCTGTTACCTCTCCTCTCTTCCCTCCCTCCCTCCCTCCTTATTGCAAATCAGGACAAATTCCTAATGAGAAAAGTGTGCATTCTCATTGCTGCCTTGAATGTGGTGTGGGACTGAAGGAGTTAAAACCATCAGAAAAGTAAACAAAAGAAAGCAAGCTCAATTCTCTGAACTTCTGTGGGCATCCCATTGAAGTATGATCCTGGTGTGTTCTCACAGAGGCGGTTTTTCCCTTTCTTTTGCTGTGTGGTCTTTATCCCGAAATAAGTCTCAGTGAACTTTTAAGCCTCAGCAATATTTTCGAAAAGCTAGGGATGAACTATGCTTTAAAGATGACTTTTAAAACAGTAGTAACTGAGGCAAGCATGGGACAGGGATTGACTGAATTTCCAAGACTTGCACACGCTGACTTATAATTAAGCATTTAAAACGAATGGAGTTTTCTCTTTGGACAGCAAGACCAGTGTTCTTCAAGATTTATGAAAGTTTTAACAAGAACCATGCCTTTTCATCTTTAGTTAAATATATATATATACATATATATATATATATATATATATGTATATATATATTTAATTCAATATGGTTCAAAAAGCAACCTGAAAACTAGGGAGGGTGTGCAGGGATATGCATTCATTTCTGCCTGATTGTTATTTTCTGTTAGAGGCTGATATTCAGAGAGAGGAACTACTGACCTATCAGAAAGTCAGGTCTCCAAATACGACCGGTTTGGACAACTTATCTCTTAGTAGCACCGGGTTTTGGAAGTTGAGGTGAAGTTACTTCTGTTTATTGTTTCACATTTCGTCCTGTCCAAGTATCCCTACTGCCTTGAGGCATTTGTTTACCTTTGGCAGGATTAATGTGAACAGTATTTTCCACTTGATACCGTATCTTTTGTTTTGATGGTTATAACGCTCATCTTGATTCACCCACGATTGATTTATTTCAGTAATACGTTTTTATAATTTCTCTCCCTCTCCCTCCCGTCGTAGTGACAGCTCTCCCCCATCTTCACTTCTGATAAACACATTGATTTATTTAAGCCAGTGTTGTCTTTGTCGCTTTCTCGGCAGACCACCTTCCTCCCAATGAGCAGACACATGATTTACTGTGGAGGATGACAGTGAGCCTTCTTCTCAGGGCTCCATTGTCTGTATCCTAAACCAGCTGTCTATTAAAATGGTTTCACTTAAAATAGTCAAGGCTGTTTATATGCCCCTGGGATCTCCCAGCTGATCCAACCTCAACCATCTTGCCTCAAACTCCACAGAAGCATACATTTAAATTAGTGAGAGGAGCTGAAGCCTCCTGTCCCCCCAAATTGGTGTTAGAAGATGCCTGTCTTTGGGAGTGGTGTTTAATGTCTGGATTTGCTCAAGTGTGAGCCAGTCTTGCTGTGCGTGCTAAATGTACACAGAATGCTTTCAGTAGAGGAGCAAGCTAGAATGGGAATGTTGAGGCAGTGGGGGAAAAGGGTCGAAGTCTGTCTTAATGTTACTGTGATACTGGAGCTAAACCCCCCCCCCCCCCCCCAAATCTATCATATCTACCTGTACCTGGTCCCATCTGAATATTCATCTCTGGACCAATAATTTCTCTGTGTTGTATATGTATGCGCATGCATGCATGCATGTGTGTTTTAATAAGTCTTTTCAGTAATAAGAAAACTGGGTAGAGGCTGGGGGGAGTTCTGCCTTAGAATTGCACAAGAAAGCTTGCTCCCTTAATGTGACAGTGCAGTTAACTCTAGGGACAGGGAGTTTATCCTTCCTATCCCATGGCAGATGCCCACTCTCTTTTCCTGCAGAATTTCCCAGAAACAGGTACTTCTTTTTCCGCCCCTCAAGAACCCTTCTTATTCTATCCAGGTGCAGGGAGAGGGAAGGCAGAAACCTCAGATTCCAGATCTCCCCAGAGTTCTTAATTATTTCTGAGCAAATCCAAACTCTTGGTTTCATTTTTCTACGCTTGATTTGGAGAAAGATTCTCTGTTTGGACTCCAGCGCCAGAAGCAAAGTGGTAGGCTTGGTATTTGGTAAAGAGATGCATTATGGAGGAACTGGGCCTTTAACAAATGATGCTTAGTTACCAAGGAGAAAACACAGGACTTCTGGGAGTCCCTGTCATCCATTGCCTGGGGGAGTCCTCAGTGGATTTGCCTTGAAGCTTATTATAAACTGGATATTATCATGGCCTCATTCATTTCAACTAGCAGCCTTGATAATAATAATGTTTATCTCACCTAGAAAGTTCCAAAAGGAGATCTTATGTAATTGAGATGCCTGCCACGCCCTCCCAATAACATCATCACTTCTCCCCCCCATCTCTCTGCTCCAGCACAGAAAAGTTTTCTAGATCTGTAAACTGACTTATCGAGTTACTATTATTATTATTATTATTATTATTATTATTATTATTATTATTATAGTTTAGCAAGGCAAACGCTGAAACAGAGGTTATATAGGGTTTTAGGAGAACATAGATTTAGTGATAATAGGAGTTAGCAGAAATGCATCATTTGAATTTTATTTTAGCACTCTGCTTGAGATCTAATCAGTAATTTAATATGGTTTCTTTCTTTCTTTCTTGAATTTTTTTTTAAGACAGTGATTGCAGGAAATAGAAGAGACACATATACGTTTTCTAAAAGTATTAAAATTGTTTATTATTTAGTTCGTGTGCTCAAGTGCCCACGCATGCTCATGTATGTGTTGGACTCATGCGTGCCACATTGTATGTATGAAGGTCAAAGGAAAATTGTCAGTTCCCTCCACAGTGTAAATTATAGGAATTGAACTCAGGCCATTGGGTTTTTTGTCAGACATCAGAGGGTCAGCAAGAAGGCTCAGAAGGTAAAGGTGCTTGCTGAGCAAGCCTGGAGACCTAAGTTCAATTCTGATCTCCACATGATGGAAAGAGAGAACCGACTCCTGATATTTGTTCTCTGACCTACACACACACACACACATACACACACACACAAACACACACACACACACACACAGTGGCAATGCCCTCCCAATAGGATAAATAAATATAATAAGAATAAAGAAAGAGTTATGTATTCACATTAAAACTAGTGACTAAAGATTTGACACATCATAGGACATTAACATAGTGCAAGTTATTGCCCCAGAAATACAGTTATGAATGACTAATAAAGCGTAAGATATAACATTATATTGTGAAAAACTAGCCTGTGGTCACTGGTGGATGGTGAACATCGCTCTAGGGAGTGGTCAGAGTGTATGCTGGTAATAAACTTGTGGATACATAGAACCTGGTTCCGAGGGAATTTAGCATCATTCTGTAAATACAGCATTATTCTGTACTGTTGTCCTGCCTTGAAGTCTAAGACTTTAATATGAGCTGGAGAAACAGAGCAGAACTCAAACGGAAGGAAATTCTACAAAGTTACTGGCCTGTCTTTTCAACTATGTCAGTGCCATGAACCACAACGACTGGAGAATATTCGGAATGAAAGGAGACATGACAGCTGAGCGCAGTGATTAGTACAGGATTTTCTTTCACTGTAAAAGACATTATTAGGTAATTGGTAAATCTCAATAAGGTCTGGAGATTAGATTATTCTATTGTATCAATGCTAATTTTCTGATTTAGATAATTGTGCTGTGATTATGCATGAAAAAGCCTTGTTTTCAGGAAATGCATGCAGATATATTGAGGATATATCTGCAATTTGCTAAAATGTGATTTAGGGGAAAAAGAAAAAAAGGAAGCAAATTTAGTAAAATGCAAACATTTGAGGCACCCGGGTAATGAATATCCTATCTTGGGCTTCTAAACATATTCTTTCAACCATCTTAGAAGTCTGCAGTTAAAGTAAAAGCAAGTTATTTTTTTAAATACAAGGAAGGCTATGATGAGCTTTTTTTTTCTGCCCAACCACTTTTCCTTCATTCTAATTTGTTGTAAAATTTGCTTTGCTCTGTGTTTAGATACTATAATCAGGTCATGACCCCTGGATCTGTCTACACTGGGTCTTAAGTCACAGTGGTTCTGTCTCCAAGTTCAAAACCATAGTGCAGAGAGAGAATGACAAGCCAGGCACTAGAAGTACTTTTAAGCACCACCCAGTAATAAGTATAATCTCTGGTTAATTTAAATAGTTTTGTCACTAAGAAACTGAGGGTTCTGTGAACGTGTGAAAGTAATTTTATTAACAATTTGAAGCTGTGTTATATTAGTATTATGCAGTGATACAGTGTTAAGTGAGTTAATGTATGCTGATGCAGAGCCCCGTTTGTTCTACCAATAGCGTTGTGTGTCTCTTTGGCTGGGCTAGTAACCTGTAGATCCATGCGCAAGCTTGAGGTTTGGGGGAACTTGGTGTGTGTCCCAAAGCAAAACGTGATTGTGTTGCAAAAAAGGAAAGAGAGCAAAGCGCCCGTGGCTGGTGGTTGAGGGATCCAGATTTTGAGAGTGAGATATAATTCTCTGCTTAGGGAGCTGACTCTGATTTCATCCCCCCACACAGCATATGCTGGCAAGGGTTCCCGTCTGGGCGGGTGTACACCCTTCAACAGCACTTGCTTTCAGCCTTTCCGTAGGAAGAGGGGTTTTCCCTGATTGAATTGCTTCAGAAATGACATAGTCGGTGCATAGACATACAGCTTTTCCCAAACTGTTTCTTGCTACTCGCCAGTAGAACACAAATGTGGGGGGTTGGGAGCGGCGCGGAGGCAAATGTACGTGGCCAATCAAACCCACATGCCTCTCTATATTTGAAATACAAACTATTGCAACCTCTTCAGTCTTCTGGAGCTTCTCTCTTTATTGATTAGACTTATTTTTATTCTGTATTGAGAAGAGAATTATGGTTGTCTTGACAACAGATACCTATCACATGCTCTGGTCCAAAGATGTGCATAATGAGGTGGTTGATAGGGCAGAGAGGATCATATCCCATTCCACTCAATTTGGGCTGATCCTGAGCAATGTGTCCTGAAATAATTAGCCCAGTGAGGCTTTTTGCTCCTAAAAGTTAATTGGCCCCCAGCAGGGGTGAGGGGGTGAAGAACTGGATTGTTATCCGTAACCCTCTGCTACTTGGTTCTATTTTTAGCTAAAAACATGCCTTTACTGTTACTTTCAGGCCATAGTGTACGAAGGCCAAGACAAGAACCCTGAAATGTGCCGAGTGTTACTCACACACGAGATCATGTGCAGGTAAGAATTCTCTCTCTCTCTCTCTCTCTCTCTCTCTCTCTCTCTCTCTCCCTCTCTCTCTCTCTCTCATTATTGAAGTAAAGACGAATTTGGATCACAAACCTAGGTGAAATCAGTTCCATTGGGGGTGGAGAATGTTTATTTTTGCCTTTGGTAAATGGTCTAGAAGAATTTGTAGACACATTCAGTAGTGTCAAGGATCACAGTGGCTCTCAGTTGTTTATTACATTTCATCTTGGGAGACATCAGTTTGTGTTTTGATAGCCCACAGTTAGTGGCCACAGAGCAGCACCCTCCCTCATCCTTCCCAGTGGAGTCAAATAGAATACAATCTCCTTTTTGGTGACATTTGCACTCAACTGCATGCTTAGTAAAATGCTGAGTTCTCTTGAAGTCAGTGGAGGCTTCTGTTTGGGTCAACTTGAAAGTTACACTTCCTTCTTTTGAGTTCTTCTACTTAATATAACATCTCCATACCTGAGCCTCATTTCTTCTTAAACTGATGTCTCTCTGTCTGTCTGTCTGTCTGTCTCCTCTTTTCTTTTCTCCTTGTGGATGGTTTTTTAGCAATCCTGTTCATATCTGAACATGAAACTAGTATTTCTTGGGGTAGTGAGCTTTGGGGCTCGAGGGAAGGAAGTGAAAAGAGACAACAAAAGGCCTACTAATTCATGTTCCTCCCAGATGAGGCTCTTCACTTTCTGCTGTGATCATGCTGAAGTGGCGCCTGAGACCACAGTCCCCCTCAGTGGCCTCAACCAGGCCTGTGCAGGAGAGGGACAAGGGCAGCCTTTTAACGTATGCTCTTGTTCCTTGTAAAATAACCCAGCATTTTGCTCCCAACATCTCCCAAGTAATTGGATAAAGCAGGGAGATGCTACTTGACATCAGAGGAGGTCTCCCAATTGCTTTGTTAGCTGAGCAGGCTCTCTCTGGCACGATGTGTTTGGCTGTTGAATGTCATTGACCAGTCTGCATGGGTCTTCAGCTGCCATCTCAGCATGGGAGGCCCTCACCTGCCACTCATGGACTCTTGGGGCAAACAATCTCACAACTCTACAGGTGGAAAGAGACTTGAAAGGGCTTTGTGTGTTTTCCGAGTGAAATTCCAAATATTAACATTAGTATCTATAAAAATCCTGGGTACTTTTTTTTCTTAAAAAAAAAAAAAATACTTCTGATTTATAGTTCTAAGATATACAAGAGTTTCACACATTTTCACTTCAGGGATTTGTAAAACCTGTTAATTATTCTAAAAACCAGGTTGTTTATCTCCAGACTTAAGACAGTAGCAGAACGCTCCCAAACAGAGTGAGATTCCTTCATTAGTAGGAAAAGTTGGTTTTAGCCTGTGTGTAAGAACTGCGTACAATCTAGCTGAGTGGCACCTTTTTAGAAGGAAGGGAGCAAGATCCATTTCGAAAAGCAGTAAAACGTAACCTTGTCTGTGCTATGTTTCCTCAGCCGCTGCTTTATCATTTTGGCCGTCTACAATTAACATGCCATTAGACAGAGCTCTCCATGTAGAGCTGCATATGACTATAGCAAAACAGGAAACAGGAAGATGGATTTCCACGAACAGGCCAGGCACTATCTATACATCATCGATTTGCATTTCGTATCTGCATATGTTTGGATTATGCTGGAGAGAATTCTATTCTTGAACTACTTAGAGATATATTATGCCTCTCATGCACAGCCCCCCCCTCTATTAATGCAGTTTATATTTTCCTTGTTTTTAAAATTCATTGGTCCAAAGTGCTTTATTATGCTGGTTGGTTGTGCTTTACTGCTGACGTTCTCTCTATTTTTCAGAAACATAAAAATAGCAAAAAATAAAATTCTCAAGCCACGGAAGGCAAATGACGCTGTTTGTACCGCGTGGTGAAGAGGGAAAAAGCTTTATTTCAAATGTCATCTTGCTAATGTTGCAGATTACTGCTTTCCCCGGCTGCCTATAGATGTGGACAGGGGTACTGTTTGTTTACAGGCTACCATGACCCCATTACACAAACCTGTCATCTATTGTGTGGCTAACAGTCTTTTAAATTGCAAATCTGATGCTCTTTAGGGGGCTTTAGGAAAAAAATTCTCACTTTCCATACCATCCTATTTCTCTTGATTTCTTGCCTGTTGTAAGTGGAACTTGGGATGTGCTGAATTTGCACCAGGGGTGCAAATGCAGCCTCAATTATAAGCATAAAATTAGAATCTGTTCACCATTAATCAGCCTGGCTAATTGCTATGCACCACCATTAGCCATATGGTGTGAAAGACAGCTTGCTCTCCCCAAGATGAAATTTCTTCATTGCAGACATGAAATAGTGGAGGCCCTGGATTTTAAAATAGCTTGTTTTAGATATTTAATTTCTAAACAACTTTCTGCAGTGCTTTCTATCAAAGCTAACGGCACAATAAAACTTTGCGTTGATGTCACAAAAGCTGTATGTTTATAGTACGTTGGCTATGATGAGGGAGACAGAATTTCGATCCACAAGCAAGGGCTTGGTGCATTCTGTTCTTTACAGTCAAAAGGAAGGAAAAAGAAAAAGATAAGCAAGGGACAGTCCTGTAGTCCTGTCTCAGGTGCTGTAAATTAAAAAGAAGGGGGGGGGGAGAAAAAGGAGGAGGGAAAAAAAAACATTGTGTTTTGTGGAGAAGGTGACCCCATTGTGTGAGATGGCTAAAGAAATTACCATCGTTAGTTTATAATTATTGACACTCGAGACAAGCCCTCTTTGATTTGAAGAGCGCTTCTGTACCATTATGAGAGAGCCTCTGCCTTTTGGTGACTTGGAATCTATCACACCAATCATGGGGCTGGGGGCTGGTGAAGTTCTTAAGATAGTGGCTCTGTGAATCCTTTTGTTTTATTTTTTGTTAGGAGTAGGATTCTATAAGGGGTTTGTTTATATGAGTACCCTAACTTCTGTCTTGCAATGCAAATGAAAACTAGAAACTCAGCTTAGTAGGGGGACTTGTATCCAGCTGTCGTAGGCTGCAGGCAGCAGGCATTCTTCATTTCCAGTGCCCAGGGAGATGGCAGGCCAGAGGCACCCTCCTAAGGAAGGTTCTTGCTTATTTTCTTTTGTAAAAGAAGCACAAAACTCTCAAGGCTAGCCTGCTTATGTGGTAGGGTTTTCCCTCCTTACTTGACTCTAGGTTTAGTCCAATTTCCTCCTTCAGACGCTCACTTATGTGTGGCTTTCCCAGGGAAGCACTTCTGGCCCTTAGCCCAAGTCATAACCCCTTGTAAGCTGTCCAGAGTACCAGGTGCTTGTAACTCCACAGCACTCCCTGTCCTTGCATTGCCATGACACCTTACTCCCTGTCTTTATTCAGCCAAGCCCTTTAAAGGGCAGGAAGTGACTCAGTTTACTCCATGCTTCAGCTGTCCCATTTGTGAAATGGGGTTTTGAATGCTATCTCATAGGGTGGTAGTGAAGGTTAAATGCCAGTCCCTATAAATTCTTACCTCGATGCTTGGCAGAGTCAGAACGGAAAGCCTGTTATGATTTGAAGCAGTATTAATAGAAGCAGTAGTAGAGAACTCATCTGTGCCTGGCCAAGTATTTGGTACTTTGTTGCTCCAAGTAGCTAATGGTAAGAAAGCATTGAAGGAAGGTTTAGTGTCAAAACCTGAATGTACCTGGTTCGCTACCGTTGTGGTGATTATGTGTCTTTATTGTTAGTATCTACTATGTGCAAAGCCTCGTGGAATTTACAGTAAGAAAATTTCATGCCATAGCAGGAAATCTTGAGGTTGGAAGCTTTAAGCAGCTAATTGGACTTCACTGGGCAAAGGGTTTGGTAGCGGGTTGAGGTAAAGGACTCTTGAGGATGGCAAAGAGGGAGGAAGTATTTGTAGGTGGGTCATATCAGTGGGAAGAGAGAGAGAGAGAGAGAAGGGATGGGAGAGGAATTTTAGTGGCCGCCTAAAGAAGTGTTTGTGGTCTAAGGAGGTTAATAGCTGAGCAGACCTGTGGCCTGGAGCTGGGAAGAAGAACTTGGTCAAAGATAACCAGCTTCAGACTCTGCTTTTCAAAGGCAAGAACTGAGGCTCTGTGGAAGATGGGATTGAGAATTTAGAATAAGAAGAGAGGACTCAATGATTCCAATCTTGAGAGGACTGGTCCCATTGAGTTAGAAGGTCACACTGTAGAATTGGGAAGAACTTTGAGCATATAGAGTTCAAAGAATGAAGGGAAGGAGGTGGCTCGGGGGGGGGGGGGGGATCAACCACAGGGGATTTTTAAGGCATGGATAGGCACAAGAAAAAAGTCCCAGGTCATCGGAGACTCAGGAAGTAGAGTCATGTAGGTACCCTGAGGCTCATCTCAGTTATTTTAGGCCCATGAGGCACGAAGTACTGACCACTCTTACAGTCAAGGAGACCACAGGATTGAGTGCTTGAAGGTTGAGTGTTCTGACAACAGGTAACTTTAAGTGTGAGAGGAAGGCAGAGGCCAGAGGAGTCAATGTAGCAGATTCCTTCAGAGTTTATCCCCTTTG
Organism: Rhynchomys soricoides; assembly: GCA_019843965.1. Classification (NCBI taxonomy): domain Eukaryota; kingdom Metazoa; phylum Chordata; class Mammalia; order Rodentia; family Muridae; genus Rhynchomys; species Rhynchomys soricoides. The sequence goes on along the minus strand of JADRCH010000008.1, from coordinate 1,814,758 downwards.
TAGGTATTAATCAGACTGTCCTCATAATTCACATAACTCATTCTCGAGCCACTTAGGATAAGTAGGGTAGGGATCCAGTTTAGCAGGGAGTGGTTGTACCTCTCTGTCATTCCTGTACCTGGGAGGCAGAGGCAGAGGCAGAGGCAGAGGCAGAGGCAGAGGCAGAGGC
>JADRCH010000008.1:1767756-1814579 GCA_019843965.1 Rhynchomys soricoides | reverse complement strand
AGGCAGAGGCAGAGGGGCAGAGGCAGAGGCAGAGGCAGAGGCAGAGGGGCAGAGGCAGAGGATCCCTGTAAGTTTGAAGCTAGCCTGTGCTGGATAGTGAGTTCTGGCCCAATCAGAGCTATGTAACAAGATTCTTTTTTCCCCTATATATTTTATTTATTTATTTATTCACTCACTTTATATCAAGATGGAAGTCCTCCCTCTTCTCCTCCCAGTCCCACCCTCACAACCCCCTCTCTCCATTATCCACTCTTTCTCCTCAGTTCTTAATTGTTCCCACCCAAATGGCCCATGTCTCCAGTGGCAAGAGGCTCTCCTTACAGTGCTTGAGATGAGGATCTGCAGACACCAAGGCTAGGGAACACTCAGATGTTTCCTGCCCTGATTTATGAACTTGCGAGTCAGCTCACTAGAAATCTACCACCTGTGTTAGACTGCTAAGGGAGGGGGGCTCCTAAATCTGCCTTTCCCCAAGTGTGCAGTGGGAGATACATGGTCCTGCTGGTGAAAAGGCTGCTGTTTGGAGTCTCCAGTGCACATAGCCCACACCAGGTGTGGGGGCACCTACTGCTGTGACTGGCCACATGGCTGTCCAATCATTTGGGTTGCAGATTAAAAAGGAATGCAAAGCAGGCACCTGCCTGCTTTTTTGGGATCTTGATCTTGGGCAAATCAAATTAGGGAAATCCAAGTCCCCTCAGTAGATGCCTGCTGTAGGGAGCATGTGCTGAGCCCATGAAGGCACAAATGGCAGGAGACTGAGAGACACCATGTGAGTAGATGGGGGCTTCAGGCATGTTCACTCTGTTTGCTTTGACCAACATGGTTTCTTTTCCTGGTAAATGCTTCAACTGTGTCACTTATGGGGTTGCTTCAGCATAAACCCTCTTCTGCCTAGACATTAGTGATTTTGTTCTTTCAGCTTGTCCCTCCCAGTTAATGCCTCCTGTCTTGGGTATAGCAGAGATCACTGCCTGTCCTTGTTTGGTTTTAGTGGAAAGAAGTGAGTCAGGTCAGACTGAGGTGGAAGAATTATCACAGTAGATAGTCCCAGGGTTGAAGGGCAGCTCTATTTATTTGTTTATTTTTACTCATTTTATTTTTATTATTTTTTATTCACTTTACATCCAGATGATGCCCCTCCCAGTCCTCCCTTAGCAGTCCCTACCCCCTTTTCCTCTGAGAGGGTAAAGGCCCCCACTAAGCCCCCACTCAGGCACATCAGGTCTCTGCAAGGCTAGCTGCATCCTCTCCCACTGAGGCCAGACAAGGCAGCCTAGTTAAGGGGACGTATTCCACAGACAGGCAACAGCTTTAGGGATCGCTCCTGCTCCAGTTGTTGGGGGACTCACATGAAGACCAAGCTGCACATCTGCTACATATGTGCAGGAGGCCGAGGTCCAGCCCATGTATGCACTTTGGTTGGTGGTTCAGTCTCTGAGAGCCCCTAAGGGTCCAGGTTAGTTGACTCTGTTCTTCTTCCTGTGGAGTTCCTATCCCCTGCCTGAAGGGCAGTTCTTTGCTCTGCTTGGCTCTGGGAAGCTACTGGTTAGTGGATATCATCTCAGCCTTGAGATTGGAGTTTGATTCCTAGGAACCCACGTGGTAGAAAGGAAGACTCAACTCTTTCAAGTTGTTCTCATCTCCACATGTCCACAGAGGCATGTGTGCACCTACACATAGTGATAAATAAATAAGCAAAGATGTAAATAAAGTGCAATAAAGCTATAAGCCAAGCTTTTTTTCTGCTCGAGATTGGCTTTTATTTCTTCTAGTATGGAAGTGTCCTTGCGATGCAAAGCAGAACACCAGGAAGAACAGAAATGAAGGGTGTCCCTCCCTCCATCCACCATCTCTTCTAGGCTTCTCTAGATTAATCTTTAATGTTCTCAGGAATTTATTCACAAGTTAACTTTGAAATCCAAATTCTTTTAATTGCCTTTGCTGGGGTTGTAGAGGGAGGGCCTAAGAGTTTATGCATCTGTCTTTGTAAAAGTCAAGCATGAAAGACAGATAATAAAATTAGACAATGAATGCATGTGTGGTTGAATATGGAAGAGACTGGGCAGAAGCTACAGGGCTTTGGGGTGGCCAAGCACTGAAGAACTTTGTTAAACAGCGGAGACTTAAGTTAATTGTGGACATATACCAGACTTGTGAACATTACTCTCTTCTTTTCCTTCTCCTTTACTCATTCTTCCTGGAGTGGACTCATACTGTCCATACTGCTTTGTAACTTGATTTCTTAACTCATAATATAATGTAGATTTCTTCCATAAAACTATGTCAACCGCACCTTCATTCTTTTTAGCATATAAAATTCCACAAATACAGATGTACATACACACATTTGTACTTCCAGCTACATCCACACAGGTATTGCATGTACACACATGTTTCTGCACATGCATTGCATGTGCCCACATGTCTCTGCATATCTTTGTCAGTTTTCACTGATATGATGAAATGCTGGTTGGAAACTAATGGAGGAAGGATTTCTTTTGGCTCATTTTTCAAAGTGTTTAGTAGATGGTCCCTTTCTGCTTCTGGACCCATGATGAGGCAGAACATCATGGCAAAAGGGTTTGGTGGAGAAAAACTGATCACCTCCTAAAATCTTGGAAGCAGAAATGGGGATATAAGAATGGCTCATGGTAAGGTACTGCCCCTAAGCCCTTGTCCCCAGAGACATACTTCCTCCAGTTAGCCCCTCAGAAAACCTCTAGAAACTCCAAAAATAGTGATCCAGCTAGAGACTTAGGCTTCCTAGGAACCTGTGAGGGACATTGCATGATTACATCTTAACTCGCTCTGTAATTTAGTGGGATGTTATTGTAGATATTCGCGGTTGCTGCTGTGTTTCAAGGAAGGCCAACTGTACAAGGTGGCAGTGTGACCCAAAATACAGGAACCTGTTTAGGCTAGTTTCAGTATTTGTATACATCTTTCTTTCTGCGTGTGTAGTGACTTTCATGGTTTCCCTTTTCTGTCCTCCTCCCTCTACCTACTTAATTCCCACTTGGTCCTTTTTCACATGCCTATTTCTGAGCACCTTGGAGTCACAACATATAGACCTGGTTTAGTTCCTCTTACTATTATCAGGGCATCTGCACTGTGGAGATGAGGACTATACATAAGCTGAAATGCATCTCTGGGACCAATAGCGACATTTGGAAGAGGCGCGTTTGTGGGGGGTGGGGTAGAATACACAGTGCCTGTCCAGGGGAGTGAGCTTTATTACTTTATTATTATTTTATCTGTTGTGTCTCCCCAGTACGGTATACATACCCATAGTTGTCCATTCACCTTCATCCATCCATTCAACCATCTATTCACCGGATCGTTTAATCCTGAGCTCTGCTAGTCTAGCTTAAGCTTTACATAGTATGTAAATGCTATGGACAGTTTCTACGTTCATGACACATATGAATTAGCAGAAGGAGAATGTGGAATGGGGAAAAATCCCCAACCAAAAATGCCTCAAAACATAAGTAACAGGCTGAGTGTCATTGTAGAAACTTCCCAAGAGAAAAACAGCCCAATTTACATTAAGGGTGAAGTGTCAGGTCAGCCGGGGGACCTACACTGAGTTCTAAGAGGCAAGAGAAAGTGGCTGAAGAGAGAAAGGCAGGAAAGGCTGTCCATCAGAGGCTTGCCTGGACCTGAGGTCTGATGGAGCATGCCATGTTGGAAGGATCACAACAGGCCCATGAGGGTGGAGCTTGGCAAGCTGGCAAGAAAGGGTGGCAGGTCAGTGGCCTGGCATGATGCCATATCATGGATTTATTTAAAGTGCAGTGGGAAGCTGTTCAAAGGTCTTAGACAACGAAATGGCACGGTCCCCTGGACATTGCAAAAAGATCAGAGAGATGGAACAGATCTATTAGATGGAGTCAAAGTGGAGACAGCAAGATCAAGGGGGAGGCTTTGCAGCACTCCCAGAAATAAATAAAAGCCACTCTGTTGCAGATAGTGATGATGGGTAGGGAGAGAAGCCATAGACTCAAGGGATGGGCCCTTGACCATAGTTAGCATCAAGCAAGCTGCAGGAGTTTCCCAAGGACATTTCACCCAGGAAAGATTTCGGTGAGGGTGCAGCTACCAAGGGTCTCTCTGTGTCTCTCTGCCTCTCTGTCTCTCTCGCTCGGCCTCTCTGCCACCCCCACCCCCCTGCTTTTGGGCATCACTCCTCTTACGTAGCTCAGGAATCTCAGACTGGAGTCTGAGGCCAGAGTATAACACAAGGGTGATCTTGATACAGCCTCACCTTGGGTTCTTAATGGAACCGGCCATTCTTAATCATGATGCTAACCTGACAAGATGAGGGATGTAGATAGAGTGGACCGTTATGAGGGATAATTAAGTTGGGTTTTCAAATACTATTTTGGACATATTTTTGTATGCATGTGTATGTGTGCATCTCATGATACATATGTGGATGTCACAGAATGATTTGAGGAGGTAAGGTTTCTCCTACCCCATGGGTCATGGTCGAGTTCAGGTCCTCTGGGTTGGTGGCAAGCACCTTAACTTGCTGAGCTATCTTGCTGGGCCCTGGAGTTGAGTTTTAAGCTATTTATTTTGCACAAATGCTGACTCCTACATTCCCTTTCCTCTGTGTCTTTATTGGTCTCTCAGGTAGGATACCATGGGCCTACCACCGTGTAGTGCGACATACCGGTAGACTAGAACTTAGGCCCAGAGAAAAGAGTTTCCACCAAATTGGAAAGTGATTAGGTTATGGGGGAGACTGTTTTCAGCTAAGGATTTGAGAACAGACATACAATTCTTTCTATTGCCTTCTGAAGATAAAGACATAGATCTAGCACCAAGCTGATTCATCTCTCAGGGACACAGTCAAAGAGAGGAAGATGTCTCAATTTTGGCGAAAAATTTCCTATGTTTGAAAAATTTCTAGGTCCTGAAAAAGGAAGTTAAGCTTTTGGTAGTCTCCCGCAGATATCTAAAGTTAGGCTCTCTCTCTCTCTCTCTCTCTCTCTCTCTCTCTCTCTCTCTGTGTGTGTGTGAGAGAGAGAGAAAGAGAGAGAGACAGACAGACATTAGAATGCACATGAGGAATGGAGAAAACTATGTGTTTTACTTACAGTATGGAGTAGAGTCCAGCTCCTGGGTAACCTTTCAGCCTTCCTCATTGATCAAGCATGGTTTTCTCACAGTGTAGTCCCGGGGGGGGGGGGGGGGGAGATCAGTCCTGGGCAAATTGTTACTTATAATTGTATTTCAGATGCACATCTTTCGACTGAGGATGAGGATGGGTATTTTTTCAAAACGTGACATTTTCAGCTGGGGGTTGTATGTCTCAGATGGAATCCCTAAGTTCAACCCCTAATGCTATAGCATAAACTGGGCACACACTGATAATCACAGCCAGCACTGAAGGAAGATCAGAAGTACAAGATTATCCTTAGCTACATAGCAAGCTTGAGGTCAGTCTTGGATACATAAGACCCTGCTTTGAAAGAGAAAAGAAATACATGATTTTTTATTCACCTCTTTGAAACACCTTGGGATTTTTTTAAACCTGGCAGTCTCGGGGCCATAACAAAGTTTGATGTTATGTAGCAGGGCTTCCTTCGCTTATGGCTATTCTTCCTGTGTCCCAGTGTTTACAGTCAGGGTTGTGCGAGTCAGTGGATCCATTGTCCCCAATTCTTGCCAGAGCTGGCCACCAAGGCCAGAGGACTGAGAACTGACTCTTCACTCTTTCTGTTCACCTTCTCCTTCCTTGCATCATTATGGATCATTACCTTTAATCTCAAGACGATGTTCAAGGGCAAACAAAACAGTCACTGTGCTGGGATTTTTGAGAATCCCAGGGTTGTGGTTGAAGGAAGTGCCACCAATCAAAAAAGAGAGAGAGAGAGAAAAAGAATTCATTTAATACAGAATGACTGGGGAGGCGATCAGTCATCAGTATCACTGATGCCTTCCTCACAATTAGTATGTTCTTGAGGGAAGAATGTTTGATCCACCCACGACCCTGAATATTCTCATTGGGTAGATGTAAGAATATAGTACTTCACATTGAGCTCTGCCAATACTCATAGTGAAGGAGAGACCTCATCTTAGACTGTATGCCTGGTTCTGGAAGGACCCTTCTTCCTCTCCTGTCCTCTGAACAGGGAGAGGTTAAGCCTGACCATTAACCCCTAAGTGACCCAAATAGAATTTTCTGTCCCTAGGATCCGTTGATTGCCAGGTATGGCTTTGTGGTAATTCTAGCATTTACAGCCCAGCAATCTGAACCTTCTGTCTGCTTCAATGATGATTTTACATTGTAATGGTTGGTACTAAATCCTTTCGCTTTTTCTCCATAGCCGCTGTTGTGACAAGAAAAGCTGTGGCAACCGAAATGAGACTCCCTCAGATCCAGTGATAATTGACAGGTAGGGACCACTCTTCTTTCACTGGCGTCTTATTCCTCATTATAATGAAACACCTGCTTTGTGTCGCTCACAGGCGAGGGTTAGGGATGCATGTGGCTGAAGTTAGCCTGTTGGTCTGGACTTATACTGCGCCGAGCGATTGTGATTTGGGGGAAAACCATATGGAATGTTCTTTGGAAGCCCTTTTTCTCCGATGGCTCTGGTTTTGTGTCTGACGAATGCTCATAAAGTAATATATATGCGTGTGTTCATTCCTTACTCTCTGTGGCTCGGTCCTCATGCCATACCAGGAAGCTTCAGAAATAAAATAATAATAGTTGGTGATTTATGAAATGCGGTTGGGTGCTTATAAATATTTAACTTTTATTTGAAAAATGCTTGAATCATTATCACTTTTAGCTACAGTAGTTCTGTTGGACGCAATCCATCTACATTTTAAGGTTTTATTTATGCATAAAAGCAGTTTCAAGAGATCTGTGAACCACGATTTTCCTACTGTTATTTCTGGGCTTGATTGCAGCTCCCACAGTATTGTGAGTTGATTAATTTATCCTGCTTGTCTTAATTATTGTGTTTTTAAACAGATCCGTATTACTAATCTTACATGACCAAGTAAATCACTGTAGAACAATACATCTGTTTCAGTCTGCTGCTGCAGTTTGGAGTCGGTGGGCACGCATTATGCAGAGTGGCATCCCAAACGTTCATTCCACATTTTAATTATTGAAATTCATTGTATGGAAACATGTATGATAAACCACTCATTACGTAGCATTACTCATCGAGAGTTAAATGGCCTGGAAGTTTTATAGAGACTGTCAATTGTCAGCTAGGAAAAGAACGAGCGTCTTCAATTCACTTGGGGAGGAGGGAAGAGTCTTCATTCAAATAAGGCAGATTCCTTCATTGAGGAAATCAGCAACCAAATAAGCATCCCTTTCTGAGCTTCGGTAATACTGTCTCAGGCAGCAGCAAGACAAAGAGGCAGCAGGAGCAGCCTGTCAAATTCTTTATGTTTCTAAACTCTGATTTATCCCTTTTCAGATAAAGAAATCAAGGCTTCTAGTTTGTTCATCTTAGTTTCTATCAAAATATTGTTGGTTATGCCCTCTCTGAGTCTTCAGCTTCTTAGCTCAAGGTTGAGCTCCAAGTAGCTTTGTCAAAGTTTCACTTCAGGTGAATATTCCAGTCAGAATATTCATGAAAGAAGTTGTGAATATATATATTTAATATGTGCAATAATGTCTTGATTCTAAGTTAAAGGAAGCAAAACTTTAACATAGAGTGGTGTTGTCTGATGTCCACGGTGAGGCTGGTGTGCTTGTCTGAGAGAGTAGATATGGCGTTCATACATTGTATTCTCTGCTACCGTGCTGTCATTTATGTATGCCTTTCAGAACATGCCTCCCCTTTTGAAGCCAGTATTTCTTACTCTTGCATTAAAAAGAAAATATCTCATGAAAGAGCCAGTCTGAACACTCCCCAAACTTTGAACTCATGAGGAGTATGTGGTGTCTCATCGTCTTTTTCGATTTTCATGATGACAAGGGCCTACCGTGCTACCTGCCATGAAAACAACTTTTTGCTTGTGAATGGGTTAAGCTTTAAAGTTCTTCATTGGGTTTTAAGTCACGACTCTGATGCAGAAGGCTGATAGGACTGTGGTTTGAATAACATCTGATTTTGACCTGTTCCTGTGGGTTGCGATGGCAGGAGAAACTTGACTCAGCAGGGCTGTAATTAGCCCTCCCCGTGTTTTTGAAACAGGATTGTGTTACCTGGATTGCATTAGTGTGGCTTCTATTGTCGCCCGCCTTGCATCTGTCCCAGTAGGGTACTTAAAACCGTTTTTTTTTTTTTTTTTTTGGGGGGGGCTGGGGAGTTCAAACAACTCAGGCAAAAATAAGTCTGTGCTTTATGCTGTTGGTGGCTTTGGAGATATTATTCATGACATCTATATGACAGCTATACTTTCAGTTGCCCCACCCCCAACCTTGTTTTGGTTAGACAAAGTAAAAGCCCTGTACAGCTAACTTTATTTCTTTAAGGAAGGGACACTTTAAAAATGGCTGAGACATCCTGAATGGATGTGTTCAAGTCCCAATATACATTGATTTGCTGGTGTTTGCCATTGTCTAGCAATGAGACCAGTTGATTGGTAGGCAATGAGACCAGTTGATGGGTAGGCATGAGACCAGTTGATGGGTAGGCATGAGACCAGTTGATAGGCAGAGCTCCCAACTGGCCATTTTTATTTGCATGTGAGTTCTCAAAGTCATTTGCCTCTTCATATTGCCGAAGATTAAAACAAGAAAAAAAAAAAAAAAAAAGCATCCACTCTTGTCCCTGCCGATATGTGAAGCTTCCGCTTCTGAAAGCGAGGCATGAAAATCACTAGAATGTAGGCAAGGAAAGACAAAACAGAAAACTCCACAAAATTGCTGCAAAGAGGTGGGAGGTATGATGGCATGGTGTTTGGATTTCAGTTTGCAAATTTCATTCTGCTTGCTGATTGTATAATATCTGTTATGTGCTTAGGGGTTGATTTGCTTGCAGATTTACGGATATGAGTGTCTGAGCCTGCAGCACTCAGTAGCAACAGTCAGGGTTTTTATATATATAATATGCATACTGTGTGCAATGTAAGGCTGCGGGTATGGGCCGTGGCTAGACGTTACCATAGCTTTACACAGTCACCTCCTTTTGAAAGCTCATAATTTTGAGTTCCCTTTACTTGACCTTCAGAATTCGGAAGAACCCTGCTATTTTCATCAGCCAAAAGACTTTTTAGGCAGTGATTATTCAGGAAAACTATTTATAGTGTAGATAGAAAGGCTTTCTGGTCACACAGAAGTGGTGCAGGGCCAGGCATTTCTGTGTTAAAATTTGCCTGCGTTATTTGTTGCCAGTGATTTGGAGACCTTTGTTTGGCAAACTGTGTGTGTGTGTGTGTGTGTGTGTGTGTGTGTGTGTGTGTGTATAATGAAATTAACAAAAACAGGAGTTGTACAGACAAGTTACTATTTCCTTCCAGTGGCATGCAACAAAGTAAGAAAATATGACCCAAATTGCTTTTTTTCTTTCAGTCATGACAATTTGTCAAAATGTTTATTGGAAAATTGCCGTGTGGGGTAGGAAGAGGGCATCTGGAGAGGACTGTTAGGTTACATTTCCGCTCAATGCCAAATAGCTTGATTAAGAATCATAAAACCCCAGCCTGTGCCCAATGATCCAGATATTTGGGCTGTGCAGACATGGGCAAGTCAAATGTGTTATGTTCAATAGCTGGTGAACAGGAACTAACAACAGCAAATTTCATTATCTTTGAGATAAAGGGCTATGTGTGGTAATTACTGTTAAAGTAAAAAGCAAAAAATGACTTCCAGTTATTGAATTAAGGTGGGGATTGATTTAACATTCATGCACGAACTCAGATTTGAATTTAAAAGGTTTGCAATAAAATTCCTGTTTGGAAATTGAATACATTGTAGTTCTATTACTACAGTGGGTATCCCTGTGTCCTAACCTTCTCCCTTGGAGTTATCTTAGTTCAATAAATAAAACCTCATTAGACTATTCCCATTTCAACGAGTTTATTAAATTTTGCAGGAGTAATTAGCATAAGCTGTGCTAATTTTTCTGGAAGACTAATGAGGGAGGTTCTTAATTAGGTTTACTTTGTAGGAATCAGAAAAGAGGATAATGACAAAAGTCACACAGGGTACTCTGAATTGGGAACCCACTTTCTCAGAATCCACAGGACAACTTCTGTTTCTCTATGGAATCTTCATTATGTACCCTTTAACTGTACAGATTAAAAGTAAAGACTTTTATTCTGTATTTAGGTTGAATGAGGATCCTTGCTTGGTAAAGAAAAAAAATTCTTTATTTCCTAGACTTTCTTGGAGTGGTGAGATGGATGACTACAGATGGCCTTACAAAAACATCTCTTTCTTCAAATTTTACCATAGAGTTCCTTTCACAGGGAGTGTTGATGCTTCTGGCTAGAGTATGTGGGGTAGGGACGGTTCTATGTTGTCCTTCTGTTTAGCATCAGTAGGATGGATGGAATGGTCAGATCAGCTAAGCAAATAAAGGCAGAAGTTCATTAGCGTTGTAGATCCTTAGCTGTCAGCACACAGAATTTGTTTTTAAGGGATAGGAATAATACAAGATAAAGTAGTGAAGTGTGTCAGTTAAAACCCAATTCTTTCGGGAATATGGGTAATATGGTTCAAATAACCTGCAAGTCTTGGGTCCCCCAGAGCTAGTATTTAAAACTGAGATTTTTTAAAAAGCCCACCAACACACACTATTCTAAATGATTTGGGTTTGCTGATTGCCACAATCTTGACTCGTCTGTCTTTCCATTTGTAAAAATCTCTGCATCTGTGCTTACAGCTAAGAGAGACAGACCACAGTGACATTAAGAGACTATATGACATTTGGGACACAAAAACCCTAGCCTGTTTGGAATTGTTCATGCCACACTTATCTAAAGCTCTCCTAAAAAGAAGAAAAAGAGAAAAAGAACCGAGATTTGTAGATGTAGTGTTCCACTACATCTGGGTCATCTGGGTGTCATCAACTGGCTTTGCAATGATTATAATGCAAAATGGAATTGTCAGCCAAGAAATAAGGAGAATGCTCATTTTACTTGCCATAGGTCACTCAAATAGAAAAACTTGGCCATGTTCAGATAGAAATGTTTATCGAAGGTCCATGTTTTAATCTAAGAGGTCAGGGTGTAGAGGTCAGACTTGTAAGAAAGCAGTGCTATATCACCATCTTATTAGCTTCTTGAAGTTGTGGCCCACAGTTTGACATGACCATGTGACCATCAGCATGACTGGAAAACAATAGTAACATGTAGACTCGGGTCACTTGTAGGCAGTGTTACCATTGGACACATGTGAGAGAATTTATTCTCTGGAATTTCTGAAGGCATATGGGTCTTCCAGCAAACACCTCCTTCTGTCTTATCATCGATGGCAAATCCCCAAATCCATGCAAAATGTTTTTCTGTCTCTGTCTCATAACTATGAAGTCCTTCATTTAGATTATTTCTCAACCTGTGGGTCTTGATCAAAGGATGCCTAAGACTATCAGAAAACACAGATATTTACATTATGTTTCACAACAATAGCAAAATTACAGTAGTAATTCCACTGAAGTAGCAGTGACATAATTTTATGGTTGGGGGCCACCACAACATGAGGAATGGTACTAATAGGTCATAGCATTAGGAAGGTTGAGCACCACTGTCTTAGATGAACATGAAGATACTCTCTCAAATGAGATGCTTAGCCAGGTTCATGACTTCAGTTTATTGCTTCAGTTTATTGTTTTATCTTCCTCTTCATTCTGTCATTTGGAAGGGCCAATGAGTGAGCAGAGACTGTTCAGCACAGCATGCAAGCTGCTGCATAGGTCACCAAGAACTAGAGGTGCAAATGCATTTCTCAGGGCGCTAAGAAACCTTCCATGCCACCTAATCCCCTAACTCTGACTGTTCAGTTAAAACCCAAGGAAGAGGAATCCATTCTCTGAAGCTGTCCCAGGCAGGATAATTGCTGTCCTCGTGGCTGCTCTGAGAGGCTTCTACCTCTTCAACAGTGGGAAGTCAGCATCGACACAGAGCATGAATTTACAGTTGTTTTCTAGCCCTAGTGCATTTAAACATTTGTTTTCTCAGTGGGAATTCACATGTGATTATTAGCAATGAGACTTATGTGAGCAAATATCATTCTCAATTTTATCTTATTAGATGGTACCATTCTGAGTATGAGCTGAGTCCTGAACATTGGGCATGGTTTTTCTACTGTGATAAAAAAAAAATTACTAATACAATAAGCTAATAGCAGTCTAGATTCCATTTGCTATCAGCTATTCTCAAATACACAACCAGGATACATTAAAATGCATTTCAAATATGCTGACAGTAGATCATAATGCAAAGTACTTTTACAGGGTGTTACACTATAGCAGACACTGTATAATAAGCAATAGTGGTTTTCCTGTAAAGGAAATTATGGCACAACTTCCAAGAAATGTGTTCAGCAGAGCTTCAGGGCATCAGAGTGTGTGTGTATAACACATGGTGTGGCTTTGCCTTTCATGTCATCATACGTTTGTTTCTGTAACAGTTTGGGAAAATGCAGGAAAGCCCTGCAGTCTCAAGTGGGCCAGCGCTGTCGCAGTTAGTTGGTGATGATTGTTCATCAGTATAATAAACACGCTCTTGCTTTCGAATAAGTTGCTTCAAGTTGGAAACAAGCAAAGCAACCCCCCTGCAAGGGTGGCATTTCATTGATAGAAATTCTCATTCCATGCCACTACCAGCACCTGGCCAAACTCTCTAATAAAAAAAAAAATTCTAGCTAGATATAAGAAAACCAACCAAAGAACAACAAAGCAAAACACAACAGCCCACTTAGACGTTCCAGACTAAAGAGACGGTATTTTGATCATTTTAATTTGCATGAGATGTTATCTTAAAATAGACTACCAGTTCTTTCCTCCCTTTTTCTCCTCCCCGCCTCCCCGCCTCCCCTATCCATCTCTTTATAAACCATGTAACCATACACTGTTCAGGACAGTATAAAGGTGACTCCTATTGCAACTAACGAAATATGGTGAACAGTGCAGGCTTGTCTTTGGTTGCGAGCTGTCTTTATGAGTGTGGTAGATAAAGATAAATCTCCTTTGCAAACTATTTCTCCAGTTACAAGCCTTTGTCCAGAAGCCAATGAGGGTTTTAATGCTACAGTACTGCTTATAATAGAATTTTAATTGCCTTAATCATGGTAAAGTATAAAGGAGAGAGAGAGAGAGAGAGAGAGAGAGAGAGAGAGAGAGAGAGAGAGAGATCATTCTTTATGGAAAAGGAAGTCTTCAAACAAAACACCAGAAAACCCTATTACATTTTCATTTGAGGGTGGTCACTTGTGCAAAGAGATGTAGTTTACGCAATTGATTAGGCAGAAACAAGCGATTTCCATTCCATTTTTCTCAGCTGGACCCTACCTTCATCAGGGACACAGTGATGCTTAGTGTTTTGGTAGCTTTTATTTTTAAGAGTAAAATGCCCAGTTCCAGTTGCGAGCATGCCCTCCTTTCAAATCCACTTGTAGCAACTTCACTAGACAGGCTGGCAAATTAGCTAGCTGGGTCCCACACAATAACCTCCAAAATGGCCCTGGATAACTTTGGAGTCCCACTAACTGTTGAAAGCACAATAGTTTCATAATATCACAACAAGAAAAAGTAATGGTGTTAGGCAACACATCTTTAACAAGATATTGTCTGTGCTTTTGCCGTGTGCTACGGGAGCTGCCTCTCACTTGGTGGGCTTTTGATTCCTCTCAATAAGATTATTTCAAATACTCTAATCCGGAATCATTGACATGAATACAAAAGTATAGTGACATCTAATAGATGCCTCTTAGCTTTGGGTTGGCTCTTGTTCCCATCCCTTGTCTTCCCTTTTACCTGACTAAAAGCTTATGGACACTTGGGCTCTGTCTCTCAGGAGCAGCCTGGGGGGTTCCTCATGAAATATAAAAAAGGAAAGAGACTGACAGGGGCTGGGTAAGCTACAGAGTGAAGGGCTAGAGATTAAAAGTGAGTGCAGTAAACCCTCCTCTGTACACTCAAGCCTTCTCTCCTTGTTTTTTTTAACGCTTTAAGTGCCAGGGCAATGGGAAGAGAGACAAGAGGTAAATGAAGTGTGTTCCAGCTGGCCTTTTAATCTGGGCACGGTCACTGTCTCTTTTGTACAGGATGTGGCTAAGATGGTTAAATTTTCATTCGGACATGTGATGACAGCGGTTTTGGAAAAAAGAAAAGCCCTTGTAATCAGTATTAAGATTTTTTTAAAAGCCATTCTCTGTTCAGCTGACCAAACATTGGTGCTACACGTGAGACTGGGTATTGTGTGAGGAGCAGATATGGGGGTTCACGATGCTATGGTGCTGTAGGGTCAGGGTAGAAGCCTCTCTTGTAGTCTATAAGTTGAAGTTCATCAAAGTAGAATGCTGAAATGGATTGAACTACAGCATCAGTTTTTATGACTTCACAGGATATTCCCCCTGCTGGATCTGTGAGTACTTACTTGGGGTGCAGGGCCCACACTGGCTTAAACACTTGAGACTCACGGAAGAGGAGCTAGTCCTTTGGACACATACTTTCTCTCTACCTTTCTTGAGCAGTCACGATTAACCAAAGCTCTCTTCTGCTCCATTTGTGGATCTAACAACTACGTTGTTGTCAACTTATTATTGTTCACTACTTAAGTATCAAGGACTTTCTCACTTTCAAGACTATGTTTCCCATTTATTAATATTCTGGTCTGTTAGTAATATCTCATCGTAATTAAAAAATAGTTTTGAGTGCATTCTTAACTGATGCCTTTCCCTTCCAAATGGACAGTTTGAAGAGCTCTAGATTGCCATTAGGTTTGATGACACACATGCGCAGGCCTACATGCACAGAGACACAGAGACACAGCCACATAGCCACACAGATACACACACACACGCATAGATATACACACACAGATACACACACACACACACCAAAGACCAAAAAAAAGATGGCAAAAAGTGAGTATCCTATTTAACTATCAGAAAGTTCTTTGGAAAAGGAAGTTGGTAAAATATTCACTCAATGGTCTTTGAAAGCATTGTCAACAGTTTAGGAAAACCTCTGCTTTCCTAAACAAATGGTCTTGGTATTTTCTTAAAGCTAGAGTCTAATTTCTGCTGCATGCTACACATCACAGACCAACTTGAAATAACTTGAGAGCTTCGTCTTGTGGTTCCAGGCAAGGGATACTCTGTTTGAGACATTGCATGTTCCCATAAAGACCAACCTATGAGCATAACGCAACACAGTAAGCGAAATCCCTGGTCACTGTCAATTTAATTGTCACATACATAGCTGTGGCATAAAGCTTATAGATTTGAACACTGTAAGCTATGCTGTTTCAGAGGCTTCACTTCCATCAGCAGACTCCATCAGATGGGGCATGCAGCCTAAGGGACTGGCCCCTGAGCAAGTGATGACAAACTCCACACCTCCAGCTCTCAGCTTGAGTTTTGGCCTTGCCAGCCTTCATTACCCAGTGAGGCAGTACCCAGTGCCTCCCAGTGTGAGGTACCTTTATTCCAATGTTCTTGGTCGCTACACTTCATTCCCTCATGCGTTTTTCTAAAAACAGTCACCTAGTCAGTTTCTTAGTTACCGTCAAACTAGCTTGTGGGGTTGGAAGTGGAAGTAATAACCCAGAGAGAAATCTAATGAAGGTGCAGTGCAATGGCAAAGACAAAGACTTTGACGCCATCTTGAAGACAGGCCAAATTCTTCATGGCTACTTAGTATCTTTGCCTCAAGCTCCTCAGTGCTCCAATCTTCAAAATGGGAACATTCATCTTCATGGTGGGGTTACTGCTGGAAGCCTCGCTACTTTCCTAGTATTGCACAATGGGTGTAGAGTGTGTGTCTGACATGTGCAAGTGCTCTGAGTTCAGTTCTCAATGCCACACACACACACACACACAGTCGCATGTGTACACACATATGCACACGTGCATACAATTATTTTTTTTTTTTACAAAACTACAACAAGGCTTACAACACATAACAAACACTGGGGTTGGGACTTCGGAAAGTCTTAAAATCAGATTTTGAAAACTGAGCCTAATCAACTTTATGTGGGTCACTTATCCATAAGAAGCACCATGGCTTTTTTTTTTTTCCTTTACAAGATGAGCTACTTGCTAAGCTAATCATGGTACCTGTGCCTTCTTCACTTATTGCTTTTTCCTTCCATAACTATTTATTGAGCTTCTACTGTTTGCCTCACACTGGCTCAGGATTGTCCAGAAAAACTGCAAAGAGAGACATAGATTCAAAGTAAATGCCTCTTAATCCACTAGGCTCGTGGAGTTCTGGCTCTTTTTCAGTGTCTCAGAGTTTTCAGGGGTGCTATGTTGAAACAGTGAGTAAATATTATTGGTTTCCCTTTGTTCTTTGAGACAATGTCTCTTATGTCCTAGGCTGGCCTCGAACTTGTGATTCTTCAGTTTTTCTCCCAAGTGTTAGGATTATAGGCACATGCTGCCGTACCCAACTCTATTGACTCTTTTAAAAAGAATAAAAGAACACAATATAGGACTAGAACTAAGCTGCACAAGAAAGATCCCTTCAGGCTGAAGTCAACTCATCCCCAGTGGTACTGAACTTGGGCAAACTCTATGGTTTTCTTATACTCCTCTGATATAGTCCACAAGTTGGTTAAGACTATAGGTAGTAGAATCAATCTGAATCCCAGCTCAGCTAGCGGCACGGGACACGGGGCAGTTCAATTGCTCTAAGCCCTATATTTTAAGGAGTGTCAGCACAGTCCTTGGCACACAACACCTAGAATGATGTTTCAAGTTCAGGCTGGAATGAAGAGACTGCTAAGACTCTTTGCTATGGAATCTGAACTCCAGTGTTTAGAGATAGCGCCGAACACAAGGTAGGGCAGATGGACCTCAGCGCTGTTAACGATGACAGCATGCTTAAGGGGTAGTTGACACAGCTGCTGGCTGCTGCCTATCCCCAGCCCTCAGCGCAATACCTCGCTCACGTGCAGTAGAAGTTTAGGGTATGATTTTGTGAAATGAAAGGGGGTGAGGAGCATAGTTGTTGACTGTGATGGTCTCAGCTTTGCCTAAGGACAGGCAACCATACACTAAAGCAAGTGGTTGTGCCGTTAAAGAGTGACAAGAAACAGAAAATGCAGGATGAAATATTAAATTTGTTTCGGTTAAAAAATGTTAATCTTCACACTATTACCATGCAAATTTCCTCGTTGTCTAACTGTTTAATTGATCAAGTAAATCACAGAGCAGACAAGTGAGTGAGAACTCCTGCTGCTCTCATGGAGCACATTTTAAGGAGTGTCAAGCGGTTTGTCTATTGTACACGCTCACTTAAATGAAAGGAAATAATACATATAGGCTTCAGAGATTTGGGGGGGGGGGTCGGTTTTTTATAAGGGTAAGTTACCTATGTCCCAGCACTATCAAATTCAAAATCAGTATTGGAGTTGCCTTTGTTTAAGCATACGAACACGGTACTGTTGTGATGGAAGGGTTAACAAATTCTTCCTTGTTCTCTCCTTCTCTACCCCCACCCACAAGATGCTCCTGTCCTCCATCCCAATCCTATCATGTGCCTGGTTGGCGCTGAAAGAAGGGCTTGAAGTTGCCCATGGGGCATCCCTTTTCTCAGCCTCCTCCGAGGTCTCCTGGGCAGATGGGAGCTTGCCTTCTGTCCTTAGGACTCAAAACCCAGTCAGGTCCAGCAGCGTAGCTTCCCTGACCCGTGAGCTGGTGAGGAGGGAGACAGAGATATCTCACATCTAATAGGGTGCATCTCTGTGGCTGTAGGAGCCTCCCACTGCAGGAAGTTCTTCCTTATTTTCATGATAAGTTGTCATTCATGAGAGCAATGTGCTGAACTAATCAGGTTAATTGAGAGGCCCAGAAGCCTACTTGAGCCTATCTCTCCTTCCTGTTAAAGGCAGAGAGCACAGACAGAGGCATACCGTTCCTTGCTTTCCCCATGGCTTGTAAGATCTGTAGGCAGGCAGAGAATGGAGGCTCAGCAGAATGCTATTAGAACTCTGAGAACATGGATTCTTTTTGTGGGACAGCAGAACCTTAAAGAAATAGCAACCCCTTTGAAGATTGAGAGATCGAGTCCCTTCAAGTCTCTGATACCGCTTTTGTTTGTTTACATTTAATCTCATCATTTCAGAAAAGCCAAGAAAGACTGATGGGGGCGGGGTCAATTCAGGAGCCTCCATGGGTGTTTTATTTAAGAACGAAACTTTAAACAGAGCAAACACCTCACAAAACAGCTGAATGTGGCGTGCCATTAGTTTGTCCTTTACACATAGCGTCTTCAGTTCCTTTGGTATCTGAAGAGGACCCTGGGGGCTGAGAGCTGTATTGGTGGATTCCTGGGCCTTCCAGGAAGTGGCAGAGTAGAGGGAGAAATAAGCTGCTTTAGCGAGCTCCTTTTGGGGTGGATGTCCCATCTTCCCGCTCACAACAGTTAGTCCTAGTTTAATTTTAAAGACTATCATCGGCTATTCTGCACCCCCATGCCCCACCTCTTTCCACTCCTTCACTTTTTTTTTCCCCTTGGAAGTTCCAGGAATGACTTTAATTATCTCCACAATCAAATTCTCATTGCTGCCTCTGTGCAAGTGTGTAGCCATAGATCGCTAGGATTATTTTCTTTAGCACTTGGGGATAGAGAAGCCGGTTGTTTCCAAATGAGAACCAGCTGGCCCTACAGAGCACTCATTTAGCGGGGAGCCATTCTGTATACAAAGCTTTCGCTCAGGTCAGTAGTTATGGGCAAACCCCAAAGTAACAGTGTTTGGTTTATCACTCTTTAGTAATTGTCCAGTGGGATGCGAATAATAATGATGATGATAATAATGATAATAATGATAATAATAATAATAATAATAAATAATAATAATAGCAACCAGCACACCCAACGTATTTAATTCTCTCTGCTAAGCACATAGATTTGGGAAAGACATCATTGTAACTTCTTCCTAGAGTCATAAACCTAGTTTTCTAGTGTGTTTTGGTGAGTAGCCAAGGTGTGTTTGTGTGTGCATGCATGTGTATGTGTGTGTGTGCGTGTATGTGTGCGTGTGTGTGTAGTTTTAACCTTCTCTAAGTCTAAAAAAGAGCCAAATGAAGCACATCTTTCAACATAATGATATATTTTTTTTTTTCTGACAAGCAGAACAGACAGATGAAAGGCAGATAGCCACATTGTTGGTCCCATTAAGAGACCCCATTGGAGGGCAGTGATAACTGCTATTCTTTTGCATCATTTCTGCCAGCCTGCGAGATAAAGATGGAGCTGATGGACCACATATATCCTTCGGTCTTTCCAGTTTGTTGAAACTGCTTCGTGGTCATACTCTGTCCGTCTCTAACACACTAGATCTGACTTGAAGTAACGAAAGTACTCTTGACAGTGTACCAACTACTTTTGAAGCGTATGGAGGAGGGAGAGAAGCTCCCATCTTATAGGACCAAGGAAGCCACTCATTTGTGAAAATAATTTGTTTGAGAACTCAGCTTGCAGTTTTATAAGATAAATGAGGCTGGGATGGTGGTGCAATATTTATTAAGCCAGAATGAAGATTTTAAATGAAGCATATTCACCCAGTTCAAATTCAGCTTAGCTAAATTCTAATCTCACAAATGTAAGCGATCACTTTGCATTACTAATGAAAAATATGTGCCTTAAAAAATCATGGTGTGCTTTTTTTTTTTTTTAAGAAAAAAAATACTGATATCAACACCTGATATAAATACTGATATCAACAATACTGATATAAATAATATAAAGAAAGGGGAAAGGACCTAGAAATGTACTCTCAGAGGGAGTTTGATCAGTGCACTGAGGATCTGTCTATGCACTTCTAATTATTTTTACTCTTAGGATTTCCATATTGAAACATGATTTGGGTAAAATCTTATCTAATGAAGGTTTTTTTGTTTGTTTAACCAATGACTTTAGATCAAATTATAATTTTATTATATATTTCCTGTGTCTGTCTTTTGAAAAAAATTATGTGGGTTTTTAAAATATATATATATATAAAAAACCCCAAATAACTGTTATATTTCCAGTCAGTCAAATTTGAACTGAATTTTACTTCCTGTTTCAAAGGTCAAGGCAGGCTGACCTCAACAGCAGTGTGGAGGCTGCTGAATTATTCATGTCATTGACTTTGTGTCAGCTTCCACATTTGTGGAGAAGGATGTTTTATTCATTTATCTCATTTAGAGTTCTTCTCTGCACCTGTTTCTACCATTAAGTACCCTGTAATTTGCATTTGATGCTAATTTAGTTTCATATCAGCCTGGTCCCCCCTTGTTAATTTAATTTTCTAAGACCCTTTTCATTACAGTAGAACTGTTTTTCCTCTTTAAAGCAAACATCTATACAAGTAATTGTATAAACTGCCTTTTAAATAATATCTTTTAGAAGATTCCATCGTCTAATTCTTTAATTTCTATAATTAGCCATGGTTTGATTAATGTTTCAAAGGGTTAAATTAAAATACAGAATTACTTAAATGCATACTTGAATAATTTCTTATAGACTACAGGGTTAGAAGCAGTGTGGAATTCTGGATAATTCTCAGAACTGTGTCCCTTAGAAGCGGTAATTTTCTTTCTGTGGAACACTGTTTAGTTTATGAAGGGCAGGGCCTTTCAAATTGCTGCACTCCCAACATTAATTGTGAAATGCTGCCTTTTTTTCTTTCATCAGACTTCTGATAGATGGTGGCTCAAAGTGTCTCGGCAACATTAGTAATGACATCCCCCCAAACAACAAGGGCAGAATTAGGTCCAATTCCTTGAACTATTTTGGAAGGTCAGGCTAATGAATTTCTCTGTTCCATTACAGACTTCTCTCTCATCTGAAATCCTCATTTCTGTCTGCTGCTTGCAGTTAGTTTGCTTGGGAATCTGTCAGCTTCTCAGAAGGGGTTTCAGCCAGCTCTCTGTTATTTGTATCTATATGGGCACCACTGATCTACTGTTACCACTTGGAAATATGGAAACTAGGAATATGTTGTCTGAAGGGGGCCTGACTGAAATGGCTGCCACCCTGATGAGCGAGGCCACATCCCCAGAATGTCTGTCAGGGGCCTGGCCATCCTAAGAACAAGTGACTCACTCACATAGAGTAGGTATGGAGACGTTCACACTGGGAAAGGCTTCTCCCTCATTCTGTTCCCTGTTTGGAGGGTGCTTGACTTGGCACAAGCGTGTCAGTATTCCCTGAGTCCTCCACAGGGTGGGGAGTATTGAATGGACTATGAATTAAGACCTAAATAGTGTGGAAATCACCCATGAGGAAAATTCTAGTCACAGCCAAATGTTACTAAGAAATCAGCGCAAGATCTGTGTGACCCCTTTCTCCACTTGGACTGGCTTGGTCTGGACTGTTTTTCATAATCTCTGGGTGATTCCAAGGGTGCCACTGCAGTGGGCTTCTAGAAAGATCGTTCTTAGGCCTGTGGAAAGTAGACTCTGAAGAGGCCGTTTCTTTTTCTCTGTTATAAAGGCCTCCTGGGGACTGCCTTATGCATCACCGTCATGGTGGTAAAGAGAAACTTCTAGATTCTCTAGCTGGAAGCTTTATCTATATTGTTTCTAAGCAAGGCTAGGGCAGACTGGAAGGTTCTTGGAGCTTCTTTGAGCTTGGAGTTTTTCTCCTATACTCCCTATCACAGAGAACTTCTCATGTTTTATACTTTTTTTTCTTCTGCAGATGGACTTAAATCAACAATGGGAAATAATAGGAAAGACATACAGGCTCTTCATTTATTCTCAAAATATTTGCTTATGGACAATCCCTACATCCCTGATATAGACTTTTAAAAAATAGTTAGAGAAAAACCTGTTTGCATTTCTAGAAAAGTATCTCTGAGGTTTAATTAAACAGCCAGGTTAAAAAACAATAACTAACATTTGTCTGACTTTTGAGAATGCAGGAAAGGTTTTCTCATCCAATTCTGGTGGATGCAGAGACTTCTGTAGCTAGGCCTGCATATCTTTAGCTGAGAACTACTGATCTTTACGTAGACAGAATAACAGGGATGGGCAACACTTGAGCCCTATCACTGTTATACAGCCCTTAGAGGGAATGAGCCAGAGTGTTCAGGGGCTCACCTTTGTTTGTTTGTTTGTTTGTTTTACTGGACAGAGGTCTCTAAGCTTTGTCCTTTAATTTCTACACTGTCAGATTTTTTTTTTCTTGCTGTTTTGTGTCCCTAAAACTTGGATGGAGAATTTAAATTTAGGGTAGACAAGTCTAAAATGTTTTTTAAACAAAAAAGGATGAAACCAGGTTTCCATCCAGACTGACTCTCAGAGATTTCAGTCTAGTCTCTTCATTTTAAAGATGGGAAAGCTGAGGTCTAGAGAAACACAGCATTATTGCCCAAAGCTGTAACTAGCCCTAGAACCAGGACCATAGGCTGAGTCCCTGGCTCAGCTTCCAGCGACTTTTCTGCTATTCTCGGAATTGTCTGGGTCTCACACTGCTATCTCTTTCACCTTCTGTGAAATTAACCTCAGGGAAGGGTGCAACTTACATTTTCTGGGTCTGGGTCTAAGGAAAACTCTGAGCTTCATGTCTCTAACAAGGCATTAAACACTAGTTGTTTGTAAGAAGTTATGACAGTCACTGGAAGGAGGAACCTTTCCAATGTCCCATCCTAAAATTGTCTTGACCCATTAAAAGCTCATGCACATCTCATAAATGAACCTATGCTGTTCATACTATGTCATAACACAGTGAAAAAAAAAATAACATTTTTGTTTCTTTTGTCAGAGCTATTTCATCAATAGTCATTTCCCAGTAGGAATTTTATAAAGAGCCTTTCAATTTCAGACATCTCCCCTTCAGCAGTTGTCTCTGGCTGTTATCTTTTTCTGGAAGGTACTGACTTATATAAATATTGAACTTGGCAATTTTCGGAATATATTCCTCAGTTTAAAAATTACCTTATAGTTGAGTCTAAATGAACTTAATAAATGGTCCTTTCCAAAAATAACACTAAAGGAAATGAGGTATTGTTGCAGAATATAGTTCTGGGAAAAAAATACAGAAAAGAAAGGAATGGGGCACTGTAGTTTCACATACACAAGACCATTTCGGTATATGACTTTGTCCAGACCTGTAGCTTGTCACATTTTTGAATGATCAAGAGGACAAAAGTCATGGGGAAGATGCAGGGGAAAATTTCTAGCCCTTGGCATCATTTGAATCGGAATCACAGGGAGATGATTCCAAAAGGCAAAGAGCAGTGAGCTTACAACCTGGGGATGTGGTGTCCACCTCTCAGAGGAAGGAGGAAGAAGTGGCCATTTCAGCCCATGAATGATGAGCCTAGGAGGCCTGCCTAAGATGCCTAGCTTGACTTAGGAAGCTCAGTTTTTCGTCTTGCTTCAGATATGGGATTATATTGTGGTCAAGAATTATATCTTCCTGCCGACCTCCGTCCACTGTCTGGTCATTTCGGACCAACGACTTAAATCTTAACAGGTGTGATTATATCTTTATATACCTTCTTTGTTTTTCCCTTTTAAAAAATTATCATAAACAAGCCAAATTCCCTTGTGCTTCCGAATATTTTAATATTTGAAAACAGATAGAATGGATGTGTTAAACTTACAAAAACGGCTTCATGGTGGAAGGTGCTGCTGTTGCTTGCGTTTAGAGATGGCAAAGATACTACCAGTTGAGGCACTGGACCCCAGATAGGAGAAATAAACAGAGTAGCAGAGTGTGTGTATTCACCAAGTGTTCTTGTGGCACCTACTCTATAAAGGACATTGGAGCCAAGCACCTGGGTTGGGGACTCCTTCATAAACACTTTGTGGGCTTTCAAGGGGCTGATATATGAGGGAAATCGTATTTGGTGTACATCTGTCTCTTTCTGATCACTACTGAATCCATCCATCCTGCTAGTTGGGTCTCCCTTGCCTGGCCATTGTCCTTGTATCATGTTAGATCCAAACTGACTCAATTACTTAACCAGATTCAGTGTAGGTTAATCTTCCAGGATACTCAGTTTTAATCATTGCCAACTTACACTTCCAAATGAGCCAGATTTAGGTGGCACCTTCTCTTCTGGTCCAAGCACTCTTGGGTACCAACACAGACCCTACTCGTTCAGTTTCTCAAGCTGAAAATGGTTTTTTAATTTACACTGAAGCTGAGAAGTGACTGGGTATAGAATTCTGAGGCAGGACACAGAGGAGCTGGTGTTCAGGACTGCCTCTGTGTTACTTAGGAATGTGGACCTCAGCAAGGCTCTCTCCTCTAGGTTTCAGTTTTCTCATTTATAAAATGAGACTTCTGGACAAATAGATCTTTAAGGTTCCCCTTTTCATAATTATTTTCCTCCTGTGTGTTCCTGTAAATGAGTCTGATCTTGTATCTAGCATTGGAGGATGGTCCATTATTATGCTTGTGTGACCATTGTGTGCGGCATTAAGAGTAGCTTCACAGTCAAGACTGAACCCCCAGCAGTATGCTCAACCAGGTTTCTCCTCCTTCATTATTGTGTCCAAAGTACCAGGTAGATAATAAAGATAAAGCATGATGAATAGCCCCCATCTGTTGCTAAGATTCATCTTAAGGCACAAGGTTACAGAGGGAGATCATTACAGGAGCTTCCTTAC
Organism: Rhynchomys soricoides; assembly: GCA_019843965.1. Taxonomy (NCBI): domain Eukaryota; kingdom Metazoa; phylum Chordata; class Mammalia; order Rodentia; family Muridae; genus Rhynchomys; species Rhynchomys soricoides. Next base: position 1,789,879 of record JADRCH010000008.1, on the reverse strand, counting down.
GAGACTAATTGAGTTGGCATATTTAATTCATTGGTAGCATGAGTTGAGGAAGGGATCTAGTAAAAACAGAACTGTAGGCTTGTAAAACATAAGGAGTGTGTACCAACATGTTTATCTACCTGACATCGTAACTCGGGGAGGCCATCAGCAGAGGATACCAGTGGATGTAACATCTCACAGTTGTCTTACTGAATTGCTGTGGCTTAGACATGTCTTCTGGATGAAGTGACCTAAAAGATGGGATATGAGAGCTGTCTGCCAAATCACACATAGGCTTTGCGTAATAAGTGGTTATTTATTCTTAGTATACCTACTGCATATGTGGAAATAGGTAGGAAACTCCCTTTTAGGCCCCCAAAGTATGAGCAACTTAATGATGAAGTGATGAAGGTCCGTGTTTGATCATTTCCTGTGCTTCTGTATGGCAGTATTCTGGGGGCAGGACTTGAGCTTAAAGAAACGAGAACTTACAGAAAATTTAAAAACCTGTTTCTTTTTGGCAATGTGCAGAGATGAAATTACACACACACACACACACACACACACACACACACACACACACTTTGTCCCCAATGAGAATAAGGTCTCTTCTTCTTCCGTTGTTTGACATCCTTCTGCATTTCCTTCCTCCTTTCCTCCTTCCCCCTCCATCTCTTTCCCCCATTCGCTCTCATGTTAGAATCACCACAAATAAACATTATAATGTTCTGACAGATTCCCCAAAGAAACAACATTTTAAGCCCCATGGATAATGATCCCTGAGACTTCTCAGTGCAGAAGAAACCCTCCCAGGATTTCCTGTCTCTCATTTACTTTCCTTTGGTTCTTTTTATGTCTGGTAAACTTTGACTGCAAACAGGATCAAGTACTCAGACAAAATGACTACAGAGCTAATATACAGACTATCAATTCTATAGAAATGCTAGATGGAACTTCAAAAAAGAAAAAAGAAAAGAAAAAAAGAAAAAGACCCATTATTACACGAAATCTATATGCCCCTGGAATTTTGTTATAAATTTATATTAGCAATAATGACCTTGGTTCAGCAACAATTAGCAGGCGGCGGCAGCCCTGTGGTGCTTTGGCCAACAGCCTCTTCCAGTGGACTCGAACTGGCTATTTATCCCAAGGAAGTGCCCCAAGGTGGAGTCTTCTCCTCTTGCCATCTGATTGTAATTTAGCCTCTGATTTTAAAAGGAGCAGACAATGGATTTTTCTTTCAATACCTTAAGGAGTTTAGTTTTTGCTGTTCAATGACCTTGTTTTCATTTGGGGATCCGTTGCTTTATTTGTGTCTACATTTCTGCTGGTTTGAAATGGGCCAGCATGTTTGAATACAGGCCATTCTAATTGTAGTTATTTATTTCTGTGGGAGACATGTAGAGACCCACATATGTGTGTATGTGTGTGATAGAGGGGGTTGAAGGAAGGAAAAGAGGGGTGGTCACGAGAGAGAGAGAGAGAGAGAGAGAGAGAGAGAGAGAGAGAGAGCAGTGCAATTCTGTGGTTTATAAACTAAGGGGCTATGTAGAGTGTGTTAACTTAGTCTTTTTCCTTTCCTGGGTTATGGGTGGCCTGTCTTGGGTGCTGACTGGCCCTCACAGTTACACATCCCTGTGCTATTATGCTAATTATCAGTGGTGGTAATGATGTGATAGCCAGCATTTCCTAAGCTACATGGCTGCTACACATTCTCTCATTTAAACCTTGCAACCCTACTTGGTTATCTGCTTTATAAGGAAGGCAACCCCAGCTCCAGGAGGTTAAATAACATGTTCAGGTTCAGTGCTGCTGTTAGATAGGGGAACCAGAATGGCAACCCTGCTGTGTCCAACCCCAAAGATCAGGATCTTGATCACAACACTCTCCTGTCTCACTATAAAAACTAACATTTCCATTTTCTGAGTGCTGCCTAGAATACATTCATTTAGGCAAATTTCCACTCTTTGCTGGCGTAATTGCTATTCCTTTTTGTTGGTCATTGCTCCCCTGGGCTTCCCTCAAACATGGTCAGAGGTGCCCCAGACTTTTTAAAGATTGAAGAAAGGCCACATGGCCCTGCATAATTTGACCAAGACAGCTGTGCAGTGGGTCGTCTCATTTAAATTACAACCACAAAAAGAGATGTGCCAGCCATCATAGACACAAAGCTAAGGGCAGGAACATGAAACCCGGGTTCCTAAACCTGCCCTGGGCTGCTGTCAGAGGTAAGCAGCCCTCTTAGCAGGATCTTGGGGACCACTGAGGAGACAGCTAGCTCCCCCTCTTGTGTCCCCCTCTCAGGTCTCTCCTGAAGGCTTGTCCCCTTAAACTCCTGGGGAGAAGGGTGTGTTTCGATGGTAATTCCAGCCAGGCCTAGCTGACAGAGTAGGGGCTTGAAAAAATCCACTGGAGAATTGGAGAGAACTATAAAAGTGTTTACAAGAACATCTCATGGTGCCTGGGATTTAGGGAAGCCCACAACTTAACACCGAACACGGGAGCTGCAGACCAAGTCTCTGGGAGACTCATTTGATGAGACAACCCTGCTTTTAACACAGGTTCTGGTACCAAGTTTCATACGTGTGTTTGTACACTGGCTGTTTTTCTCTATCTCTCAGAATTGGGGTTAAGAGTCCCACAGTCTGTTTCTTTTCCACCCTTAAGTCTCTCTCTCTCTTTTATTTTTTACCCTGCTCTCTAAAAGCAGGACACATGGAAATGCCTGTATTGTATGCTGTCTTTCTTATTTTGGGGAAAGTTTTCATATATTATCTATTTTTCCTGTTTAGTGACCTCTAAATATAATTTACTCCGTTAATTTGTTACCAAAAAAAAAAAAAAAATCCTCATAAATGCTTCTAAAACCAGCCCCTCCCCAGTGTTTTTATTTTTGTTATAATAAAGTGTGTCTTTTGAGCAAATGTAGCAAGTTTCCCAGAAAAGTCCATAGCACTGCTATATCTTTTGATGGGTAAGTATAGCATGAGCCAGTGTGGGAGGGTGCTGTTCACGTCTGTGAAAATACATGATTGTAGCGTAACTTTTGTACTTTGGATAAAGCCAAAGAATGAATTTTAGGACTTTCATTGAGTGTGGGCAAAGTTATATGTGGTGGGTTACAAAACAAAAAGGCATGAAAGTTGGATGGAGATTTATTTCGGAGACTGGTGGGTGGGTAAGCAAGCCAGGGCAGAGGGATGTCTGTGACCGGACTCTGTTAGATACGTGTATGAAAGAGTCAAAGAATAAATGAACTTAAAAACTAAGTCCATGCGTTCAACAAATATGTAAACTATATCTGTAAGAACATCCTATCAATACATTGGATGGAAATTTAAAAGTACGATTAATGGAAGATAGAGATGGTTTGTCTCCATAGATTTTTTTTTTTTTTTTTAAAAAAAAAAAAAAGGTGAGATAAAACGAACATGGACAAACTGCTTGTAGTGGGCTGTGAATGTGACTACTGCAGCTCAGATCTGCTGGGATGGAGGCCCCAGGAGCAGGAACACCCCGTTTCTCACCCCCCTGCTCCATGACTCTCAGTAGTGGCTTTGTGGGACCTCATGAATTACTTCTTACAGTTGAGGCTCTTTGGTGCCGAGTGCGCTGTGGGCAGCGGAGCCCAGAGCCGGGCAGTCGGTGTTTGTGCTGTTGTTAGCGACACGTAGCGAGTTCCTTCTGAACGGAAAGGCCCCGGCTCCAGTTTGTCGCCAGTGAAAGCGGAGTCGCACAGCACATGTGGAGCTGAGCCGAGCCGCCTGGGGGTGGGGGACCAGCCTGTAAAGGGGAGGGGCCAAGCGCCACCGGGTATTTGTTTCGAGGTGGGGATGGGCAGGGTAAAAGGGGTTAGGACGAATGCAAAGAAACAGCTGGAGGGGAGCTAAGAACGCATGCTATGACTGACCTACTAAATGTTACCTCCAACCAATTACGTCTCACTACTGGTTGGAATATTTGCAGAAAAAAAAAATACCCTTTGTAGTGTGACTTCTAAATGGTTTTCTTTCCCAGGATATCCTGAGCCTGTCTCTGGGTGGGTTTTTCCGTGGGTGAGTTGGTTAGGAGATTTCTCTTATCCCTTTAAGAGGTAAAAACACGTACAAATGCAAATGCAGAGACTTTAACACTTCCCCCCCTCCTTCCTAACATTCATATAATTGCTGTTAAGCCACATTGAAAACCCTGGGGCCCGGTGTTCACCAGGGTAAAGTTACATTTCACAAGCAGAAAATTGACTCACCACTTAGGAAAATTGGCTACCAATTATGTGTCAAAGGCTTTAAAGTCAGAGCTCAGGATTTTCTTTTTTTGCTAGAATGTGGTATTAAAAAGAGCACAGACAACCCAGCCCTGGCCCCTGTGCCCTCTTGGGACCTGCCTCTTGCTTGCTAACTTTCCTTCCAAGGTTTCTGGGCCCCCAAAGGGAAGAAGGGCTCCTGACCCCTAACCCAGGGCCAAACCCGATGGCCGGAAGATGTCACTAGTTAGAAGTGAGTTCACACACATACAAGCCTGTTAAAACTATGCCCCTGGCTCCTTGTGAGAGGTCTCTCTTAGCCTGGCACTGTTGTCCAGAAGCCTTTAAGCTGTAATTGAGGCTCAATTAGGCAAGAGGAGATAGAGAAGAGATAGGGAAGAGAGAGGGCCACACTGTCAGGGGACATCTGCTGCCTCTAGTGACAGGGTCACATTGCATCCACATCAGAGAACTCCTGGAGGCTCATTGGTCTCTTTCGTTGAGGGATCAGTTCCCAACCTGGGGAGAAGGGACCTATCCAGATCCCAGGCAAGAGACGGGGAGGAGACACAGAGAGGGACATGGAAGAATAGATGGAGGGCTGGGTGGGGTGGGAGAAACCCAAAGGAGGAAAAAGAGACAGATACAAATCCATGGAGATAGGATAGAGTCATAGCAATAGAGAGAGCAAAAGAGAAGAGGGAAAGGAAGAGAGGAGAGGGAGAGAGACAGAAGATAGGAGCAGGGTGGAAGGGAGCTTGCGGACCCTGAAGGGTGAGGGAGTATTTTTATGTAACCCCCACCACCTCTCCCTTTTCTCCCGCATCCGCTTTCTTGACAAAGTACGGCCTTCTTCCCAGGCCTGTTTTCTGTTCCTGTCACAGCAGCTTCACCCCTGGCTTTATTTTTAATGCCTAGATATTAAGCCTTATTTATTGCTTCACATTCTGCCTCTAGAGGGAGAGAAAGAGAAAGCATCAGGACGTGCCAAACTGGGGAAATCTGCTGGGCTGTATGGGAGAAAGTTTTTCAGGACAACCAGGATGTCAAATCATATTGGCGATTACCCCAGATAAGCCTCCCTCCTAACAGCAGGATGCAACATGCAGCAGCTTCAGTGAGAAAAACCAGCCCCATTTTGCCTTCTGGGAAATCTACTGCTAGCTATTTCTGTTCAATTCTTAACTTTGGACAAGTTCCAGAGTTCTCAAGAACCAACTACCTTAAATCTCTTCTTTCTGTTTCCCTTTTCTTTTTCTTTCTTTTTTCTTTTTTGACAAAGAAGGTTGTTTTGTCTAAGGGATGGCACTTCGGGGCTTGAGTTTCTAATATCTGATTTCAACTTAGTTCTGGCATTTTGGCTGGAACCCAGGAAAGAAAGCATCCATAATCCGCACAATGTTTCAGTCACTTTGGAGTGAATTGGTGTTAAATTTGAATTGGGCTAAAGACTTGGTGTTTTTCCTTATTTGTCAGTTCACAGGATGAGGAAGTATGTTTTTCTGATCACAACATAAACATCTTGATTGGGTTTTTCCCTCCTCTGAGCTCAACCTTCCTATGCATCTGAAAGATTTTTTTTTTTCCATTTTTGAGGATCTCACAGGCTCCCTCAAGTGCCACTTAATTAGAGGTCTTCTATCCACTAAGTATTTTCTTAAATGTATAATTGATTGTGCAAGGAAGGAAGAGCGGCAGGAGTGGAACTCATACATCACTTCATTATTAATGGCAATGTCTAAATAAAATAGACTTTGTCATGCTAATGGATGACAGAGTATGTTTAATGTTAAGTCAGGAGATTTCTTTTTCTTTTCTGTTCTAAGGCCAGTCTGGGAAGTTGTAAGTAGCACTGAACACATGGATAAACGTGGTCTCATATAATGAGTTAAGAATGAGAACAGGAGCCAAATCAAAGTGGAAAGAATACAAGGGGAAGGTACTGGAAAGTGAATAATTTGCAAAGCCACCTATATCAGCCTCTTTTTACTGCCTTGAAGAGGTGGGATTTTTACCTGGATTTCGTTTAGAAGGTGCATAGTGAGTGCTTACACGCTTCTTACTGGAGCACTCCCCAGATGTTCTTGCAGAACAGAACTGCCCTGCTTCTCACCCCAAGAGCCTTCCAGCTGTTTTTGGTGGGAGTTCTTTAAACAGTGATTTGTGGGTCCTGAAATGGGAGGTCCCAGGGGCATGAGTTCGATTTAGTTTGAAGTTCCACCAAAGTAGTCCTTCTGTAGGGACGGAGATGAAGGCGGTCTCTGTGGGCACAGAAGCAAGAGGTGAGCAGAGGAGAGTAAGGAAAGATAAGAGAAAAATAAAAGAGCGAAGACAATGGGTGTAGCATGTCATTGATGGTAATATTGAGGCAGCGGGTGTTGGACCTCATTAGGATTCCTCAAGAGTAGAGTGACACATGCCTCCCAGAATTATGGTCTGTTTTTGTACATGTGCATATGTACACACCTGTGCACATAAGTGTTCGTGCATGTCGAGGCCAGAGTTTGATGTCAGATATCGTCCTGAGGACGATCCCAACTACTGCCTCTTATCCCTCATTTATAGCCACACCAGATGCCTTTCCACCCTCTTCCCTTTGTTCCAGTCTCACTTCTACTTCCAGGCTTCCACCATCTCTTCCCATTAGGTGCTAGAGTCAGAGAGGACCATTCAGGGTCTCATCTGACTGCCTTGTTCTCTAGACTAAAGTCTGCCACCAGCTGTTCTTTCCTCATTGTTCAGACTGAACAAGTAAGAAAGACCACTTGGGGGAGAAATGACTTATTTTAACTCAGGGTTTCAGGGATTTTAGCTTCCAGTTGCTTGATTCTTATTTCCTGGGCCAGTGATGAGTTAATATACTATGACCTCCTGACAATGAAGGAGGAGATGGGGAAAGTCAAAGGAAGGGGACCAGGGAGAGGGAGGAAGAGGTATCCCCAACAATCTGCTTTCCTAGTGCCTACATTTTCCAGCTGGGACTGCAAAGTTTCCAGCCCTTAACAAAATACACGATTTTGGTGACACTCACCAACTGGGGACCAAGCCTTCAAAACAGGAGCCACATTATATCCAAACCACAACAAACAGATTCTTATTATTCTTAGGATAAGAGCCAAGTTGCTTTTTCTCACACAATTCCTGTTGCTTCTGTCAGGTACATCCATTCTGTCTTTTGTAAGAGCACTTCATCCGTCAAGAGTCTAGCTTCCTCTCTTAGATTCCCAGCCATTCCTTCATTGCTATCCCTATCTGGGTAAGTTTTCATCAGAGGATGCTAGAAGCTCCTAGTTCCCTGAACAATACAATGACAGATGCCCAGAAAACATCTATGAACTAAACAATTAATTAGTGAAATAGGACGTGGCTTGTAGTTGCCGGGGCTTGATGTCCCATCCTTTGGTGTGTTTAGAGCCAGCTTGTGCAGATTCATGAGAACCAATAGAGTCTCTTTCCAGCTCTGGTAAAGTGATATGATACTGGAAGGTTGAACTGACCCATAATGTGAGCATTTACACCATGAAAACTGGCAAACACTACAAAGCAGTGCTCCCTCTTCACATTTTAGCAGAAGAACCCAGGTTAGTGGATACAGATCTCTATCAGATCTTTTGCCTTTCAGACTTTCCTGCCACTGAAGTCTTTGTTGTTGAGCTTTTAGAGTCAGAGACCACACTGGTTTTAGACTCTGAATTATCATCAGGAAGCATTTATTCTAGAAAAACCACTATGTCAACTAATAGTTGGATCTCCAGTGATGTTGTGTAAATGTGCTTTATTTGTGTGTGTGTGTGTGTGTGTGTGTGTGTGTGTGTGTGAGAGAGAGAGAGAGAGAGAGAGAGAGAGAGAGAGAGAGAGAGAAAGAGAGAGAGAATGAGAATATCTCGAGTGTGGTTCCTCAGGAACTAACTACCTTGGTTTTTGATATTCAGTCTTTCTTTGGGACCTGGGGTTTGCTTATTAGGGAGGTTGGCTGGTGAGCAAGCTTCAGGTGTCTGTCGGTTTCTGTCTATCAGCACTGGCATTACAAGCACAGACCACCATGCCCACCTTCTCTCACACAAGGAGTTCTAACTCAGGTCTTCATGGTTGCATGGTGATCAGTTCATCAACTGAGCTTATCTCCCTAGCTCACACTTTTTTACACATGTTACAGTTAGAAAGCGTATTTGTCATGATGGATAAATTGATATGCTTAATTTAATAACATAATTCCATAATAAAGCTTGTGAGCTTAATAGAAGATCATTGAACGCCTTTTGGGGGATTTATTGCCCATATTCTGGTGTGACAGAGGTATTTCTTGCCTTCAAGAGTGTGTGCATACAGATCTATGCAAACAAAGATCTAAACAATAAGATGTGTTAGATGGTGGGATGGAGTGTCATTGGTACCCAAGTCAGGAACTGGTTGACTCTATCTAGAACCAAAGAGAACATAGTATTTGAATTTGATTAGGCAGGATATAAGGAGAGCTCTAGGGAACAGAACTCAAAGGCAAAGAGACTAAGTTCAGAAATTATGTGAGAGCAGTGACCTAGGATAAGGGTTTCTTGGTCAGTAGTGATGATGGTCGTAGAGGCAGGTGTCCAGGGCACAATTGGATTGGCTGTAGACAGGGAAGAGAGATGAGAGTGAAGGTGGACATCCTGGGTTATTTTCTCAACCATCTTCTTTTATGGTGGGCAGATGGGAGAAATGAAATGATGTAAACATGCTCCTTAATGTTAATGTTATCTTGATTAATCTTGGTAGGACTTTATGACAAATTGATCTCAAGACGAGGTAGTTCTGATAGAAACTGGATTGTGGGCTGCACAATTTGATTTCACTAAACAGCTCTGGACTTGTATCCCATCTCATTGTTCCCAAGTTTCACTACTGTCATTGTCTGCAACCTAATTCCATTTCTATTTCAGTCACTCATTAACTACCTTAAAATTATGCATGTAGGAAATTCTCAGGGATAACTTATGCAAATCAGAAGCGCCCCTCACCCCAACCCTAAATAGACATCTCAGTTTGTTACATTGGGGAGTTTCAGATCACTTCTTTCAGGTAATGAAATTGTAGCCTCACACTTTGAATACAGCTAGGAACCTTTTTTGTCCCTTTCTTTTAAATAGAAGAAGAAAGAACAATAAAAATATTTTCATTTTGAGTCAGAAATAGTACGTGAAGGAGAGAGATGAAGGGGTGGGAGTAACTGTATATAGATTTTTCTTTTTTTGGGCTTGGCAAAAACTGGTAGTTCCCATAAATTCAACTTGGCTAAGAGAAGCTTCTAGATAAGAATCCTTGAGACTTAACTCTTCTCCACATTTTAAAAAAATAGCAATGAGAAATTACAAATGACATAATCTTGAATACCAAAAACCTAACCTTTGATGGTGACTTTTCAGAAGTTAAATAATCAAACATAGTTTCTTTTCCCCCTTTTATTTTATGTTCAAGAGGACTACTTTAGAAAGCATATCTTTTTCTATAATAAAACAGAGGAAAACATAAATGAAACACACTCAAATATTTATACAATTATTCAAAAGATTAAATGTATTTGGTAAGGTTCAAAGGTTATTTAATATTTTCCCTTTCTTTTGTCTTTGTTTTTAGTTCTGGTACATTTATTTTTCATTGTGGTTTTGTTATACAGCCCAATTGCTTTACTGTCTTTAAAAAAAGTCACTTTGGAAAAAAGCAAATACAAGTGAATGAGAGAGGAGCTATGCATGTGTGAGATAAAGAGATAATCTGGGGGCTAGCAAGATGGCTCAGTGGGCACAGGTTCCTGTCACTAAACTTCACAGTCTGATCCGCAGTCCTGCATGGTGGAAGGACAGGGCCATGGTGGAAGGAGAGAACCAATTCTGGCAAGTTGTAATTTGACTGCCACACATTTACTGTAGCATACTTACATGTATGCGCACGTACATACACTAAATAGGTAAGTGTAAAGCAAGTTAAAATGTCTGGGGCGGGGAAAAATGGATGAGTGGATACTTGCAAGCACGAAGAGTACAGTTCAGGCACCTAACACCTGCCTTAATTCTGGACGGGCATGGTGGCGCACGTATAATCTCACTACTTGAACTACAGAACAGGGAATCTCTGGAGGTGAGCTGCCTAGATAGACTAGCCATATCAGTGAGTTCTGGGTTCAAGTGAGAGACATAACCTCACTGTATCATGTGGAGAGAATTCACAGCAGGCACATGATATCAGAGCTGCCTCAAAATGCACATCTGTGAATGTATTCCCAACACACACATACAAACACCAGTACGTGTACACACACCACTCATAGGCAGAACACTTTTGTAATAACTATGTTCTTCACATTACAGCATTAGTCAACACCAGATGCTACCAAATAACTGACAAAATATGAATAACAAAGCTACTTATTGGATCTGTAGGCAAAAATATCAGATCCGTATTTGGGAGAAAAGTAATTTTTTGCTTATTTAAAAAATTGTATGGATACTCTGTGGCAGTGAGCATATTCCCGAGCATGTTCCTTCCATTCAGTTAAGCTGGAAATGGAGAGAAACAATTAATTTATGTGTCACAAATGCAAGGAATTTTTATCACAAGTCTGGGTGGCATGACTTCTGTTAATTTCCCTCCTATATGTCAGCCAGGATTTCCCTGTGATACAGATCAAACTTTTCCTGGCTTGGATTGTTTAACTGTATCAATGTCTACTACCCAGCTAGTAGTTTCTGGGAGATTAAAACAACAATAGGACCAATTATGACACCTCCATTATCATAGGGACCATTGGAATATTGGGAAGACTCTTCCCAATATTGTAATTTCTTTGCTGATTACTAAATGAAAGATGGGCTCATAGGTCCTCCACACTAAGACTGTCATTAGCTCCCATTTAGGGTGAGCTAAATTTCTCTTAACAAACATTAATGGGCATGCAATGTAGTTAAACATTCTGGCTAATAGGATAATTCCTTCACATGATACATGTGAATATCATTTCAGGCAAGACACCAAGTCTTTTGATCAATATAGTTTTATTAAACAATTATGTGTTGTATCAAGCCCCTGGGGAATTGTATACCATGATCCCTTCTCTCAAGGAACTTTTCACCCAATGTCATTTTTCGGTGATTCAGAGGATCCCTTGGTGGCTTGCTGTGAATTAGGGTCATAATTATGACTATCATTTATCATTGTACTGTGACTGCACAAGTGCCGGTTAATAGAAGATACAGGATGATAGAATGCCGGATAAATTACACCCCTCTTCCTGGAGTAGTAGCTGGGTGAGCCAGAGCAGGAGCCAGCAATAGATGCTGATATCGCTTCCATTTGCAAGGCCTTGTGATGTATGAAGTGCCCTGAGACACTTATGGCTTTGTTGCTGCCATTGAGACCTTTGGCAGAGTCCTGAACTTATTTCTGTCTTTCTCACTTTTTGTTAGCTATTTCTATATCTGCTTGTTTTTATCTGCTTTGGGATGTTTAAATGAAATACACAATGGGAATCTGAATTGTGATTGTTATCAGATCTGGCTAACATAGGTAGATGGTGATAGCAATTTGGGATTTCCAGGCCTTGTATGTTGTGTAGAATTAGACCAGGGGCATCTTTGAAACATAAGGACTCCTTCATTCACTCACTCATTCATTCATTGAGTACTTACTATGTGATGGGCAGAGACTGTGATATACTGTGCACAGATTCTAGTGGGGGAGATAGTTATGGAAAGAATCTAGTGCACCTTGCTGAAGTTACAGTTGTGTTCCTTGCTGTGCAGAAAGCATAGGCAGATGACAAGAGTGTACATACCAGGGGAGAACTGATTCACTACCACTCCAGGAGCACAGACTTAAGGGAATGATGGTCAAATTGAGGACGAGCGCTTTATGTCAATAGTCTCTACAGAGAATGCTGAACTCAGTAGGATGACCGTAGTCCATGGGATCAGATGGACAAGAGTTCTACACTTCCGGTGCTGCTGGGTATTCATGTGAATTTGTATATGTATCTTCTGATTTCCGAAACTTGATTTTTCTTCTTAAATTTATTTGCAAATAGGGGAAATTAATATTCTTCTATCTGGATCTCTGTGTCTGTCAGTCTTTCTGAGCGCATGTGTATGTGTGTACATATGTTTGTGGAGGGATTAGGTTGACATTACAAGTCCTCCTTAGTTGTTCTTAACATTACTTTTTTGAGACAAGGTCACTCATTGAACTTGGAGTCCTTTAATTAGGATAGCTGTCCAGTAAGTCCCAGGAATCCCCCCCACACCCGTCTCTGCCTTCCCAGCACTGGGATTACAAGTGCATGCTGCCGAGACTAGTTCTCTTTTATTTGAATTCTGAACTCTTGAACCCTCATGCCTCTGTGGCAGACAAACATTTTACTGACTGAGAAGTTGCCCAAGCTGTCCTAGTGGATTATTTTGTGCTTCTGAAACATTACACTTATCAAATACTTTTTCGGTGAGATAGTTGGTGCATATTGGCCATGATTATCAAGTTTTATGTGATGGACTTTTCCCTTTCCAGAGAAATTTAAGAGGCCTTTAGAGACAGCACAACCTGCAGCAGGTGCCTTAAACCTCCCTGTAGTGACATCTCATTTAACCCTTTATTTTCTTACTTTGATTATTTGATGAATAGGAATGGTCCATGAGCCACACTAGAAAGTTGTTAGAACATAATAACTATGTATCTACCTCAAGATGATTTTTAAAAAAGATTTATTTATTTACTTTATGTACATGAGTGCACTGTCTCTCTTCAGACACACCAGAGGAGGGTATCAGATCCCATTACAGATGGATGTGAGCTACCATGTGGTTGCTGGGAATTGAACTCTGGACTTCTGAAAGAGCAGCCAATGCTCTCAACGGCTGAGCTATCTCTCCAGCCCAAGAATTTTGACTTTTAACTAACATATCAGCAAATACAGTATCTATGGAAAAATTATGTCTCGAAGACAGGTTTTTAAGCAAGCCATAAGGCAAAATAGTGGTATTATAAGCCTTAATATATATATTTTTTGTTGCCAAGGAACTGAGAAAACAAACACACATACACATAGAAAGTAGTCCCCAACCCCACCCTTTCGGGAAAATAGTGATGTGTCTAATTCAACTTAGAAGAAGTTGACTGTTTCCTAGCCAGATTGACATTTGGGGTAATATTTGAATTGGTAGATCATGGTTTTAGGTAAATAAACCACAGTAGGGTCAATCTTTAGACACACGAAAGAGGAGCTGCTATGGGTTTAGTTTCCACGGTCAGGCTAGCCTCTGGTTTGGCTTTCTCCTTTATAGGCTATGCACCTGAGATGTGTTTAATTTGCACCTGTAGGCATCAATGTGTATTCTGACCTCAAAATTGAGTGGATGGAATGATTTCCAGTGTTGCAGGGGCTCTCAGATTTAAGCTAGGCCCAGACTCTGAGAGGGCAGGAGAGTGGCCACTGGCAGGTATCCACCCCCTCACACAGTGTACTGTCTCTGACACTGACACCAAACTTCTTTGCATGGGAAAAGGTTCCCTTGCAATTATTCAGCAGTTTTGTGGTGGCTGAGGACTCTAATAGAGACATTCTACAGTTAAAGAACTCTCATCCATAGATTTCAGTGTGGCACACGCCTCTCTCTCTCTCTCTCTCTCTCTCTCTCTCTCTCTCTTTTGGATAGATGAGTATTCTGTGGTTCCCTCCACCTCAGCCATGTAAGCAAAAATGAAGTTAAATATTATCCTTGCCCTTAAGACTCCACAACAGTGGGGCTGAACAGTGTCAGCCACAAGCAGCATTTGGTGTGGTAAATAAAAGTGAACGTACTCTCTGGACATCTTGTAGGAAGCTGTCTTTAAAATGAGGCCCAGGAGGTGAGAGCCAGCTTGTTGCCTGGCTATGGATTTCTCTGGAAATAGCTAATTGTTTCTTCCTGGTAAGAGCCCTCTGTTCATCACATGGAGTTAAGGGTATGAACAGGGTGTCAGCCTCTTTATTCGGGTGTGTGAATATCTATTGTAACTTAATGGAAATTTTAAGGTGCTTTAAAAAATATTCTCTCAATCTGTTTTGTATCTTGCATTATTCTTGGCTTCCCTTCATGCAAGTGACTGAGACTCAGAACGAAAATATTGTTCAGAGAAATGAGATATAAAAAACAACCACCCAGAATCCATATGTGACACAGATAATCTTTGTATTTATTTATTTAAAAAAAAACAAACAGTGCACATCCCCTTAAAGCAAGTATATCAATGTCTTTTTTAAAAATCAGTAATCTCTAAGATTTATGCTTCATAAAAATCCTAGGTGTCTGAGACTCTATACTTTGTATTGTGTATTTTGCACAGTATTAAAAATTACCAATCGGCTTCTTCTGTGTAGCATTTGCTATGTTTTTATGCAGGGATGAGAGATGCTGAAATCAGAGTCAGTATAACCATATTTTCAGAAGTACTCTTAGGCTATTAAAGCAGCGAGGATGGGTCAGACTCAGATCCCATGATGGTGGCTATCCATAAGGTTGGGTACCACATTGTGTTGTGAACTGTGACTTAGAACTCTGCCAAGGCTTTGCCTCTGTATTTCCCTTTGAATAAGATGACAGTTCCCCTGGAGATATGGAACACAGAATCTGTTTCTAAGCAGCTACCATAAAAATCTGTTTATTGGAATCTCTTGTGTACATACAATCACCTGTCTAAAAGCATAAATTCACATGTTAAGAAGGGTCTCTTCTCCTCTATATAAGCAGATGCCACTCCCATCCGTGTCAGAGAAAGCCACATGCTCTGCAGCAGGAGAATAGCTTCCTATGCTGTGAAAGGTATGGGGATCTGATTTACAGGCTGTGTTGCTTTTAATGGACATACATACCTGCAGCAGCTACAGAGCCCCAAACTGAAAGGCGTAAAATAAAACATTCCCCAGTACAGTACAAGTGCCTGCTTGTTAGTTAAAAGCACTACCAGGCAAGACGTTTTAGTTAAATTTGGCAGTGTTAAAATGCATGTGGAATTATCTTTGCTGTCCTTTCTCCTTTGGTCTTGTTCTCTGTATTTCCTGAGGATGCTTTACCTGTCTGCAGGGACTTACTGCCTGGCAACCCCTAGGGCACAGAGGCTGGACAATCTTTGTGGCTAGAAGTGAAACTCAAATGAAAGAATAAAGCAGTTCTGCAGGGTTTTGAGAGAGGATACTGACAAATCAGCCTGAGAAGAAGGAAAAAAATAAAAAGGCTACCAGTTTCTTGAGACTAGATGTCTGGACAGCACAGCCATTTTGGAGGTGGCCGGAGTGAATGGAAAGTAGATCATGCTTACAAGCTCTGTGTGCCCGGACTCCAAAGCCTGAGCAGAATTGTTTATTAAATATTCAAGTGTTTCCTCTTTCTGTCTCTCCCTTGGCTACAGAGAGAGTCAGTTTACAGCATCTTTAGAGTCCAGTTCTAGAGCTCTGAGTCCCTGTGTTGACAGGTGAGAGCCAGCTCCGTGTTGGCTGTTATCCTGTGGTAGCTGCTCCTCCATCAGAGCCCAGAGCTCTGTTGTTTGGAACATGAACATCCATAAAGGCTCTGTGGCCTTTAGGGGAGGCTTTAGTTGACATGACAACTGAAAGAAATCTGGCACACTTTAGCAAATGGTTAATATTGCAGGTGTACAGAGAACAGTTTGGGGTATAGACTTAAGAATATGTCCAGGATTGATTTCCTTCTGCTTCCACCATCTTTTAAAGATATCACAGTAAATATTTTAGGATCAACTGTATAGTCATGAATCTGTGGTCTCCATTATTAGAAGTGCCGGGTTGTGCTCATTCAAGATTTTGTGCTTTCTCTCTTTTTCCTCTGCTTCCAATTCTTTCTTTTGGGTGATCACAAATCAGATCCAAAAGAATATTTTAAAGCTATTCCAAGAGCTCATGAGATGACATGTCATTGATGCCTAGTAGGAGTTGGCTTTTAGTTTCCTGGTAAAACGACTTTTCATATTTAAACACATTTTTTTTTTTTCTGAAACGAGGGAACTTCAAATAAGAAAATCACTTAGTTCAGCAACCCGTTTTCTGATTTTTTTCTTAATGTATGAAATGGCACAAAAACGAGATCTAACAAGATATCTCAAATAACTGTACCTGGGACTTGTGAAAACCCCACTTTCCAGCATTTGTAGGGAAATGTAATGTGCACAGAAGGATGCAATAGTTTATATAGTAGTTTTATTTTAACTAGTATGATCTAGCAACCTGGCGTGCCGCAAACAAACAAACAAACAAAAACCCCTGCTTTTTCTGAGCATAAAAGTAATATTGAAAAATGACCAAGGTAATCACTTGTGTATAGATTCTAAAAGTGTAAGGAAGGGGAAGAATAATTCATGCTTTAATGCATAGAGTTTTACAAAGGTATGAGTGATTTCCTTTTCTGTGTGACCTGGTAGAAGGGTTCTGTACTATGCTGAGAAAGGACTCAACAGGGCTGGCTTGTGAGCACGTGCTGCAGGCATCCTGGCCAGATCATTTCAACCAGGGACTTGTGCTGTTTTGGTTGTGGGGTTAGTTGACTGAGTAAATGGATTTTTGTTTTGGCCCTTTGGGGCAGGGGAGGGGGAGACTCCTTTGGCTGTTATATCCCAGTTTTTTAAGGGAGCAAACATCCCGTGTGGAACTTCTCAGACATCCAGGCAAATACACCGCCATGACTCATATAGTGTTTATTTTGTATGAAGTAGCCTGTCCGCTTTACAAATAAGGGCCTGGAGAAGAGAGAACTTGCCCACAGTCCTACACCAGGGGTGTCAAAGAAGAGTCTCTTTATCCCCAATGACATCCCTCTCCTGGTGCCTAACGTTCTCACAGGCAGGTGGGTTCCTGGGCATCAGAACAAAGGAAACGTTAAAAGTAATGCTAATTGTCTTTATGCTGTCATATGAGGCAGCACCCCTGCCCCCACTGAGAAATCCCTAAGTATTGTCATCTTATTGGCATCATCAAGACAAGACAAGGCTAAAGCTTTCCTCTCTGTAGTTCCCATCAGCTGTGCCCACTCCAGGTCTTCTCAATAGCCACAACACCTAAATAAACAAACACTGCTGGCGTGCTGGGGAACAGTGGCTTATGGGTGAATTGCTAACTTCTTATATCCTTCAAACCATCCAGCCTTAAATTCCTCTTAGATGGCAGTGCCAATACCACAATTACTTTAGGTGTTGTTTAAACTGTTGGACCTCTGTGTCACTGATACCTCTCATCAGTTCCCATAGCTAGGGCCTAGTCCATTGATTAGGAGCTTACATCTATGAGAAGGTATTTTCATTGGCTGTAGACATGTAAGCTGTTGGAGCTGGTACCTACATCCTGAGCAGAGAACAAGTCGGGGATGGTGGATTCCCTCATTTTCCTCTACTGCTTCCCATACCTTTGAGTTTTTTCTTTTTTGGAAGGAGAGAGAGAGAGAGAGAGATTAAGTCTTTTTCCTATATCCTCCATGCTGATCAAGAATGGGTCAGCAGAGAAAACACTACTGAGATAAACAATGCACAACTCATATGTCTGCAACAACAAAGAACAGAAACAGATGTGAGACAAAATCAGGACACTCTTTCCTCATAATATCCCCAGAACCTTGGCTGCAAGCTCTTCCTGTCACATGGCACTGCCCAGAAGCTTGGGTGAGGACATTTGTGCAGAAACAGTTCTGGCTGATAGGCTCAGAGTGCAGTCCCTCTCCTTTAGAAGACCTGTGGATGGCTGGTGTAGCACATGAGGAGGTGACAGAGGTCCTCCTTGCTGAAGAATCTGGAGAGAATCCAGATAAGCTTCCAGACACATGTACAGCATCTGCAGGTGCAAACTCACCCCCAGAGAGATACCTGAGCTACTGACCACAATTCTGGGCTGACTTGCTTCTGACCTCTAACTTCATTCTTTGAGTTTTCTTTCCCACCTCCCAAAATCCATCTCTCATCACCTTGTCCCCACGAAGTCAATAATTCCCCTAAGACCCCACCCTTTATGACAGGGGCAAGGAATAAATAGAATGGGGCAGTGTTACCCTCTCCTTCCCTGCAGTGAGAGAAGACATCTTCCATTTTTGGTCTGTGGAGGAGATAGAGTCAAGGAGTGGCCTACTGTTCAGTGCTAAGCTACAAGGTCCTCTAAGTCTGTGTGACCAAGAACTTGGAAAAGCAATCACTGGAAGGTAAACCTCAAGTCCCCACATTCTTTAGTCTCTCTGCTAATAAAACAGGATTGAAAAGTTACTGCTTCTCCAGTCATATAACACCCTTTGGAACCTGATTAGCATTGGCAGCCAACATTGCTCATTACACACAGACAGCTGATGTCACCCTCATGCACAGGGGAAATCGGAAGCTTAGGGATGCTTTGGTGACTTGTCCAAAGTCTGCAGCTAGGATAGGTAGAAGGACTGTGCCTGGAGTCCGGTTAACTGAATTCTATCACCTAGGTAACACACGGCTGTTCTATGCGTCCTCCTTCAGATATAGTCCACCATCCTTCAGTTCTGTGAGTTATAACTATGTTTCTGCCAATACTTCAGTTGTTCAGTCCCCAGAGCCGTCTGGTGTATTTTTTTGGACAGTTTCTCCTTTTAGTTGCTTTGGTTACTTTATAGTTACTTTCTAACTGCTGTTTCATTTGGCAGAAGTCAGAGTTAAGAAGGTTTTGGTGATTCTCACCAGCTTGTGCTTGTTGAGGGTAGTGAGTCTGTCTATTTTTTTTTTTTTTAAGAAATAATGCTAGTAACTCAGCTGGCTTGTTCTCATTACCCTGTTTCTCTATCTCTTATAGCTTCAAAGAGGCAATCATATAATTAGGACATAAGAACAGAGACGACCGATAGCTTCTGATTTTGCTTGATTTTTTCAAGTGGGAAATGTTTTTCAACTATTGCTGTTCCCTTATTCGTTCCCAGATAGCTTTACAGTGAGCCAGCCATCATTGAGTGATTCTTGTCTTTATGGGGGTGGGGAGGAGAGAGGAGTATAGTACATTCTCCTGAATGGACTAGGTAGGCAAGAACCTGGGGCAGACGGGGTGTATGCTGTGCTCTTTATTTTTCTTACCTGGAACTCCTCCTTGAGACTCAGGGTGGATTGGAATCCTACACTGAGGCCAAAAGTGAAAGGAAAACCAGAACAAAGAAATCTTCAGGGCAGGGGGCGGGGCTTGCTTAGCAGGGGAATGGGGAGATGGTGAAGGCGCTTGTAGCTTGCTAGCCTAATATGTGTAAAGCGTTGGTACAGGCAAGATGGAGTTAATTCAATAAAATAAATATAAAATACTCTCTCTTCTGTCAGGCCTGCTAGAAGGAGGTCAAGGGTCACTGAGCGGCTTCAGTGGAGCACTAATCGATTTGCTGTCAAGGTGGCCTGCTGGGGTTTCAAGCAGGAGAGGAATTGAGAGGAGCTCCGGCCCAATTTCCATAATTGCTCACTGCCTTTAGTGTACAACCTTTTATGAAACACAAAAAATATATCATGGAATTGTATTGATTAGCCATTGGGCTGAATAATTCACTTAGTATTTATTACCTGACCCCAAGAGGTTAAATAAATCCACTATCTAACTCGGGTTTGTGAGAAATATTGCTTATTCATTGAGATGTGGGCTGATTATTGCACAATAGGCCTGTATTTTTGTTTCTTGATTTCACAATCAAGATTAATCCTCTTTGCATTTGGGGGAGGGAGACAAAATTTTGGGTTTTTTTTTTTTTTTGTATTTTGTTTTTTTAAGAAAGAGAAAATGTATACTTTCAGTGCTCCCCAAATAAGCTCAATAACAAATCACCATAAAATCACATTGTGGAAGCAATTTTTTTTTTCAGTGATAAATTTTGGTAATCTGGGCCAAATTTCAAAAATGTTCTCCTAAGACTTATAGATACTGGTGAAATAAAGACATAAGATCAATTTTCATTCCAAACACCCCATTTTATAATAAGGAACCCAATGGTGATTACACTGAGCACATATTTTCACGTGGTTTTGGGGGGAAGGCTCATCTTTCCCATAAGGAACACTTATAAATTAACTGCCCCAAGAAACAAGCCAACATCAGGAGTTGAGGGGTAGAAAGAGACTTCTGGTCTCAATGATCAATTCACCACGAACACTGCACAAAACAGAACAATAATTTCAAGTAACTTGGAAATCCGATGGGATTGAATCTGCAGGGCATTTGAAGCATTTGTAAACTTTGGGGGTGATCATTAATTATTTACTGGCCACTGGCATTTGCACATTTCTGCTGCTCCGACTGGATGCTAAATCTGTTTTGATGTGCGATACACCCAGTCACAAGTACATGACATTCAAATCTAATTATGTTTTCTGTTGCCATGAGCTCTTTCACCATCAAGCTACAAGCGTCCCTCTGGAAACACCACGTTTTTAACTTTTCTGTAAAGCTTTCCTCCAGTTTCCTGTCTGCATCCTCTAGAATCCCAGAGCATTGTTTTTGAAGTTTAGTGTAATTTGTTGTAGGGTCAAGAAAGGAAGCCTTTTCTCCCTTCCCCTCTCCAATAAGGGAAATGTTTTAAAAAAAAAAACAAAAAAACAAAAAACAAGCCTTTGAGTGCAGTGCTAACTTTATGTCTGTTGATCGTTTAGCATTTCTGTATCCAGGATCTAGCCTTCCTAGGGAGGGTAGGAAAAGCTGGCCTTCTGGCATTTGAGCTCATAAGCTTTTCCTGTGGTGTGCATTGGTGAGATGGCTATAAAGCAGGGTAATGCGTGCAGAGCTTCCTAAGGCGTGCTCGGGTACACCCCACTTCCCGTTTTCCATGTGGCTGCATGTGCAGATTTGGGCATTGCGTTTGAGTGTCACGTGTCAAGCGACACTGATTTGTTGATCGGCACTTTGGAAATTTTCAGGTCTGGGTTTTGATGCGTGGCCTCTATATTTAGTTTGGGAGTAGAGGCGGATGTGGGAGGGTGGAGGGGTAGAGCAGGGAGAGACGGAGTTCTTTCCCCTTTTTCTTTGTGTGTAATGTTTAGATCTTGCCTCCTCTTCTGCCTGTGTGGGGCTGGATTAAATGGAGGACATAGTTAACACAAGGACTTGAGAGCTCTTGATGGCCTCTTGAGATAATTCGGTTGTAAGCATTGAGCAAAATGCATTGTCTGGATATACTCATTTCAAGTGCTAATCGAGAACGGTACACTTTTACAGAAGCCTGGGTTATAATACTGTGCATGGCAATTCCAAAATAAATATTAGTGAGATGCCTTACAGGGAAGGGGTAACTGGGGAGGGAGGGAGAATAGGAGGGAAGGGGGGAGGGAAGGACTAGACAAACTCTGGATCAGGCTTCCATGGAATTCATCTATAATTTAACCTGGGCTCTGACATAAAGCTTGGGAGTTACTTCTACTTAATGAGTATAATACTGCATAGGTAAGAGACTAGAAACACAGCCCCGGTTTGAGCCAGCATTGGGCTAACAGTCCAGAAAAACTAGTTAAGTGTTTACCAAGACATCAGTGGTATGTCTTGATTTCTAAATATAATTGTTTTGAGTAGATGTGGGAAATTCCTTCCAGTGAAGTGGATGGGAGAGAGAGAGGCTGGATTTAGAGACTGGAAGGGTTTGGACTTGAGTCCTGGCTGTGATGTAGACCTGGGAAGACTGATGAACTCAACCTGCTCCTTAAATGTGTGCATCGTGGAGAATAGTCCCCACCATCTTGGGCTTCCACAGACGGAAGATTAGGGAAGATAATTCTGACCCATAATAGCTACGTAAGTAAGCGTTTTGTAGTCAGCTTTTGCCACACATGTTGTTTTCTGACTGAACACTTTCTCAGGACTCTTGACAGATCATAAAACAATCAACAAACATCAGAGCATCTTAGAATGCGTTTGCCAGGTACCCTAAGGGG
>JADRCH010000008.1:1732927-1767746 GCA_019843965.1 Rhynchomys soricoides | reverse complement strand
TCCGTGTATTTTTACATTCCACGCATTGCTGAACTGAGCCCTAAATCACTGGTGCTTCGTGCGAGTTTGCGACCTTTTAGGCTTGGGCTTCGGAGTGAATGCATTATTTTAAAAACGAGATGTTTTTCTTGCCATGGAGCTGCAGCTACTGTGTCTCCCTCCTCCCCTTCTCAGGGCTCCACCCATCACTTCCCCTGGTTGAAGTCAAAGGTAAACTTTATATAGCACAGGAAACATTTGGGACTGCTAATAAACAAATGCTAGAAACCACGACTGGGCTTTATTTGTTGGGTGAACATGCGCGTTTAGCATATTAAAGCCAGTTGAGATTGGGTGCAAGGAAGGAGTTTCTTATCCTTCCTCCCAAATGTCCAGATTACCTAAGGGCAGATGTATGGCCCAGTGGATTTTGGAAATGTTCCTAGAGAAGTCTGTGTAGTCCATTTATAACGGTGGCACCTTGTTATCCAGTCTTACAGCTCCATCCCTCTTTCTTCTCTGTATGTCCTGGGCTCCACTCTCCACAGCTAACGGCTCCATGCCCATGATGTACACTGTAGACATGCTGGTATCTAGAAAGTTCCGAACGTGTCATGCCGCTCGCTTGCTCTCCAAAAGCTTCTTAAGACCCTCTTTATTCTCAAGTGAGTTGTCCTGTGGGCTCTGAGCATCTAGCTAGCCACCCTTCCCGTCCTCTACGCGCCTTATGCTTCTTCACACAGATTCTTTCTTCCCAAGTACACTCAGTATCTGCCTTCCATTCTGTCTCTCTGCTCTTCCACGGTGTTTTCCATGCATGGGGAACTTCTGAGGGTCCATACAAATGCATGCTTATGCCTGAGGCCTTCCCTGAGCCCATCTGGCATGTGACTTTTCAACCCCTCTCTCTTGGACTTAATTTATGACCAGATTTTAATTAAAAAATATATCTATGTGTTAAAAAAAAGTTAGTGTTTCTTCTAGGCTATCTTATTGGCTAGATGTTGAGATATAAAGAAAATGCATGGTCTATGACCATCATGGGTTATTTTTAAGTCTCAAGAAAAAAAAAGTTTTTAAAGCACGTTACAGAAAAAAAAAAAAATGGAAATAGAAAAACAACCCAACCATGTCTAGCATGTTGCACTTTTAATTTATATTCATTTTTAACATTTCAACAAGGTTCTAAGGGGCTGGAAGGAATGCTCGTGGTTAAGAATGCACATTGCTTATACTCACACAGGCAATTAAAACTAAAATAAAAATCTTTAAAATAGTTATGATAGTATAATTATAATCTTTGTTTTAAATTTGTATATATGCACATATGTATGTGTATTATATGTGCACATATATTTATATTTGTTTTTCTGTGTCTCTAGGTGGCCCGTATTATTTTGGGTAGTATATTATTTTGCTGTTGTTTAAAATGCTATTTTTCTCACCTATAGTATTTATTTGTTGATAGTAAACATTTTATTGTTCATATATACTGAGATATGAAACATTCATGTTTACAGTTGCTTTTGTAATTTCGATCATTTCTTTATGAGAATGTGCTTTTCAAAGATATCAAGCAATGGAAACTTGGAAGTGGGCGTGGACTAGAACATATAAAACAGAATTGTGCTTTTTGTCCTGAGTGTAGGGGGATGCAGTATCTGAATGAGAATAAGCCCCATAAATTCTTATACTTTAATACTTGGTGCCCAGTTAGTGGATTGCTTGGAAAAGATTAGTGGGCGTGGTCTTGTAGGAGGAGGTGTGTCCCTGGACGTGGGTTTTGACATTTCAAAAGCCCATGCCATTTTCTAGGGCTCTCTTTTCCTTGTGGGTCACATTAGAATGTAAGTTCTCAGCTACTTTTAAGAGGCCATGTCTGCCTGCCTGCCCCCATGCTCTCAACCATGATGGTTATGGACTGTAACACAAATAAACCCTTGCTTCTAGAAGTTGCCTTGGTCATGGTATCTTCTCAACTATAGAAAAGTAACTAAGACAGGGAGCCAAAGCCCTGCCTATCCTTTTCTTTCTGTAATTATTTTGGGAGAATTTCTGTACTTTGTTTTCACTGACCATCTCTCTATTGGGAACTTATTAGTTTTACTGCTAGTTTGGTGGGAATTTTGTTGTTGCTGGAGACAAAGTCTTGTTGTGTAGCTCAGGCTGGCCTGAAGTTTCAGACTATGTGTCAGTCTCTCAGGTGCTAGCCTGCAGTACTACTCTCAGCTCTAACCAGGCTTTAATCTTTAGACAGTAGCTGCCAAAGACAACGGGTCTTATGTATTATTCCAGGATTCTGATTTTTCCTTTTACTCATTTGTTTTCTTTTTGGCAAAACAGACTGCTGAAGGTTTTCTTTTCACAGAACCCTGCCTCTTTCTCTATTCCCTTCCCCATCTCATGTGTGTGTGTCTGTGTGTGTTTATGTGTATACATGTGCCTTGGTATGTATGTAGAAATCAGAAGACAACATTGTAAAGTACATTTTCTCCTTCCATTCTAACGTGGTTTCTGGGGTTTGAACTCAGGTCACCAGATTTGCTAGGCAAGCACCTATACTTCTGAGCCATCCTTCCAGCCAAGAGAATATTTTCCTGTCCACCCCCTTCTACCCATCCAACCAGCCCTTTATGCATCTCTTAACAGATGTTGATCTCATCCACACCAGATGCCAGGCACTGTAGTTGATGCAGGGATACAGTAAGGAGAGAAGCTGATGAGGCTTCTCCTTCTATGTGAAATATCTAATTCTTGCTTGTTTCATTCTTGACTAATGACATCCTTATTGCCACTTGCAGAATGGCAGGTCCACCTCTTGCTCTGCCACTATCCCCAACTTTACATTCACTACAACAGTATGTGTACACTGAATAGAGACCATGCTCTTCCTGCAGGACCTTATCACTGTGCTTGTTTGAAGTCTTGGTAGCCTTCCTTCAGAACCTTAGACTTTGTCAAACAGTCTCTGTTCATTGGGTTTTTTCTCTTTTTGCCTTGTCACTGGGTTCCAGGAGAGAATGAAATTAAGGGCAATCCTCTTTCCCTCGTTCACAGCCCACGTTTTCCTCTTACCCTTGGGCCACTCAGTAGGCTTGACCCAGAGGACTTCTGCTTCTGCACAGAACTAGCCTAGCTCCCATTAGTGTTAATGAGGATGCAGCTCCCTCAACTAGAGCCTGCTGGGAGTTTCAGACCTTATCTCCACACTTCAAATAGAAACACTGTAGAAAGTAGGGAGCAGTTGCACAGAGCTCCGACTTCAACCTGTTTTTAATAATAGAAACTCTCATTTGCCAAGCCATGTCATTCTTCCCCCCCTTGGAAGCTCTATTTGGAAAGGGAATGGGCTAAAAGTTCATTCTTCCAAAAGGGAGTAAATGAAAGGTCCATATGAAGCAGAGAGAGTCTGGGAACCTTGGATGTGACAGTCTTGCTTGTACTATGAGAAACTCAGGAGTTTCAGAGGCCTACGTGGTGGTCAGCTGCAGTCTCCGGTGCTGGACAACTGTTGTGTGAAAGCTGGAAACTTAGGAACAGGAGGTCAGGAATCAGAATCAGAATCAACCCCCTTTAGCTCATCAGGTATTTGTTGAGTGCCTGCCAGATGCCAGGCACAGTTATAGGAATGTCACCATGACAAAGAGCTGACATTTTGGGACAAATATGAGGATCACCTGGGTATGAGTCATCCTGGTCAAATGAAGAATCCCCAGGTTCAGCAAGAAGCAGTTTCTGGGGACAGGTGGTAGAGAAACTCTCCTTTGCTAAGTCCATGTCAATTTTTCCCCCTTGGGAAGGGAATGAGCTAAAAGTTTGTTCTTCCAAAAGGCAGTAAAGGAAAGGCCCATATGAACTGGAAGTATGGGAAACATAGACATGGAAGTGTGAGAAAGAACGGCAGGAAGTCACGAGGGAGCGCTGAATATTGAATGAGGTGCTGGGAAAGCCTATGTCAGGGCAAGCCTAACCCGGGTCTGCAAATGAGCTGTGTTCAGGAAGGCTCCCTGATAAGTGGTATTGCAGTAGTGGCTTAAATGGAGGTGTGAATTTTATCTAGGGAACAATGGGGTCTGGGCCTGGTCCAGGATAAAGCAGAGATTAATGAGAAGAGAAATGTAACTCCTCTCTGAAAGTGTTTAAGTCTTCAGTATAAACCACCATGTTGTCCATGTGTATACTAACAATGAGCAATGAGTGAATCGAGTCAAATGAAAAAAAAAAAAAGGCCGGCTACATAGACAGTGACTCTGACCCTGTAGAAATGCTGTGTAAACCCTTTTTCTGTTTCCTAGTGGAGGGGGCAGATAGATGGGAGGCAGCTGTGAGATATACACCAATGGTCCACATAGATGCCTGAATCCAGGAAAGCCAATGGGGCAAGATTAATATTGGTCAGGCAGTACCCAAACCACATAAGATAGACCCTCTATCTTGTCCTTTAATACACTTTTCAGTTTGTTGTATTACTCTCAGAGGGACTTTGTGTGGGGTACAAAAATAATATCTATATCTTCTCATAGCTTACAGATACAGGGAGAGAGGGGCAAGAAGGGAGGAATCTTGATGGTTAGAATATTAAGCAATAGGCAATCCTTAGCTAGGCTATGAGGCCATTTGATTTTCAGTTTTTCAAACCATTGACTAGTGTCATGGAGTAGATGCTAGTATCTCAGATTGCATTTTGCTTGGGGAAAGAAAAGTTGGATCAGAGACCATGCCTGGTGTTCTGACTTGGCTAGTGCAGAGGAGAACAGAGCATTCTGCCTCAAGAGAGAGCATCTGTATTGGTGAGCGAAATCTGTTGCTATTTTGGGATGAAGGGGGCAAGGGTGGTCAGCTAGGACTCCGTGGGCTGTCAGATTAGGGCTCCCATCTTTGTTGGTGGGCTATTGTTATTTTTACCCAGACAGTTGTTAACTGTTGCTTGCTTGGTTTGTTAGCATTGGTTAGTTTTCTGCCATTAGCCTCTTCCTTCTCTTGTAATGTCTAGTATTCAGGATCGACTCAGCTCTTCAAAAGCAAAGCATTTCCTGATTTGGAGATATTTGTATCCAATCCGATATTTTTCATCCCTAAGTCTAATTTTTGGGAAAACTAGTCTTCATTAGCACAGAAGACTGTTCAAGCAAAGGACGTACTAAATCCGCCTGTAGAATTTGACTTTATGACCTTCTGGGGTGGCAAATGTCAGAGACTGAGCCCCTGAGCGGGGCAAAATAATAAACAACAGGCTGTAAGATCTAGCTTGACGGGTATCATCTGAAATCACTTCCCCGAATTTATTAGAGTTAATCAATCCAGGCTGAGAAACAGAGCTAGGAAACCTCTCCTACCATGTTCTATTTCATTCACACTCCCAGCAGGCAACAGAAGTTGGGGGCATTTGCTTCCCTGTTGTATTTTGTGGAGACAATCAAAGGTGTTCCCAAATGGATGCTCCTGGGATGTAACTTGAAAGGTGGTAAAACGCCCAAGAAGAAAATCACCAGGTTGTTTCCCTTGAATTGCTCTTGGGCTCCCCCAACCCCAGCCCCACCGCTGCTCTCTTTCTAATAGTAAGACTTATTCCTCTTATTCTTATGTGTATGCTGGCATTGACCAAAGTTATCAGGAATCACATCTCATTTTAAGCATCTAGACAGACCTGTAGAGACATTAAGGAGATGACCCATTGAGAGTGAACTACCTATGGAAAAATCTTACAGAGTTCAGGCTGGGGCAGCTGCTGGTGACCTCTGAGATTGGAAATAAAAAGAGTGCCATTAGTTCCACCTCGGTTCTCAGAGTGAATGTTGCAGAGTGATGGAGGGTGTTAAGCTGTCAAATACCAGCAAGGGTTAATAAGGTTAAAGAAGAAATAAAAGCTGGTCAACAATAAAACAGTGAGGATAAATCAGCTCCAATAAATAAAGCATGTCATGTCATGTATACACGGTGTGGGAAAAAAACCAAAAATCATAATTCACATATGTGGGCACAAGTTTAAAGAATTCTTTGGTGGACCATCTCCAGATTATATTCTCGGACACCTTATACGCACACTTAGACATCTCATCTATCTTTTTTACCTCTCTGGAAGTCATTTAGTTGTCTTTCTGGTTGGAGAATTCTCTAACATCAGTGGATAAATGTAAAATATAGGAAGAGAAGAACCAGAGCAGGATAGCACCTGACGTCAGAGAAAGGGTGCTATAAACCACCACACGGTGGAGGTGATTCACTCTCTATACCCTCTGACCTCTGCCCTGGAAAGAGAGGTCACATAGATGCTTTCTGTGTGGGCTGACTCTTCTTGACTGACCAAGGAAATGCAGAACTTTGGTGGCCAAAGGACCCTGCACATTATCTTGCCTATGTATATGCTTCCTTCTAAAAAGCTCATGATCTTGATTGCCCGAGGTATAAATAATGTCATGCCACTAGACACTCGTCACAGTGCAGCCTTTGGAATGGGACTCTCATAGATATGGTGGCTCTTGTCACCTGTCTTTGTATTATAAGCATGATCTTCCAACTCAACTCTAGTGTCTGTGGCTGGAATGGGTCTAGGAATGGGTCTAGGAATAGTGTCTAGGAATGAGTGGCCATTCCTGCTATAGGCCTCACTTCTGGTGATTCACATCTACTTCCAAGTCCAGGAGCTGTGGCAAATGCTCCTGATTAGTGTCCACTCTCACTTATAAATGACTCTACACAGTGTGAACACCCAGTCAGATGTTTATTTTTTCAAAGGATCCCATCCCTATTTACACAGTAAAGTTACTATTACCTTGAGATGAGACAGAGCTCATTTGGTAAAATGCTAGCCTGGCATTCAAGAAGCCCTCAGTTGGATCACAAATGCTGTATAAACTGGATGTGGTGGAGCACAACTGAACTGTGCTCATGAGGACCAGAAGTTCAAAATCACCCTTATTATGTAGAGAGTTTGAAGGCATCCTGGGATACATAAAACCCTGTCTCAAAATGACAAAATAAGCAAGCAAACCAAAAGTCACTATTGAACAGCATGGGCTTGTCTCATGACTTCAAACCCAATTTGTCCTTTGGTCTGTGCCATGCTTTTGACTACTGTTCATGTTTGGGGGCTGCTTTGGGAAATAACCAAACACTAGAAGCTAAACAGGATGTTGGTGGACTTTTCTCTGTGGCATTAGATTATTGAGTTCTGCTTTTCTTTTATTTTTTGGCTTGGCTTTGAGTTTTAGAATGCTTTTCAAGTACATAGAAAGCAAGAATTGTCACAGTAGAAACATTGCATCATCTCTCAAAAGGTTAGGTCGCGGTAGGCATGTTACCTAAACATCATTCTCATTGTACAGCTCCAGATTGTCAACATTAACGTAGATATCACGTTTGTAAAGGTGAGATTTCTATTCTCAAAGAATTTTTCAGCAGGTACTGGGAAGACTATGGATTGCATCTTGGGGAATCTCTTTGCTTGGATCTGTGAAAATGTGGAATTCCAGAACTGGCTTTGTAGCATGTGTAAGGGTCCTGGAGTTGCAGCAGTAAGGGTGGCTTGTTTAAGGTCTGCAGAGCTGGCCCTGGATACTGCTGCCTTCCAGCCAGTCTTCAGCCATAGGTTGTCTTTCCTAAATTCAGTGATGACAGGAATAAGGCAAAGAAAGAAGGTTGATCCCAAAGAGACAAAACCATCAAGCTGTGAACTATTAAAGGACAGGAAAGTAGAAAGGGGCAGCTTGGGAAGAGGGACAGCAGGAGTGAGGACAGGGCAGGAGGAGAAGGGTGAGAGAGGATGAGGAGAGAAGAAGATCAAAATGCACAATATATGTATATGCAAATGCCCCAGTGAAAACCCAGTGGGTGTGTAAGTGTGTCGTGAAAACCCAGTGTGTGTGTAAGTGTGTCGTGAAAACCCAGTGAGTGTGTAAGTGTGTCATTTCCTCCTCTCCTTTCCCTTCCTCTAACCCCTTCCATATGCCCCTTTGCTCATGGCTTATTTTTTAAAATTTTTTTTTTGTGTGCTTGTATAAATATATAAATACAACATGCTCAGTCTGTTTAGTGTTACTTGTGTGTATATGTTTTCAGGACTGACCACTTGATACTGGATAACCAATTAGAGAGCTTCTCCCTGGGGAAGGCAACCTCTTCTGGCCCCAGTTTTCTTTAGTTGCCTGTAGTTCTTTGTCGGGGGGGGGGGTGTTTGTCCCATGAGAGTTTCCCCTTCCATTTGAGCATGTCTATTACTTCAACTTAAGATAGTTTTGGGGAGAACTGGAGAGTTGGCTTAGCAGTTAAGAGCATTGGCTGCTGCTCTTCCAGAGGACACAGGTTCAATTCCCAGCACCCACGTTGCAGCTCATAACTGTCTGTAACTCTAGTTCCATGTATATTATACAGATATACATGCAGGCAAACAAAACAAAAACAAAAACAAAAAAACCCCAACCAAATAACCCCCCCCAAACAAACAAAAAACACTGACATACGATAGATAGATAGATAGATAGGTGGGTGGGTGGATAGATGGATGGATGGATAGATAGATCTTTTTTTAAAGGTTTTTGGGGAGCTGGGGAAATGGCTACGTGGTTAAGAGTGTATACTATTCTCCTTTTCTGGCCACCATAGACACTCTGTTTTCATGTACCCCACCTCACATCATATACATGTAGCCAAAAATAAAATCATAATAAAAAAGCAGTTTTATTTAGACTTCTAAGGAATGATTGCCTGTTTCACGACTGATGGGGCTCTCCTCTATACCATGATTTTTCACAGATAGCAGCACATATCTGACTACCCTTCCAGGATGTGTCTGACTTTTATCAGTTGAACAGAGTAGGTGATGTGGAACTTGGCCATTAGAAGTTTGATTTTATAAGTAAAAAGGTAAGAAATAGATAAACTAAATCACATTGTAGTATCCGCCCCACAACTGGTCAAGGCTGGAGAATAAGAGACTGTAGCATGCCCAGCCCTAAATGGCTCATCCATATCACGTGCTTTCCCCTTTAAGGCTCAGAGAAAGAAAGAGGAAAAGTACCAGAAGCTGTGGATGACTCCAAGGAAACTTTGTCTGGACACAGCAAGGCAGTTGCACAAATGAACTCATAGTAATAATGACTGCATGCACAAGGCCCACACAAGCTCCAGCCACACAGAATCCCAGCGTGGAGAGGCATGGTAACCACCAAGCTTTCAGTTGAGGAGCTATTGGTGACTGAGGGCTGCTAGGAAGAGAATGAGCTTTCTTTAAGAACATAGCCCCCTGCTATAGGTCGGCCATGTTTTAGTGGAAAGATATATGTTCAAGAATGTATGGGCAGTACAAACTGGATTTGATGGGCTTTAAAAAAAAGTCACATAATTTGGTGGGTAGACAAGAGGGGGTGGGATCTGGGAGATGCTGGAGGAAGGAACATGAATATGCAAAAAGGACATTGTGTAAAATTTTCAAAGAATTAAAAAAAGATTGTGGTTTATAAACTTGTAATTTTAGTAATGTGATGGAAGGAGGGCTCCAAAGACCTAATTCCATAGGAATATGGGTCTGAGAACACAGCAGGCTTTAAAGATGCTGCTTGAAGAGACAAGGACAAAGAGAGCTGAGTAAGAGAGCGTCAGACGGAATTGGGTTTGGATTTCAGCATCCTCTTACAAGAGGGCTGCCTGACTCTCACTTCCTTACCTGTAAAATGGGCATGATTCCCATTTCAAAAGAGTTTTCATGCTGCTTCTATATGTGACCATGATAATGCACACTCAAAAGAAACCACTCCAGGTCCCCCCCCTTTTTTGGTCTAAAGTCATTTGTGTAAATGATTTGCATAGGCAGTATTTGTTTTAGCAAGAAGATTTTGGGGCCCTGATGTAGAAAATAAATTAATATTTGCTTAAGAATTCTCTTTTCTGCAAGTGAATCAGCTTTGATGATTGTGAGTGGTTCCAAGCTTCCCCAATTCCCAAAACAGAGAAATAAACCCAAGGGTTTAGCTACATCAAAAAGAAAAACTGAGATTAAGGCCCATGTCAGGATCACGTGGACATATTGTCTAATTTCAAACTTTCTCTTTACATTTTATCTGGTGACTAAAATACACACACACACACACACACACACACACACACACACATATATATCATATAAAAAAGAAATACTTTTGAATATAGAAGTTATCAAAATTTCACTTTCCCTGTTCTGCATCCTTCTATCTTTAAATGATGCCGAGGTGAGGAGTCCCTTTGAGGAGCAAATTACAGGCACCCAGTGGCTGCAGGAGCCCGCAGCCTCCTCTGGCAGCAAACAGAGAAGGCTCAGCTTTCAACCCTTTCCTTCTTTGTTACAGACAAACTGGGAGGCAGAAAGCCTTTCGGCCTGCCGGCAGCCGTCCCTTAATTCCTCAGCCCATCCCCAATTAGTGTTTTTTTACTGTTAAACCCTACCGTATATCTCAGAGAGTCTCACATGAGTCGGCTCCCTACAAGTTTTATTGCATTCAAAGAAGTGGCAAGCTGGCAGCGAGCGATGGTGGGAATCCAAGCGGTCACCAAGCGGGGGTTGGCTGTTACTTGTAATTGATTGTTCACTGAAGCCTGCCCGCGCACTTTAGCCTGAGGCCTGACTTGCCTCCATATGCCTAGTGTCAGGACTTGGAAGCCAGCTGGTCAGTCAAGGTACACTCTGTGGGAAGCAGCAGACACAGGCGGCAGGGTAGCCATCAGCCTCCCCTAGCATATCTCCTCTGTGTTTTGATAATAGTTCTGTAAGCTTTAATTATGCTGTGTGACAACACATTCATGAACTATCAAAATAAATCCTTTGAGGGGATGGCTGCTAACAGATTTGGAAGCAACAGTGCTTGTTGGAAAAGAAAGAAGGAATCAGGCAATCAGAATCCTGCAGGATCCCCCTCAATGTTGAAATCAGATGAGCCGTTCTCTTGCCTTTTCTGTCCTGCTGACAAATGCTCCTTTTAAAGCTCTGCCCTTAAGAAGTTAACTGAAGACACTTATTGCAACACTTGAGTGTATCCAACATAAGCGTTGTACAATTAGCAGCGGTAATGTGAGCGTAAAAGCTGTGCCCCAATATCAGTCTATAATCTGAAGGAACACCACAGGGTCCATTAGGGCCATTTACAGTTGAGACTGAGACTAATGGCATTAAATTATTATAGCTATTGCTAAGGGGTATTATAAGTGAATCCCTTCCAGCTGCATTGTCTGTACATGCTCTTTGTCAACAATACAGTTCCTCAAAGGTATCCTTGTTGTTCAGGATCATTTATAAACCAGATGCTGTGTATACTAGTAAGTCTAAGTAACACTGGATTTAAAGACGTAGGAATTAGGGTTTGATTCAGCTGGGCTTAGGGTTAAGTGGTGTTGGGCAGTTCTCAGTATTGCACGCTTGTGTGTGTGTGTGTGTGTGTGTGTGTGTGTGTGTATGTGCGTGCACGTGCCTATGGGCACAGAGGAGGGGGTTGTGTGTATGTCTACACTTGTGCTTGTTTGGGTGCAAGTGTGTACTGATAGCCCCATCTGTCAGAGATACTTGAGTTTTTCTGTTTAGAACTCTGTAGAATGTGGGAAACTACTTCTGGGCTGTTTGTAAGAATTCTGAAACCCAGCATGTCAAGAAATGAGCAATTTCTCATCATAAGCACACGTCATCAGTCTTTGATTTCA
This sequence comes from Rhynchomys soricoides, assembly GCA_019843965.1. NCBI lineage: Eukaryota > Metazoa > Chordata > Mammalia > Rodentia > Muridae > Rhynchomys > Rhynchomys soricoides. The sequence goes on along the minus strand of JADRCH010000008.1, from coordinate 1,756,106 downwards.
TTTATTTCCTCCTGCGAGAATGATTGCCCTTTGTGTTGGTAGGAGATTACCAGAATCTCTTCCAAGATTAGTAACATTGTTAAATGTTAAGATATTTTGGTCCCCCCAGTGCCCCGCTGAACAACAGGAGACTGCTTTAGAGCATAATTAAGCACTGGGCCTATCTGATCCACTTTATTAAAGAAACTGCAAGGAGAAATTGGGGAATAAATTCAAAGTTGCTTTTGAGCTTGAGTAGTGAATTTAGGGTGAATTAATGACAACATTGTCAACCAGTCTTCTCAGGAGGAGGTCACAGGTCACCATAGAATGCTGTATTGAGTATGCTTATATCTTACATGTAATTATTGCACTCTGTAACAGACGAGAGCATTATAGATATTTAGTAATTGGATTTAATTTCCCCCATAGTTTGCTTGGGTCCGATGTATTTGTTGGACATCTACTTATTTTTGTGACTTTCACTGTATAGGACGCTTTGGAGGGAGAGGAGATGCAAGAGCCACAGCTCTTCCTTGTGGATCGTGAGATGGGGATGCTGAAGGATAGACTAATTCAGAAGAGCTGTCTGTGATTATGACGGGAGTTTAGAGCTAGGGTAAAGAGTGTGTGAAGAATTTGTAGCAGTGTTCAGAATAACAGACTCTGGGTTGGCCATGGAGATGCAAGACATGACCACCAGGAAAGGAAAATCAGGGCCCATCCTTTCAGCTGGGGTAAAGCTTGATAGTGATTGAGCAGGGTACGGATGGGGGAAAGGGGGCGCACCATAGAGGCCTGTTGGTGAAGGCAAAACTTTGTTCCTGCCAAGGACTATGTTAGACTTGAGCTACACATAAACAGAACCATGCTCAGTCTTTGGGGGAACTGAGGGCCTAGTGTAACCAGTCTCAACCCGGTGCTATTTTTTACTGAGATGAAGTTTGTTTGCAAGTAACCCAGGGAACTTTTAGTCTTTTGAAGATCGCTAGTTAATCGCTAGAATGAAAGTTAAGAGCTCTTGCTTAGAACCTGTGGACTATTAAGTTTTGGTGGGTGGGTTTGTTGGGGGTAATGTGGAGAGACTTAGAATAGTAACACAGAAGAGGATTAGAAAGTCATGATCGCTAGGCAGTGGTGGCGCACATCTTTAATCCCAACACTTGGGAGGCAGAGGCAGGTGGATTTCTGAGTTCGAGGCCAGCCTGGTCTACAGAGTGAGTTCCAGGACAGCCAGGGCTACACAGAGAAACTATGTCTTGAAAAGCCAAAAAAAAAAAGGCAAGATCACCTTTGTCTGCATAAGGAGCTCAAGTCCAATCTGGACTACAAGTGACTCTGTCTTAAAAAAAATGCCATATGTATATATGAAGGTAACAGGGACTGCTGAGACTCTTAGAGAATTTTATAGCCAATCTATAGCTGAATGTTATAGACTGGTGATGTCCTATCATCCTCAGTTTCAGGAAGGGGGACTGAGAGTCAAGGGCAGAGCTATCTCCTGTTCCCAGGTTCCCAGGAGCTCTTTGAGGCATTGAGCTGAATGAATAGAGACTCCTGCTGGTATCAGACTTCCAGGATCTGCCAGGGTGGCCAAAAAGGGTACAGGCTGAAAACCTGAACTTAGGTTAAAGTCTCTTAAGCAGAGATGCAAGCAGAACAATCAGGGGTAATAAGACAAAAAGGAGAACTTAGCTAAGAACAAAGGATGCAGCCTCTGCTGTGAACAAGACTTTCTACCAAATATAGTTTTAATGCACATTGCTGGTTAATGGCAGTTCTTAGCAAGAAACCTTCTTGTGAACTTTGCGATAAAGCAGAGAGTTTTTGCAATCTTTGAAACCTTTCACTTTGGAAATATCCACAAAACAAATGGGAAAAAACAAACATTAATGAGGCAGATATAAAACACTTTGGAGAAAAAAATAATTTAACATTTTTATGGTTGCTATAGAAACACCTCAGCCCTCACTCTTGCTAATTAGTCGGGTTTTACACATTTTATATTTGGAAATGCAAATCAGTTTTCATAAATTATTACTTATTTTTCCCCATTTATATTTACAGTACTGGTGTACAGAGATACACAGGAAGTCTAGACGATTACTTAGTTATAGAACGTGACATACTTAGTTATGTGAGCCTGACATTTATGTCCACAAGACACTTCTTAGTTTAAATATTCTCCTGTTAAATGTTGTGGGAAATTATGCAGAGATTTATAATTTTTACAGAAGAAAATGAGAAAATGTAAATCATGTGGTGGCTCTCTAAAGTGCTTTCTCATGGAGTCTTGGGAGAGAGGAGGGCCCTTTACCCCCAGTGGATTCTAAATAATAAACATTTTAAGACTTTCCTCCAGCCGTGGGAATTATGGCTGGCTTGGGTGTCTTCTGAACTTTTGGTATGAAACGTTGATCATCTGCAAACAGTTACTGGACTCTTGGTGATTGGAGAAGACGGAAGTGTTTGGACGAACGGGACTATGGGATAGCTGTAAGATCTGGGGCGGCTGGGAGTCTGGTAGAACAGAGATGGGTGGCTCTCAGACTCCATTTTCAGTTTACAGTCAGGAGACTGGAGGGGCTCTGGCTTCAGGACCATTTGGCAGACTTGGTTCAAGTTTTCTCAGCTATATCTTAGCTGTAGGATTGAGGCAAATTATTTGACCACCTCAAGATTGTTTCTGTAAAACGAAGACAAAAAGAAAGATCGGCCCATTGCAGAGTCTTCGTGTAAATGAAATCATAGGATGGTTGCCAGGAATTTGCTCTGGGACCCGAGCATGGTAAATGCTTAGTTAGTGCTATCAAGTAAAACCATCGCAGTAGGATTGATGAGATGGCTCAGCAGGCAGAAAAATTTAGATGCCTCCCCAGAAGACCCAGCCTCAATTCCCTGTACCTACATGGTGGCTCATGACTCTCTGTAACTCCAGTCCAGAGGGCCTGACACCCTCTTCTGGCCTCTGAGTATACCAAATGTGCCTGTGGTACACATGCTGACAAGACACCACCACACATAAACAAACAAACAAACAAACAAACCTTATCACGGTCAGTTCTCATTGTGTATATATTTATCTTCCTGATTCCAACTACACAAAAATGAAGAAAACTACAAAAAGGAAAAATACTTCAAAAAGAAACATTTAAATAAGGCCTTGTACAGCACTCGGTGTATATGTGTGCCAGAGATTAAATCTATTTATAATCAGACTTCTGTATATAAATTCTGATGTGCAAGGTCAAGAGTGAATGCATCCTGAAATCTCTGTGAAGTTTAAGGGATTTGCAAGAATTAATTTGGCTTTCTGTAAGTTTTATCCTAACATTAGGAGCTGATCCCCACATCACTGTTGAAACCGGTCATGTAGATGATGTTATTGGCCGGACACAGAGGAACCTGTGAGTCGGAGACAGAGACTTTAGAATAAACCTTGCTGTCCTCAGATGATAAAGCAGTAGGGACATGTGGTAGAGGCTCCTTCACTGTGGTCTTCCATGTGTGAGAGAGAAGAGGGAGTGAGGGGGGAAAGAAGCAGGGAGCAGACATGCCTCTGGCTAGCAGGTCTTGGTAGAGCGAGAGCCTCAAGTAAATGGGAACCACAGAGAGGAAATGGACTGGGTGCTTAGTCCTGTGTGGGAAATAAACAGGCAGAAATCCTCACAAGTCCACATTGGTCTCCTTGGAAACTGTCTTCCAGTGGTGTCTTTGAATAGCCAGGTGTGCGAATGTTCCTTGGCTTTCTCAGTCTGTGTCTCCGGTTATTTGAAAAACAGGACAACTAGGATGGCTTCCTTCCCTAGGCTGATTTCCTGTCTTTCCCTAAATCAATAAGCGAGGGTTTGTTTCTTCCCTGTGCTGTGACCCCATTGAAATTCAGAGTTCATGGTAACGTAAATGATAAGTGTAGGAAAACAAACAGAGCAGCAATGCATAAATACATTTCTTTTTGCAAAAATTTACCACATTAAACAAACCAATAGTTTTGATGTTACTTAGCCCCAGAAGGTTATGACTTTGCTATTTATTATACCTACTGGGTGATGGCCAGGCAGGAAATGTGAGGTATTGAGAAACAGGGAGTGACTGGAATGGCCAACCGGAAGAGTGCTCCTTCGGGGGAAGGGTGGCTTCAGATGCATCATGTCTCCATCTACATGTTCATATTGCCCTTCTGAACCTAGCTACTAGGCATGACTTTTCCACAGAAGACAAGGGTCAGTATTTTGAATGGTGGCAGCTCATTAAAAAATTATTTTAAATTACTGTGAAAGCCCAAAGAGAATCAGTCTATGGGTTGTTGAGAAGGTCAGCTTTCTTTAACAACGATGCTTGACCAGTGTGGTCACCACTGGCCAGAAGTGGCTGCTAAGCACTTCAAGAGGAACAAGTTAGAATCAAGATGTGTACTGATGATAAAATAACACTGGATTTTGATGATTATAAAGTACAACAGCAATTTGAATTAGTTGTATATTAAAATGGTTGTAGTTTTGGATAAGACTAGCTGAACAAAACACCATTAATATACATAAGTTTCAAAAAAATGTGGCTACCAAGACCAACATTTAAAGTTTTGTATGTGATTGATATTCTGTTTTAGTAAACACATACCTCTATAGAATGTACATCATTCTGAGTCTTTCTTCGAGGTCCTTCTGTGTCTTTGTAGATCTTTTGTGGGTAAAAGTCCAATATCCTCTTTTCTTTTTTAAGATTTCAAGACAGGGCTGCACAGCGTAGCCCAGACTGGACACCAACTCACAATTGTCCTGCTTCTAGCTCTAGTACTGGGATTACAGGCCTGCACTGCCCTTTCTTCATTCTTAGACCAACTTGAGAGGTCAAGGAAGGTCTTCCATCTTGGTGGCTCCTCCAGGCAGGTCAGTTTTGATCCAAGGATAAAGCTATAAATGGATCTCACACCTTGCACATGAGTTTTGGTTGGCTGGACAATGTGCATCCAGCTGTCCTTGCCTGGTCCCAGTAGTAATGACCCTGACATCTGGCATCTAAGTCATGGGCACAGAGCCTTTGGAACCTGGGCTCTACAGAAGCCATGTTGAACTCCTGGGAACCACTTTGCTTTTGCTTGCCATATTTTTGCTTAAAAGCATGTTTATTTTGGGGGAGAAAAGGAGCAAACACTCTGAATCTGCCAAGGTGAAGATAAGTTTCAGTTTCACCCAAGTTTTATTTAATCACATTTGAACTGATTTCAGTGATTTAGAACCTAAACAAGACTCCATCTCCAACCCAAAAGCAATTGCAGGAGAGAGTAGTTTCCAGAGGCAAGAGAGTGGAAGCCAAGCATAGCTGGGAATCTCGCCTTGGAAAGATGGAAACCCAACAAGCCAAGCTATGTTGTAGAGTTGAGAATGATGTGTGGATCCAAGCACTAGAGTCCATTCTAGGAAACCACAGCTCCATTTTCTAGGTGCTAAGTTCTGTCAGTTTTGTTCTTCCTCAGACATTATTTCCAGTTTATTAACACTCCATGAAGCACATCCAAGAAGCTGTGTGGAGCCATAGGCACCAATCAAGGGAGAGAACTTTAGGCTTTCGTCCTGATTTGCCATTTTCTAATGGCAGGACACCTTTCATGTCAGATGCAAGTGGAGCACATGACTCGCTTTTGTTCCTTTCTTTAGACTAGTTCAGTGGTTCTCAGATTTCAATGGGTTGCAAATACAAATCTGTATGTATGGCATTTTATAAAAGATATAAATGATTTGCTTGCTTTCTTTCTTTTTTTTTTTGAAAACTTTGGGTCTTGACTTTGTAGCTAAGGATGTAATTCTTCTTCATGAATGAAAATTATTAGCACATGCTTCTAGGGGATTGGAATATGACACAAAGATGGATGATCGATAGCCACTGAGTCCGACGACTACACAATATCCTTTTTTTTTTTTTTCTGTTTGAGATAAGGTCCTACTCTATACCTCAGGCTACTCTGGAACTTACTATGTAGCCACACTGGTGTTGAACTTACGGTGATCCTCTAGCCTCAGATTCACGAATGCTGGGATTATAGGTGTGAGCCACTATGTCATACTTCTGTTCTTGTGTGGAGTTTTGGGAGTGAGGAGAAACCCCACTAACGAAACCATTGCCTCTGTTTTCCTGAAGTTAGGGCATAGACGCATGTTAAGTCCCGGGGGCATGGTATTTGGAAGCTAAAATGGCATCAGAGAAGCACCGTGAAAGGGAAGACAGCCTATCCAAGACTACCCACACACTGGACCCACAGGCCTTGTGCTCTTCCAAAGGTGCTTCAAGTTCAGCTCCCAGATGAGCCCCTGGAATGTCTAAGAGTGCCAGATGTGGATATCAACTTGGAGTGCAGCCTGGATATTGGTGCTACTGATTGATCCTGGAAATCAATAGGTATAGGTGGGTTTTGATCATCTTTCAAGGATTAAAAAAATAGAACAGGGTTATAATTTACTTATTTTCAGGTGGATATAACCTATATGATTCTCTCTGGCTGCAAGTACAAGAACCTCCGTTCTGTCTCAGAACCACAGAACAGTGGCCTGAAGAAGACAAAACTGCACTGTTTTCATATGACCATCACTGCAATATCCCTAGTGCAGAATGGAGAAAGAAAAGCACAGGGCAGACCCCTTCCTCCCAATGACATTGGATACTACAGACAACTACAATCCTCTTGTGTCCTTGGCCATCGTGTGGTCACATGGTTACATAGTTTTAAGGGGGTCTGGAATATGCAGTTTTTATTTTGGGTGTCCAGATCAATATTGGCAATGTTATCACTTCAGGATAAAGAGGGAAACAGGTATCTGTGATCAACAATAGACTTTGGTCGCCGTGGTTGTCTTGGGAAGCCAGTTAGATCTTTCTATCTGTCCCAACTAAGGGACTACGTGAGGAGTAGTGTGGCTTTTTGGAGAGCACTTGGCATCATTTGAAGCACTGTAGCTATTTTAAAGTGTAACATGACTAACCCTTCCTTGTGTCTGTTAATTTGGTATACATGGTGACAGTCCCTAGAGACAACACCCCTTTGCTGCATTTTCTCATTCACGTACCGTTTCTGTTAAGCAGTCTTCATGAATCCTGAGGCTTCTGTGGAACTTCAGTTTTCAATCTGTTTCTATGAGGTTGGACTGTTGAGACTCACTAACCATGAATCCCAAAAGACCGGGAGAAGAAATCATAAAAGATAATGTTTTACACCATGTGTTCAGAAAGCTGAGTGCTATCACAGCTGAAGAGAATTCTAGAAGTTACACTTTAAAAGGAGCAGGGGGAAAATGTGACATTTTACACCTGGATCTAGCTATATATCCATCCAGATTGCCAATGGCCTGGGAGGCCCATCTTTTCAGCCAGAGGTACCACCCCCTTTCTTTTAACATGGAATATTATCATTCAGAGTCACTGCCATTGATCATAAGGTGTATGAGATGGAACAACATGCATAGGATAGAAAATGTTTTCTGCCTTTAGTGTAGACTGGGTCTTGTAGTTACTGTAGGAGATGAGGCAGTAAGCTGAAATCCTTTATTGTCTTTTCAATGGTTACATCAATCTGGATTTAGCTTCATGTGCTCATAGGGCTCTGGCTCTGTCCCTCTGATGCACAGGTTGGCATCTTAGGCATGACATTCAGGCCTTCCAACCTCACTCATGCCCTGGGCTCTTCTGGAGCTAGGCTGCTGTGCTTGGAGAGCCTTCCTTTTCCATTACCTAGACATCATCTCTCAAACCCACCCCTAAAGGAGCCCCTGTGAGTCCTTCCCTCTCTGTAGTCACTCTTTCATGCTGGGCTGGGCTCTGTCAGGAAGTGTTAATTAACAGAGTATTAATAGTGGGCTCCTTACATGTCTATCTGGTGTCTGTCTTCTTCCTTCAGCCTGGAAGCTTAGTGAGGACAGAAGTTATGCCCAGTTTTGCTCACACCCCTGTTCTCTATAGTTGACTCTGTGTTTAATGAATATTTATAGGGTAAATCACTTTGAAAATTGATTTATTATCTATGATGATTCTCTGGTAGCTTAGAGATCTGTTTTAAAATATAAAAAATATTTATATTTTATTATTTTGAATTAGGTGTAGGTATGTGTATATGTGGGTGCCTTTGGAGGTCAGAGACATCAGATCCCTCTGGATCTAGACCTACAGGTGATTGAAAGGAATTCAGGTCTTCTGCAAGAACAGTACCCGCTCTCTGCTGAGCCATCTTTCCAGCCCTGACTTATTTTTAAGCTTACCAGTTGTTGAGGATATGAAAGTGCTAGCTAGCTCTGTCACAAGGAAGCGGACAGATTGAACTACAGAAGCATGGTTCCTCACTAATCTGGGAGGTCACAGTCAAGGTGTCAGCATGGCTGCCTTCCTTGGAGGACCTCTCTCTCCTTGGCTAATTGACGCCATCTTCTTCTTGTGTCTTCGCACTGTCTTTTTCTGCAGTGCTTGGCATCTGCTGACCTCTCCATATAAGGATTGTAGCCATTCTAGATAAGGGCCTTTCTAATGATCTTGGCTTATTTTAATGACTTCTTTAAACACCCTGTCGTAAATACACTCACACTTGGGGCGCTAGAAGTTAGAACTTATGTATGTGAACTGAAGGGGCACAGGTTATAATTTAGCCTATGAATACAGAGCTAGTGTTCCTCAGATTGTAGGCCAGGCTGGTCTCGAACTCACAGAGATCCACATGCCTCTGCCTCTTGAGTACTGGGATTAAAGGCTTGTGTTACCATATCTGGCTCATTGTAAGCATTTTAAAAGCAGCAACTAAAACCACAGTGGTCCATCCTCTTCTGGACCAAGCAATGCTGTGAAAAGGTGAAGCATAGGCTCTGGTAGACCTATGAAGTCCAAATCAAAGAGCAAGATTTATTTTATGTATACATATTCTGAACTGCTAGTATCTTGCCTGGTGAGACAGGCTTCTTTACAGCCAACTTTCTTTTTCTCTTTCTTTCTTCTTTTTCTTTTTCTTTCTTTTTTTTTTTTTTTGGTGACATTTGGAGTTAATTTAAGGAAATACCCTTTGTATTGCCTAGTATTGAAAATGTCAGTAAACAAACCCAGCCTTCCAAGAAGGGAGGTGGTGGTGGGGAGTTGGTAACAAAAGACATTGTTTCTGGATGCAGGAGGTAACAGGAGTGTTCAGAACAAAGGTTTACTCAAAATAGGCTTTGTAGCTAACTCTTGGGTCCACCTCCTTTCCCCTTGTGTTGAAGTGTCCCTGCTCAAGAGAACTCTCGTTATTTTAATTAGCCCACCACACTTACCAACACAAACACACTCTCAATTTCAGGGCTGACAGAGAGCTAGGAGTGTCCTTATAGGATCAGAAAACAAGTTGGGCTGTTGAGGACTTCCGGCAGCTAGCTAACAAAAACACACCAGCAGAGGATGTAACTCCAGGAGGCTTGGGACCCGCACAGCAGTGGGGACCCGCACAGCAGTGTGCATGAAAGCCTGCTTTTCCGTTTTTTTTTTTTTTTTTTGTTTTTGTTTTTTTTTTTAAAAAAGAGGTTTAGCCCTCACATCTGGCAGACCTGTGACAATCAGCGTTAGACCATTTTAGAAATCAGATACCCTGGTTACCAGGAAGTTGATTTGCCTTCCACTTCCTTAAGAAAACACACATTAATATTTAAGCTGGGTTTTCATAAAAGAAGCGTTGTGTTCCGGAGATGTGAAATAAAGCCAGGGGGCTGGGAAAGCTCCTTCAGTCCCTAAGAAAAAGTGACCCCTCCATGTAATTCAAATCACTCTTCAGATTGGAAAAGGAGAGGAGTGGGCTCACCCTCCCCCAAGGACCTTGTGGAATTTCCTATCTACTGTTGTGGAGCATGTGCCTATAACATGTTAAGAACTGGACTTTACGTTAGGAATTCCTTCTTTGGAGACAGAAGCTGGAGACTCACAAATGATTCCCGAAATGGTATCTTTCTCCACTCCTTTTTTTTTAAAAAAAAAAAAAAGTTTTTTTCCACTTAGAGCCAAGTGACATCTATAGTTTGAGAACCATGCTCACGTTGTATCTTGCTATCAAGGTCTGCCCCTTCCCATTTTCCTGCCCAGCCTTGATTCCACTCCCTAAGGAGATGACATTGAGATAGTGCCAGATCAAACAGGTTCCACCATCCTGATAAGGCCATCTTAGATATCCCAGGTGATTTCAGTATGCCTCTAAAAGACTTATGGAGACAAATACAGTTCTTAAAGAAAAAAAAATGTTTTTTTCAAAGATTGGTATAAATGGTTTACTTTAAAAATAAACATTTTAAATCACTTTGATCTCAGCTGCTGGAAAGATGCAAACTGCTCATGCTTCTGGGGGAGTATTTTCCAGGGTTTTAAACCAAGCATAAACCATTTCCTCTTTGTACACGAGAAGATAAATAATGTTGCAGAACAATAATACACATGAAGAAGCAACTGGGTCAGTGAAAGCTAGTGGGATACTGCATTTGAGGGTGTGGGAAGACCTGAAGCTGGGTTTAAGTTTGTGACTGAGTTTTTGTAATAGTTCTGGCTACTTTGTGTATTCAGATTTGAATCCTACTTACAACATTTTCCTGTTCCTGTCTCTCTTCCTCTCTTCCATCTTCATATTATCTTCAAGACTATCACAAGGTTTCCTCAAGTAATTTGAATCCTTGAGGATTTGCCTTTGCGGAGCTTCAATCTCTCTCTCTCTCTCTCTCTCTCTCTCTCTCTCTCTCTCTGTTGTTTGCTTTTTTAAAGATGAAGCTTTAAGCTGGGCATGGTAGTAGACATCACATTTGATCCTCTCACTTAGGAGGCAGAGACAATCAGATCTCTGTGAAATCAAGTCGAAGGACAACATGGTTTACATAGCAAGTATGGTTACATAACATAGCCAGCTAGGGATACATAGTGAGATCCTGTTGGGGTAGAAGGAAACACTTTGTTCTTTTAGACAATTGTTGCCTGCTGTGCAGGTGTCATCATTTAAATATGACCCCCCCTCCCAGGACATTTACTGTTTGGTTATCAAGCTTAATATTGGATTCTTTGGTACTCAGGGTTGCTTGAATTATAGATTAACATAAATTCAAGGGGAATAATTTTCAATATAGTTACAAAATAGCACTAGAAATTATTCAGAGGCAACATGATCTTGAGGTTTTCCACATATTTCCTTTGCATAGAACAGTATGTGTCAGCAAAGTTAATATCATGTATCCTTAAGCCATTTCTTTACAGCCCCCCCCCCCCCCCATTTTGTATGTGATGCTTGAATAGTTACCTGACCCAGGGCAGGAAGTGTCCTTCAGAAGTTAGGCATCTTTTCATAGTCACCATTTGAAGTTTTGTGTGGAAGACTAAGTAGGCAGACGACTATTTTCAATGATATTTTAAGAGTAGCATAGTGAAAGACGTTTCATACTTCATTTTTAAGTGGCTTTCGGGCTGCTACAAAAACAGAGCTCCTTTGTCCAGCTCTGCAGTCACTGAATAGGAGAGATTTTACAGGAGAAAGTGCTTTGTAAGAGAAGGACTAGTTTCATGTGAGCCTCTTACCACCATAAGACAAGTGACTGAGAGCATTACAGTTTTCAGTGCATAGACAGAACCACAGAGTGGATGAGAGGTCATTTGCATGCATACACTTGAGTTCTGACCCAGGAGATCTTCCACCAACAAGCTGTGTGAACTTAGGCAAGACCTTTCACTTGTAAAGGAAGTCTCCTTATCTATACATTAAAGAGAGTTTGGCTTGACATTGAGTTATAAATATACGCAGAATTAAAAAAAAAAAAAAACTGAGATGGTTGAGTATAAGGCTGGGGGGGGGGCATTTCCTAAGCATGGACCCCTGTTAGCCCCGAAATGCCTGAGACCCTCTGGAGCAACCAATGGAGCCTAGTATGAGAGTAAGATACCCTACAATAGCATTTTATATTCTTGATGGTTCAGCAGGTAAAGGTGCTGGCCCTGTAAGCCTTGCTTGTGACCTGAGTTTGATCCATATAAAGATGGAAGGAGAGAACTGACTCTAGAAAATTGTCTTCTGACCTCTGCATGCCCCACCCCAATAATATGTAAGGTTTAAAAGAGAATTTAAGCTGAGGAGATCTCAAGCCATTTGGTAAGATATTGTATGTAGAAACACTGGGTAATCTGGTCAAGTTGAAAGAGGAGACTAAAATGATTCTTTAGCATTAAATACCCAGAGATATTAATTTGATATAAAAGAATATATTTTCTTTCTTTTCTTTTTTCTTCTTGTGTCTTACTGTCTCCATTTAAGTATAACATATGTATAAGTATATACATAAATATATATATATATATACTTATATAAGTATCTATCTATCATCTATTTAATGGTCTTAGTAGTTGAGTGGCATGTGTCTCAAAACTGATTTTAATTTAAAACAAATTTAATCTGATTATCCATATATACTGGGTTACAATTATAGCTTCCAATTAGTCGACCTCGTGAGATATCCAGATAAAGACTAATGAGATCTCCTATATCAACACAAATTTGTATAAAATCTTAACAGTTTTTGACATATAGTTTGCCTTATGTATGCATGCGGGCATACATGTGCCATTGTGCTAGTGAAGAGGTCAGAGGACAACTTGCATGAATCAGTTCCCTCCTGCCACATGGGTCCTGGGCATTAGACTCAGGTCACATGACTTGGTGGTAAGTACGTTTATCTGATGAGCCATTTTTTATGCCCTGTGGAAAATATTTTACTGATGATTTATTATCCCACTTAGCCATTCCCATTATTGTATATTTAGATTATTTCCAGTTTTTTTATGACTGTAAACATCACTATGATAAACATCTCTGAATATAAATCTTCAGCTGTGGCTCTGATTACAGTGTTAGCATAATTCCTACGCGCAGAATGCTGGAGTCAAAAGTTTGACTTCAGAAGTGTCTAGTGCCGCCATGTTCTTTTTGTGGGGACCACTTGTTTGTAAAAATACTCTCCAGTATATGGAAATCTGATGATTTTTTTCAGATTGTTAAGTGCAATAGTATGCTTAAGGATAGGGCCATGAAGCTGTTGTTACAGATTAGAGAATGACATATGTCTTCCAGGTCATGAAGCCTTTGTTCTGTATTATGTGTTGTTTTGCAATTTGGTGAAAGTGACTAATTAATTAGTGTTGATGTGAGGCATAACTGGGGCCTATCTGATTGCTAAGGTATTATTTTTGGTTTCTTCTCTGCTTCTCTGCAATGATCCCATCATTTAAACAAACAAGACGTGTGTGTTTCCAACCCCTCTTATTTATGGACTTCCAGGGTTTTTTTTTTAATCAAAACTGAATTTTGGGGGTAAGCATAAATGCATATTTAAGGTGTGGATGCTTCTTTTAGCATCTGGTCTGCATCTCAGCCAGCAGATCCCTTAGCTGAGCAGAGTCGCCCTGTTGCTTGGTCATTCCTGTAAGGATATGTTTGAAAACTGCCTCCTCCCCGACTGTCTTCTAATTCAGAGGCAGGCACATTCCTCACTTTCCCCCAACCAGAGCGAACCAAACCTTCATGTGCAGAGTGTGTTTTCAGTGGATTAGACCCAAACCTGTGTTGTTCTAGAGTCTTAGAACTGCTTGTGTAGTGCACAATAAGCTTTGTAGCAAAATTCAAATGTTGATCTTAGCATATAAACACCCATCCAAAACGATTTCAGAAAAGCCATATTTAGGAGTTGGCTTAAAAGTATGTCTGATAATAATTTCTCAAGCATGTTTTTGTTTTTGGTGTTTTTATTTAGCTACATTTTAGGGATTTTTTTTTTTTGCCTTGACTAGAATCCCATAAACAAGTTCTATATGCCCCCCTCTCTCTCTCTCTCTCTCTCTCTCTCTCTCCTTTCCTTCCCTTTCCAGCTCTTTTATTCTTCTGAGATGTTAGACGACATTCTTTATTTTGCTGACAATGACTTATTTGTACCTAATTGCCTGAATTCTGAGATTGTTAGGAAACTGTATTGACTATGATAATTTCTAGTTGTCTCACAAGAGGGTGTGTGAATTAACACAGATCCCAATCAAAACATGGCACGTGGGAAACAAAGCCCCACACCAGCGACACATTTCTGACATTGCCTTTGTTAAGCCTCGCATTAATAGTAAGGTGACATTCTTTTGAGAAGTAGAGCATATGTAAATAGCAGGAGTTCTTAGAAGCAGAATTCTCCAAGTCAGATTCCTTTCTAGGACTTCATAACACAGAGAGCAAGTTAGACAGCATCCTTCCAATCCAGAGAGTAGAGGTAAGCATCTTTTTCCTGCTTTTTAGCAACAGAACTTTCCGATGTGTTGAGCATAGCTGGGGATAATTTCACACATTGATTCTATGTTGGTTGACTCTTTTCAAGTGTTTGTACACCTTCTATTGTTTAGGAGTTGGCATAAGAATGTACCAGATAGTGATATTTGAACTAAGTCATCTTATAAGATTGTTCATTTTACTGGGACCCCGTGAAAAATGTTCCAAGTCTATCTTTTGGGTTTTCTGCTTTCTTTTTCTCTTTCTGTTCATCCTCTTTTTCCTTTCCAGTTGTTTTATGTTTGGACGTGAGCTGATGAGTTGCAAATGTAATCTCTGGGCAGCATCAACTGTGAATTCCAGGTTGCTTTGTCATTTGGTGATTATGGCTCTTGACTTATTTTTCTCTGTAGAAGTGGGAGAAATGTGCTGAATTCACTAATCACCAAATTGCTTGGTTCTACTCCTATGCCTCATACAGCCTCTTCACTATGCAGACTTTTAAAAGTTAATCTATTGTAAAATTAGATTGTCAAAATGGACAGAGTCCCCACCATCCTCGGGTAATGGTGGCAGACCTGTAGCACCAGCCCCACTAACTCCTCTGAGGAAATCATCACGCTAATCTGTGGTGCTCTCCTGCTCCACAAAAGGTATGAGTTCTTCTGTGGTCCCAGTTATCCCTCGGAAGTGTGACCCTTCCAATTTTATTGCCCTGAGAACACTCGGGGGTCCCTGATGGAGAGGCCCCTCTCTGAGGTCCCTGTCTTAAGTGGCAGAGATGTAAACTTAGCTGTCTAAACTGTTTCTAATTCAATTCTGTTCTCCACTGTCACACAGAAATTGAGTAATGCATCCAGTGACAGAGAAAGAGGGGGTCACAAGGTTTGAGTTCCAGTAAGATGTAAATAGCCAGTGTACTTGAAATATTAAACGACACCTCTGACTGAGACAAGAGATGGATGAGAAGTCAATTCTCTGAGACGATTTGTTTTTCTTGTGTTGGGGATATATAATTTAGAAAAATTTAACCTATAGGTTATTCAAGACTAGATTTCAGGGGCGGAGCGGTGAACCTTTAAAATGGAGGTAACATTTTTTTTTTTTTAATTGTGTGGACAGTCTTCCTGTCCAAATGTTTGATAAACATTTTATCAAGTTTGCTAAAAGTCTATGCTCATAAAAAAATAAAGAACTTACATTAATCTATCTCCACAACCTTTTCCTTTTTAAAAAGAAAATATTTAAAAGTTGTTGTTTTATTTTCCTTTATGTAGAAGAGAGCAAAGCCTGCTTATCCTGTGATCTTTAATTTTCATTCCCTCCTCGTGGAAATCTTACAGCAAATATACCCAGAAACGAAATAGAAAATGCTCTCCTAATAGCTCTGAGAAATGCACCATGAGAGCGCTTTAAAATCAGATTACAAATACAATTTCCAGTTTGTTGGGGGAGAAAATAAGAAGGAAGAGTCCTGAAGAATACAGGGTAAATCCATTGTATGTGCCTTTCCAGTGTTCACTAAATTCTGTGTTGATACACAGCTCAGCATAGCTTTTAGAAGCAGAGAGTTTATACATCGTCCCTATGGATGACACATAGGGGTTGCACCCTCTGGTTTCTGATGCTTGGTCAGGTGGCAAGGCAAGCAGACAACTTTTATTTTCTGGTATCATAAGTCCTAAAGGTGAATGGTGTCATCAGGTAGGGATACTTCAAGGTCTGATTGGGCCATTGATTGCACTTACGGGTTGTTTTCTCCTCTGTGGGTTATTTTGGATGAATTTCAAGTCCTTGGCAGATTCCAGAAAACATATCTCCTTCTTTGCTGGGAAGCTATGGGAACCGGCACACTGCTGCCCATGGCCACTGTGATGTGATAGGAAGAGACCAGAGCTGGTTGGAGGATTCTTTGCTCTCTTTAAAATTCTGCATTTCCCACAACCAAATTTCATTACTCCCTGACAAGCTGCAAGTGTTACTGTGACCATTTAAGCAGTAGGAGTGCATGGTTTGCTAGCTGGCTTCTTCCTGGAAGAGTTTTGCACTATGGAGAAACTGGCTGCAGATTGCAAGTAGCCGCATGGCCTTCAGTCACCCTCAGCTGTCCCTCATCCTGGCAAAGCCAGAATGTCATCACTGGATCCTCTGGGCTTGGAGCACACAGTGGGTCTAGAGGATGCTAAGTCAGAACATGCTACCTGGTAGCAACAAGAGATGAATGGGATTTAGAATGTGCAGAGTGGAATGTGAACGCCACTCCGATTCTGGGATAGACTCGGACTATTTTTCTATTAGGTTACTACTTTATGGCAAAATTAAAGGTGACAGAGGGATAGAGGGACCCAAAATCTGTCCTCTTCTCTTCTAGTCATAGCTGCTGAACCTTAAGACACAACTTTCTGGTGACAGACTTTCCTACGCTCCTCTGTAGAAGGAGCATAAGTTTACTGGTTCTGTTGACTTAACGGAGTTAGGATAAGAGGAAATGACACGTGAGATGGGCATTCTTTTTGAGAAGCATTTTAACAGGAAGAAAGGATTGGTGTGTGCATGTGTGTGTGTGTTTGTATATATGTGTTGTGTATGTATATGCGTGTATATGTGTGTGCATGCATGTGTGTACATGTATGCGTGTGCACATGTATGTGTGCGTGAATGTGTGTGTTCATATGTGTGCATATACGTGTATATTGTATTTGTGTGTGCGCATGTGTATGTGCGCCTGTGTTTGTTACCTTGATGGAGACTCTTCTAACGTTTCTAGAAAAAACATAATTTAGCAGCTCACAATTCTGACTCTGAAGTTAACTCAAATCCTGACACATTCTTAGGAAACCTAAAAGGAGCCACCTATGCAGGCTAAGCCCTCTGTCCTCATTATAAGGTGGGAATAGATACAGTTTGTCTGTAACAAAGTGAGAGATGGGGTATATGAAGTAAATTATAATAAATTATAAGACTTGATTCTTGTACAGTGCCTGCCGGCACATGCATAGTGCTGGATAAACGTGCGCTATTGTTATGCTTTGAGTCCCTTTACCCACATTGTTAAGAATGAGCACATCCTGAAAAAAAAAAAACCCTGTCCCATAGGGGCCCCAAAAAAGCACGCCACACAGGCAACCTGTCATTTTAAGAGGAAGCCATCCAAGGTCCTTTGGCTAGTCCTGGGCAATCACCTTCTATTACAATCAGATTGGAACTTCAAGTGGTGGCAGAATGCCAGCTTCTCTGGGGTTCTCAGCTTCCTGTGCCTTCCAGTGGTATTCAAAATACTTCACAATTCAACTCCAGAAATTTAGCACATCTTCAGAATAAATTATTATTGTCATTAGCACATTCCCACCCAAGAAAGTCTATACAAGAGCAGAATGCCCAGGGTGGAATGCAATCTCTTCACCAACTTGTGAGCCCTGGGTTTGCTAAGATGGTTGTTTCCGCATGCTGCTTTCTTGTGCCCTGAAGCTAAAAACAAGACACACCCGGTGCTGTTTGTTGATCTTTGACTAAGAAAGTTAGCAGAGACCCAATTAAAACTGTTCAAAATGACCATAAGATAAGGATGCCAGCTCAAGAGCAAAGTCACAGGCACACAGACTCAAGATGTGGACCTGTTAGCGTTTCTTTTTCTTATGCATGTAAATGTGTCAGACAATGAGCATGTTCCTAACTTCCGTTATGAATAAAGAGCAATCAGGAGGAAATTCCATTTTGCTGTTTCCCCAAACTTCTGATTTCAGTGATTTTAATCTACTTTCCTACCCAGTTGTGAATTAAACCTCCAGCTATCCATCCGTGCCGTCCCTTTCGGTCCGTGTGGCCCCTGTTATATGTAGTTTAACATGTGACAGAGACTTTTTACTTTTCAGCTTTCCAGAGGTGATAATTTCTTTGCATTTTTACGTGATCATGAATCTTAGAGGTGAAGTAGTATTTTAAACTACAGTCAGAGGTGCCTTAATCATCCTATCTTTCCCAAACAACATTTTAAAGTTTCTTTATAGATAATTCTTTCCATTATACACCACATATGTATATACGTGTGTATATAACATGTAAACATCTCAGCTCGGAATGTAAACTAAACGCTCTTCCATCAAAGGTTATGGAAATGCTCATTATTTACTTTTAGCTACATGCCCCATGGATCCTTAAACCTGGAAAATAGGAAATAATTCACTCTGGCTGAAAAGGGTGGAGATTTCTTTGTTTCTTTTTATATTTATTCAGGAAAAGCTGACAATCGTCCCACATTAATGAACTACACCATCAATCACCGTGTCGACAATGAGCGGAAAAGCGAGGTATATGTCTGGCTGACGGCATATTGCCTTTTTCAGTGAGGGCATGGCTGTTTATAGCACTTTCGTTGGCAGGTCCTTTTCATGCTCAAACAAGAATAGAAAGAAGAATTAGATAGGCAGCCAGTGGAAAGAGCTTTATATTTTCAGATTATGGATAAAACATAGGAGAAAGTTAAGAATTTATTTTTTGTAGCTTGTGTGCCTATTCCTTAGGACTTAAAGAGTAAATGGGAAAAATGAAAAAAAGGTTTCTTCCTCTCTTTCTTTCCCTTTCTTTCTTGCCTTATTTGATAGGTCTGGCCTAAAGATAATGGTAAAACAATTTCTCAGCTTTTATACACTGACCATACTAGAAAATGAGAGTCATAAAAAGCTAAGTGTTGGGTGGGTGGAGTAGGTAATTGGGCTTTCCTTTCTGCCATCTGCGTTAATTCAGGGGAAAGATGTCAACTCCGGTGGAATCACTGTGGTCAACACTCAGACTAAACAGCTGTATGATCGTAGAACCTCGAGGAGAGACCGCTCTCATCTCTCCTTTCTGACCTTCAAAAATCCAAACAGCCCTGATTATTGTTAAGTTGACAGACAAGTTGACCCAAAAGTTCAAGACGAAGGTACTATCAGTGGCTAGTAATTACTAGGAGTCCCTTATGTGTTAGGAACAAAGTAGCTATTACCTCGTTCTATACTTGTAATAGCCTTGTGCTGTGGGGGGATGCTACTTTTATGGGTAAGAAACCTGGGGCTCAAGGGGGAAAATGACTCATACAGCCGTTTAGACTCCCTCTCAACTACAGATATCAGTGTTTAACTCTTAGAGCAGTGCTTCTCAAATATTTTAGGTTTAGGACCCGTTCACCATGTTAGAAAGAATTAAGGACCCAATGCCCTTCTGCTAAGGAGCTGGCATCTCTGTGTTCAGTGCTGTGCATTAAGGTGAAAGAAAAAATAAATGTATTTTGTTCTTACTGAAATAACACAAGCTAACTGGGAAACCAAATATATTTTCAAATACTGCAACAGCTCTGCTTTCCAAAACAAAAGCATTTATTGAAAGGGGTGGCACCATTTTACAAGTGTGCAAATCTCTTTAATGTCTGACAAGAGAAGGCAGGATGCTCAAAGTTGATTCCTCATTCTGTCACTGTAAGTCATTTTGGTGACAATATATGCAGGAAACTCACCTTCATAAAGAGATGAAGTTGGTGAAAGGGGGAACATTTTTCCCTGGTCTTTTCCAGATAATTATGAATAATTTTTTTGGCATGGCACCAAAACTTGACAAGGGGGTAACTTCTTTGGAGTGAGTTGCGGTGCAGAAGTTGAAGTCAGCTTGACAAACGTGCTTAGGTTTTATATTCACTTCCAATATGTAGATCTCATTTTGAATGGTCATCATTTTCTAGCTTCATGCATTGCTGGTTGGAAATGTTGGATCCCTAGTTATGTTTGTTACATGATGTGGCATGCTTTATATTTAATATAAAAATTTATATTCATCAAGGTTGCCATTAACTTCATCAGTAGTTATGCAGTAGTGGTTAAACTCAGCATGTGGGATACAAGCTTTTCAAAATTATAGTTTTCACTCAAAAGCTTGGATTTTTATCACTGTCAACTCACCTGTCAATCATCTCTTTGAGTGACTGACTTATTTTGTTTGTTTGTTTATTTATTTATTGAAACAGTGTGCCAACTACCAAAGTTGAAATACCCAAAGTCTGCTTAGTTTATACTCTCAAGTAGAATGCTGTTTAGAAAAACAGAAAACAAAACAAAATGGATAAACTTAAATAAATAAAAACAAAAGCAACAAAAAACCCAAGTCAAAACAAACAGCAAAAATCCAACCGGTTCAACTTACAACTCAAGCAGTTGCTTTGTTTAGAAGCAACCACTGCCCTTGGCATGCAGGAGAAAGATTAGTCTGCCTTGTGCATCTCATGTTTCAACCCCCAAAATATTAACTATGAAAGGGTCAAGAGATAATAAAATTTGCTATTTTTAAATGGTGTAGTATAATTACAGGCTTTGCTATTTTACAGTTTCATATGTGTATTTTTTGCAAGACAACAAAGAATACAGTAAGTACCAGTGTAGCTTAGTAGTCAACCTTGATGTATGACCAGAACTTATTTGAAAAGTTTCTTAGACCTCATGCAGCTCTAAAAGACTCAAAGACCTTCAGGGTTCTGGGGTCACAAAAGATGCTTTGCATGACACTATCTCTCGCAAACTCTAGCATTGTGTGTACAACTTTGTAGTTAAACAATAAAGCAAACAATAGGAAAATTAGAGATTAATACTCTTACAATGAATACTTTTGTATTTGTGTCTTTACAATGGTAGATGGATGCTTTGGTAAAGTGTTGGTAGGATTTTTGTTGTCATTTTCATCATCACCATTATCACCATCATAATCATCATCATCTTATTCACTCTTTTGGCTCTTTGAAATTTCACTTGAAAAAAAAAGACCCACTCTTGGTCAGTCGATGACATTATTCTTGAAGCTGAAAGTTCTGTTCCTGAGCTGTGTTTTTTTCTATTACCATGTCAACTCTGGAGCACACTAGTTCTATCTGTTTACAATCCTGAAAACTGGCCACTTAGAACTGATTTAAAATATTTGTGTATATTTACAGCATTTTAAGAAGAAAAAAACAAACAAACCAATTTCTCACAAAAGCTTTGGAAAAGTTCCTTTTTTTAAAAAAAAAAAATGGATATGAAAATATCATGTTTTCAAAGAGAGAAAGTTTAAAAAGAAATCGTTTGATGAGGTCTAAGATTCCTAAAATCTAAACTTAGCTAATTGTGAAAGAGGTGCCTCTGAACAGAACAGGCATGTGCTCATTAAAGTGCAGAAAATCTAGACATTTTATGGAAACTAGTAGTAAGAATTAATGTCTTTTTGAAGTCATGCCTCCATTGTTTTGGGTAAGTTTTGGTCATATTTTCTATTCTTGGGACATTACATAGATTGAACTCTGTTCAAACATTATATGTATTATACTGTCAACATATTACAGCATATTACATGGCAACGTGAATGGATCCAAGTTGAGTCACTGAGTAAAAGCCATTAATATGGTTTTTCATTCTGTTCCTTTTCTGTGAGTTTTTTTTTTCAAAGAGAAAATGAAACACACACACACAAAATTCCTGTGTGTGTTTCAGGGTCATTCACTGCAATATGAGAAGTGTGGCATTTGGGTTAAGCCTTTGAAGCTTCCAGAACAGAAATACTTAGGGTGTGGGCACTAAATTTTTCACGTTGTGGACATTTTTCAGACTAGGTGAAAAGCATGCATAACCCTACTCTGTGATCAGGCATGATCAAAGCCCTGATCACACCAGCATCATTTCTCCAAGTCCTAAGCTACCAGTGAAGTTCCAGTGTGGGCCCGTGACATGATTTTAGGACACACAAATGCTTTAATTTTTCTTATTTTTAATGATATGTTTATGTGTTTATGTATTTGTGTGTGGGTATGTGCACATGAATGTAAGTGCCTGTGCAGACCAGAAAAAGGTATTGTCTCCTCTGGAGCTAGAGTTACACACTGTTGTGAGCCACTCACCAGGGATGCTGGGAGCTGAACTTGGGTCCTTTGCAAGAATGGCAAGCACTCTTGACTGCTGATCCATCTTTCCAGTCTCTGATTTTAATTATTTGTATTATGTGCTTGCTTTTAAGACTGCTTTCTGTGTATTGGTTACATTTTACAATAATTTTTGCCTAACTGAATTAGGAACAATTTAAAGAGATGCCATAAGTAAATAATAACAAGAGCAATGGGTGGATTGGCAAAATAATATGCAAATAATTGAAGTACAAGGAATGGGAATAGTTGAAGTTCGACTTGTTCATCATCTACTTAGGCATTATGTATGGAATGCCTGCTTCTTTGAGTTACTACACACAACAAATTGGGTTGAGTAGTACAGAACAAGTCCTTACCCACATGGAGCTCATATCCTAGTAGGGAAACAAAATAAATAGGTAGCATACAGGGAGGTAGTTTATAAAGCAAAACAAATCAGGACCAAGGGATAGAACTTTAGGAAGCAGTTGGTTGGGAGACTTCAGAAAAGCTTGTCAAGGAATTCACAACTGAGAAGAAACTTCATGGGATTGAGTTCATTGGGCAGTCACACGTTGCTTTTGGCTTTGGCTTTGGTATATACATGACTGGTTGGAAGAAGCTCATATATGGGAATTAGAAGTCCTTTTTTGAGATCTTATTTTTATGTGTATGTTTGTTTGACTGAATGAATGTATGTGCACCTTGTGTTCAGTTCCCAGAGTCCAGAAGAGGACATTGAGGCCTCTGATACTGGAGTAACAGATAGTTGTGAGTGGCCATGTCTGTCTTGGGAATTGAACCCAGGTCCTCTGGAAAAGCAGCCAGTGCTTTTAACCACCAAGCCAACTCTGCAGCCTAGTAAATAGAAGTCTTAATTAGCTTATGATGAGATGATGGTGAGAACAGAAGTATAAGAAGGAAACTTTGAGAGCAAGGAAGAAAGTAATGGCTTTTCTAAGTGATGGAAAATGAGTCCTTATGTATCTTAGAGGATCTTCTTCTTCTTCTTCTTCTTCTTCTTCTTCTTCTTCTTCTTCTTC
>JADRCH010000008.1:1673419-1726007 GCA_019843965.1 Rhynchomys soricoides | reverse complement strand
GAGAGAGAGAGAGAGAGAGAGAGAGAGAGAGAGAGAGAGAGAGATTAGCCCATGAGTTAAATTATCTCAGGCATGAACACCAGTGAAGAGATTTGACACACCACCTTGCAGGAAGAAGCAGTGTGACTATTAGCTTGTGTGATTGTAGTTCTTTTAAACACTAGAACATCTCCCTCTCTGTGCCCTTGGTGATGTACAGTCACTTTCACAGTCACTGTGGGCAGCCACCAATGAGGAGGACAAAATATAGGAAAGTTATGGTCTTGCTTGAAGTTTAGGTTTGAGATAGAGCTAGAAACAAGATTTGTTGAGTTGAAGCCCAGCTTGCTTCAGTGGAGCCACATTGTATCTCAGAGCCCAGTGTGTGCATGTTCAGGACTGCACCAGTAATGTTGCACTGAGGGCCATTTTCTGCATTCCTGCCTGTGCACGCTACACCCACAGTTCAGGTCTATCAGAGTTTCCCTCTAACTTGATGCTCTGCCTAAAACAGCTTCCTCCTCACCCTGCATCCAGAGAAGTGTCTCTTTTGCTATGCCTCTGGGGTACCTGGGATATCCCATAACCTTCTTCTTCCTGGTGTTATAGCAATGTTTTCCCAAGTCTGTGCTGTGCATCTTCTTAGCTACACTCTATACTCTGACATACCCTGTGTGTGTAGGGTCACGGTCCTGTGTTTACCTATTCTTCATTAAACCTGGAGGTTTCAAGTTCTTTGTTGCCCTCTCTGATGGCCCTTTTGAAATTCTGTTGTTCTCTTGTTTGGCTCTCTCATGCCGTCCTTTGCTTCCACATGCTCTTTCATCAGTATTTGCACCTTTAATGCCTCCTGCTAAGACCGTAAGTTCTGAAAGGGCTGCACAATCTAGAACTTGCTGTGGAAATATTGTGTCTCATACTATCTAGCAGGCAAAGTCAGATTTGTCTGGAATGAAGGAATGAGTGAGTTATGGCATGCCTTGGGTGTGGATACAATAAATCACTATGTCTTAGATGACTGGACACATGAATGAGTGTCTGTGATTGGCACTTGACCTCTGACTGACTCTTCCATCATCTTGAGTAGGGAAGAAGTCAGGGATGGAGGCAGTGGCTTTCTCTTCTCTGTACTCACCCCCCCCCCCCCCCAATACTACAAGTTATATTAGGAGCTTCACACACAAGGGAAGAAAGACTTCAATGAGAAAGGCCACACAGGCCCTGTCCAGATTTCTTTCTGCTTCCATCATGGGGACGCCGCCTGCACTTGATTTTAATCAGTGGAAGATTACAGTGATCACTGTGACTAAGCACTTGTCTGAAGTTTTCCAAGGTCCTTGTGGCTGGCCATTTGTACTCATCATTTGACATGAAGAGGTTTGTGTCTGCTTTCTGGTCTGACAAGAATTGCAATGATAGGCACAGGAACAGCTGTCTCCAGCACTCCACGTTCAGCTGCATTATGTATCTCATTAAGAACCAAGAAGACAAGCTCTGACATGGAGATGGAGAAGGAGCCTTGTAGAAAGTCTTTCTTCAGCTGGGCAGTGGTGGCGCACGCCTTTAATCCCAGCACTTGGAAGGCAGAGGCAGGCGGATTTCTGAGTTCGAGGCCAGCCTGGTCTACAGAGTGAGTTCCAGGGCTACACAGAGAAACTCGGTCTCAAAAAAAAAAAAAGTTGGCCCTTTCTGTTTCTTTCTGGGACAAGAAGAGTGCAGACAGCAGCTTTCTGGATGGGGTGATATTGACGTTTGTAGCTCAATATAGCGTTGGAGGTTCATGAAAAGATGAAAAGATTCTCTGGGTACCACAAAGCCAGGCATCTACACTTATCTTGAGGTGTGCTTGAAGCTGTGTAGCTTGTGAGACATTCAATCCATGTGCCTTTAAACCAGTGGTTCTCAACTTTCCTAATGCTGCGACCCTTTAATACCTCTTGGTGTGTTGACCCCAACCACAAAATGATTTCATTGCTACTTCATAACTGCAGTTTTGATACTGTTATGAATCATAACGTAAATATCTGTGCTTTTTGATGGACTTAGGTGATCCCTGTGTAATGATCTTTTGATACTCAGAGGGGTCACGTCCCACAGGTTGAGGATCAATGCTCTAGGGCAGAAAACCTGGCCTGAGGTTATGACAGGAAGGACCACTGGCTGCCAGAAGAAACTCAGGAAGCAAGAATTTTGTGGGAGATAGATGCAAGAGATGAGGCTCTGTGAGACAAAATGAGACTGTCCCTTTATTTATTTATTTATTCTATCAATTAAATTTTTTAGTAATTTTTTGATACTTTATTTACATTTCAAATGTTTCCCCCTTTCCAGATCTCCCCTTTGGAACTTCCCTATCCCCTCCCCTCTCCCCCTTCCTCTATGGGGGTATTCCTCCACCAACCCACCCACCCACTCACTCTCGTTTTCCCTCCTTGGCATTCTCCTATACTGGGGGATATAATACCCTCAGGCCCAAGGGCCTCTCTTCCCCCTGATGGCTAACAAGACCCTCCTCTGCCACATATGTGGCCAGCACCATGGGTCCCTCCATGTATATTCTTTGGTTGGTGATCCAGTCTCTGGAAGCATCGGGAGGTCAGGCCAGTGGACACTGTTGCTCCCTCCATGGGGCTGCCAACTCCCTCAGCTCCTTCAGTCCCTTCACCAACTCCTCCACCTGGGACCTCATGCCCAGCCCAATGGTTGCTGTGAAGTGACTTTTGGGTCTTCTGAACTTTTGGGCTAATAACCACTTATCAATGAGTACATACAGTGTTCATTCTTCTGTGACTGAGTTACCTCACTCAGGATGATATTTTCAAGTTCCATCCATTTGCCTAAGAATTTCATGAAGTCATTGTTTTTAATTGCTGAGTAGTATTCCATTGTGTAAATGTACCACATTTTCTCTATCCATTCCTCTGTGGAGGGACATCTGGGTTGTTTCCAGCTTCTGGCTATTATAAATATGGCTGCTATGAACATAGTGGAACATGTGTCTTTATTACACTTTGGAGCATCTTCTGGGTATAGGCCCAGGAGTGGAATAGCTGGGTTCTCAGGTAGTATTATGTTCATTTTTCTGAGGGTCCACCAAACTGATTTCCAGAGAGGTTGTATTAGCTTGCAATCCCACCAGCAATGGAGGAGTGTTCCTCTTTCTCCACATCCTCCCCAACATTTGCTGTCACCTGAGTTTTTTATCTTAGCCATTCTGACTGGTGTGAGGTGGAATCTCAGGGTTGTTTTGATTTGCATTTCCCTGATGACTAAGGACGTTGAACATTTCTTTAGGTGCTTCTCAGTCCTATGAGTTTCCTCAGTTGAGAATTCTCTGTTTAGCTCTCTTCCCCATTTTTTGATAGGGTTATTTGGATTTCTAGAGTCTAACTTCTTGAGTTCTTTGTATATATTGGATATTAGCCCTCTATTGGACGTAGGATTGGTAAAGATTTTTGAGACTGTCCCTTTGAAGATTCAAAAAAAAAACTTTTTTTCTTTCCTGTGGTGGTAATTCCACTTATTATGTTTTGCTCAAGCCTGAGCGAGGAGAGATGTGGTTAAAGTGGTTATCTGTCACATGAGTCAGTAAGAGGCAGTCTTCACAGCCGTCACATTTGGCCATATTTATATTATTATTGATATGCTCCAAAAGACTGGCTCAAAAAAACAACAGGCTCTATTTAAAGACTCTTCCATTGCTTCAGTTGGTACCTACCCACTGAACACTTCTCTAGAGTGGGCTGCTCCTGCTTTAGACAGCCCTACAATTCCTTCTATCTTTGTATCCAATTGTCCATCCATTCATCTATTCCCCTATAATAAGGCAGATAGTGTGATAGGTGCTACAAGCATAATACTTAATAATTCAGTTGTATATGTTATAAAATGTGCTCTAGAGATGGGGGGGGAGCTAAAGAGTAGTGAATGTCCTCACTGGGCTGCTCCAATGAGCCCATGGGATTCTCCTTCTAGACCCAGCAAGTCTGGGATGTGAGGAAGGGGCCCTTGATTGTCCTCCACAAGGAAGTTTTATTTCACTAGCTCAGTCTACAGTTATGCTAATAATTGATTTTTTAAATAATTTCCACCCACAAGTACTTATCCACAGAATCGTGAGTGTATTAATTCCAGCTCGTTTGTGCTCCCTCAGAACTGTTCATACATCTTTTTCCTGGGCAGTTAGTTGTGTTATGACCCCTGTTAAAATTTCAAGCTCCACCAGACACTTGGAATGTTTCTCCGTTCAGTGGTTTTCCCATTCACATCATCCTCACTATGTCTAGTAAGGAGAAGAAACCAGAGTAATAGTGCCGTTGTACCTGGGTAACTTTGGACCGCCTTCCAAGCCTATTTGGACTTTCATTTCAAAGTGAAATCCCCTCCCCCCACCCTGCCTAACCCATCATAATATTGTGGGAATCAAGTGAATAAAAGATGATAAGAGGGTTTTCAAACTTAAAAATGATTTTAAAACCCACTTGAGTACTAGGATTCAATGGCTAAAGGGCCTAGGGCTGAACAGGAGGAGAGACAATGGACGGTAAGGATCACAAAACACTCATAAGATGCTAATTTAACTCAGTGTGTGTTTTACTGAAGGCTCTATGCTGCACTTTGTGTGGCTCTCACCCACCCCAAGCATTGCAGGAGACAGCAATGCTAGCTGCTTTAAGGGAAAAAGCAGATCCCAAGAAAGGTAGAGAAATCTGCTCAGGGGAATTTATAGTACCACCAACTCAGGGCTGTTTAGTAGACGGAAATTGTGAAATGCGATAGAAACGGCAGCGAGAGTCATTAGTTGCATGGTTGATAATTGAATTGTTAAACTGGAGTCTCAATCTGGCAAATTCCTATTCCTGTTTCATTCAAACTCTCAGCTTAGTTAAGTCTCCAGACAGTTATATGTCTTAGTTTGTTCCTTAAAATGGTTCTTGGTTTGGTCTTTTAAAATTGAACTGAGAAAGATGGAACAGTACTATAATAGTACCACTCAGAGAACAAAATAGAAGGACCAGGAGTTTGAGGTAAGCCTGGGCTACATAGTGAGTCCCAGGTTAGCCTAGGCCACAGAGAAAGACTTGTTCCCAAACTGATTAACCAACCAACACCCCCACCAACCAACAACCACCACCTAACCAACCCAAACCTGTGAGTTCGATGCCAATGGCACAAAATCAGACAGCACACTCAGGGTCACAGATCTAACTTTTCTTACATAATTGAAAAATGTATAATCCCGAGATAATTCTCACCACCAGCCTCTACCAGCTTCTACTGGGTGTAGATATATGGAGAGGCAATGTTTCTAAGGATTTCTGCAGGACTTTGAGTTTGAGGCCCTTGCCAGAGAGTCACCACAGTCATCTAGAGAGCTAGAGGAAGGGACAGAAGTTACTCCTTTTAATTAATTTTGGTTTTGTTCTGGTCTGTTGCCAGCAGTCACTCACTACTCCTCACCCACCCCTGTAACCCCTACCCCTACCACTGTCCTGAGATGGAGGAAATATAAAGAGAAGCTAGAGAGAAGCAGATGGGAAATGTGTTATATCTTAATTAATCCAGAGGAGACAGAGGCTAGAGGCTTGCAGCTTGGCATTTCTCAGGCTTTTACCCTCTGACCTAAGTTCTCCTGCTGGATGGAAGAGCTAGGCTGCTGGGAATGGCTTTGCTGATGGGCCATTCCTGAGGTAAGTAGTTATTGACAAAGGGGCTTAAGTGGTAAGTGAACACCAGCCCCAAAGTTAATGTTCTTGGCCCCTGCTGGGTCTTCCATCTATGGGAATATTTGAGACAGTACTGCTCACTCTTAGATTCAGGGGCTGAACTCCAGACCATCCAATGGCTTCCAGATCAAGAAACTGTCTCTTCCCCATCCTCTGCTATCCCAGACACTGAGCTAGGAGTTAGAAGTCTGGTTTGTCTCTTCAGGCCTCCTGATGCCTCTGTTTTAGTGGCTTTATTACTGATCTGAGGGATAGAAAAACAGCCCATTAATGGCTTTTGTAGATAATGGTGACTTGGGAGCTGTTATATCAGCAAAATTCAGAAAGAATAATCAGTTCCAGAAGACTGTACGAAAAGGGGAGAATTAAAAATGAGAAAATAGGAGCTGGAGATTTGGCTTTATGGCTAGGAATACTGGTTGCTCTTCCACAGGACCTGGGTTCAATTCCTAGCACCTATAGGACGGCTCACAACCATCTCTCACTCCAGTCTATGCCCTCCTCTGGACTCTGTCGACATCTGATGCACAGTCATACATGCAAACAAAATGTTTTTACACATAAAATAAAAATTAAAAGCAATAAATACATTTTCTTTTTTAAAATTAAGAGCAAGGAGTAAGCACAACTTAGCATTTATATTTATTTTTTAGTATATATTTATATATATTTATTTTATTAGAAGATTTGGGGAATTAAGTTCCCTAATGGCTCTTCATCCTGGTCCTTGATTAGACTTTCTGGGAATATCAATGTCTAATCTCAGCCTACAGAGATTTTAAGACAATTAGTCTGAGGTAGAGCTCAGAGACTGTCTTTTTTAAAAATATAGATCACGAAGTGACCATAGTGTAACAAGGTTGAGAATGGTGAGATGATGTTGTCACCTTATGGTCAGCAAATGATATCTAATGATGTTCATACAATCATAGTGCTAGATATTGGTCAGAAATTGGCTGCCCGTTTCCCAGCTTGGGTTTTTCGTCTAGTGCAGGCTTTGTGTGCAAGCACAATTTGCACACTGTTTTTGAGGTTTTAAATATAACCTAGTATTCCTACTGTTTTCAAAAAATAAGTATATTAACCCAATCTTTAAACTTGAGTTGGTGAAACTCCCCAGTGCTATAGGACATGGTGGTTCAGGCTCACCTCCGGCAAAGGAAGGGCACCTATGACTGCATGCAACATTGTAATATTGTATCTGGGTGTGTAACCTGCTTGTGCTGTATTCTGAGACTGGCAAAAGGGACCTGTACAAGAAGTTCTAGCACCAGATAAAACTCCTCTGCATCTGTGTTGACTTAGTCAGAAAAATGAAGAAAAGATTGGAAGGCTGGAGAGATGGCTCAGTGCTTAAGAGTACATGCTGCTTTTTCGGAGGACCAGAATTCAGTTCCCGCTACTCACTGTTCCAGGTCCAGGAGGTCTGACGCCCTCTTCTGGTCCTCATGTGCACCTGCACTCACGTGCACACATTTACACATACATCCAAATTTTAAAATATTAGGATAAATGTTTCTAAAGGAGAAAAATTTTGAAAAACAACAATTAAAAACCTGCTAACAATGATGTTCTTACTCTGGGGTGCTGTTACTTAAAGCTCAGATGTTTGGACCATTAAAATGTTCTGAATACTTTATTGGGATTACCTTGTTTGCCCTTAAACAATGATGGCAGCAGTTATATAATAAGGAAAGCAGTCTATAAATAGAGTCCAGCATAAAAAATTTAAAATGAAGGCAAGGAAACAAAATGAGATGCAGAGTTTAAAATCAGGCATCCTACAGGAGACTTGAGAGATATAGGTTAGCCAAACTTATGGAACCCCCAGTCGTCATGAACAAAACCACAGAAATCAGTTTCAAACCCAGGTAGAAAGGTTGCCATTAACACTTGGAGTTACTCCTAGTGTATTGGATAGAGTCTTCATAGGCAGTGGACTCAGCTAAACCAGAGAGATGAATGGAGAGGTGCTTTTACTCCATCTTTTGAGTTCTAGCTCTGATCTGGAGGGTTTGGGGGTTCCTGGGCAATCCATTAAAGTACTATAACAGAAACCAGCATTTTAATATGTATTGTTGTTGGATTTTGGTTGAACACACACACACACACACACATACACACACACTTGGCAGAAATAGTATCCCTCAGATGAGGTACTAAAATATTCTCATATAGTTATTTGTTTTTGAGGCCTGGAGCCTATTTACTGTAGGCTTTGGTTGGACACACACCCTCATGCTTGGTCATTGCCTCTGCCTTCCCGCCGTGCTCCCTGCTCGCCCCAAGATGGAGCATTCGCTTTCCAAATTGAAATATCTCCTCATTCCCTTTGACTTCTCAAGACATTAGAGGCTATGGGAGCTTCAGTCTTCCAGTCAAAACCCTGGTATACATTTCCATAAATGGTGTCTCCTTTCTCATGTCTTTGCAGCCGCGCAATAATTAAATGCACCTTCCAACAGTATTGAAGGTAGACAGTCTTTGAGCTTATTGTTTAATTAGTTCAGTTTGGCCTCTAGTTCTCATCACCATGGGATCGATAGACCTCTAGAGAGCATCCTACCAATATAAGAAACAGATGCTTCTTGCCTCCATGCCCTGATGCCTCAGGGTTCACAACATGTTGGGAAGCAGTTGTCCTGGAACTGCCAAGCCAGCCACACTTTCTGAGAGCTTGCTAACTGAATCTATCTTTTCAAAATGCACATGTGTATACCAACCCCTACAGGCATCCGTGAGGGCCATTGTTCCTGTCTTCATTCATGTGTTCAGGTTACTAAGAATTTCAACCCCAGTGAAAGATTTGCCTTTTTTCCAAGGCCAGCTACCACAGGAATCCTGATGCTATTTTGTCACATTCTGGGCCCTGATTGAAATGAGAAGTTGACATTTTTCTGACTGGGATTTGCCATGAAGCTGAGAGGGGATAGGATGAGTGGGAAGTTACCGAGCTGGATACTCAGGACCACTTAGATGAAGGCAAGGGTGGAGTCAGGTGTGGGGCTTGGTGCTGGTAGTGGCAGACCCTGCTTTGTCTTTGGCTCACAAGGTGATAGAGCAGGGTCTTGTAGGAGACCTGACTAGAAGGACATCATAGTTGCTGGCCATGTATTAGACTGGATTTACTTCTACGATGATTCTCATTAATACACAACATGCTAGATGAAAGATTGGTCCTAACTAGGCCACAATATGTGGCTTTCTCCTTAAATACCAATGGAATTATGTTCTTCATGTCAACTAATTGTGGGTATTTTCAGTTACTTTTTGCTAGGGAAAGGCTCTTTCCAAAAAAATAAGCAAGCTGGAACTGTGCTAGAAAATGCCAAGGGTAGCAAAATCGTTAATAAGAATGTTTGCTTTTTATTGTTTTATTTGATAAATATTTACCAAATATCTTCAATGGGCCAAGGAATAGGGCAGACAAAATTCTAACCCTCCGATAGCTCAGCCTAACCTTGTTGATCTCAATATCTCTACTGTCAGATTGAAAGCGGTCTCTCAATTAAACACTGAAAATCTGAATACAAAGTTTGATAAAGGGCACCCTCTTCTCTGATTTGAAACTTCGGTCAACCTGTGCACGTTTTAGTCTTTCTTCATAAACACTACTATCAAAAACAACTGTAGCAGCTAATAATTTAGTAAGTGTCAACCCATTTACACTCACTAGCTGATTGTCTCCCTGTGCTCCTATGTTTGACTTAAGATTTTCAGAACAATTTCTAGTCATATTAAACCTGTCCACCTTAGCTCTGAGGTCTAAGTTTGTGGTTTAATTTTTGTTGTTGAGACTTATTTTGAATTTTTTACCTTAAGCTATAAATTAACCATCCAACCCTGCATTTGTAGTTCATATTAGGCACATAGTAGGCACTTGAATAGGTTCTGACTGAGTGAACATGGATGGAGCTTAGGAACTATACAGTCAGGTGCCATACTCAGCTAGATCGTGAATCAAGCATCTTAGATTTTTCAAGCAATGACTTGAAGTCATCACTCAGCCCTATATGCATGTGTACCTCTCTCACCTTTATACTTTTTTCCCGAAAAGAGTGAAACGTTAGTAGTGGCATTTTGGTGAAATAGTACAAACAAAACTAGCAAATGGTCCAGTTCTTTGAACATCGTTCCGTGACGTCCCTTCCTGGACAGCTCAGAGCCAATGGATTGAATCAGATATATATAGCAGCCACACAGAAACCTCTAAAAAAACACAGGACTCAGAGGACTCGAACATTTATAAAGTATTTTAAATTAATTTTTAATGAGTTTTAATATTTTAATATTGTACTTGATCTTAAGTGAGAAAGTTGCTCTTATTTTAGGCTGTGGTGTACAATATTACTTCATGGGATAGCATTTAATTAAAATACATTAATTTATGTGTTTGTTTATTAGCTTTACCCCTAAAGCAGAAAGAACCACTGCACAATTTTATGAAAAATGCAGATGAGGATGTTGGCATCCCTAATAAATGTAAATGAGAATAGGTAAACATGTATGCTTTTATTTTACCTAGGAAAGAAAGTATTGGTTTGACATACAATAAAGATCACTTCTCAGCGAAAAGATTAAACTCCCATGGAAACAATCTTTAATTTTTGTAATTTCCTTTGGCTTTATTAGGTTTTTACCTGATTTGTTCTTGTCTGAAAACGTTTTCCCTCATTTCTGTAATTCCTGGAGTCATTTTTGTTGCAAGGATATTATAGGGTAAATTTTATTTCAAACATTTGGAAATAGTTAGCTACCCTCATTCCGTATGGCCCACTTTGAGTATTGACGTAACAAATGAGAAACACCTTATTGAGTCTGACATGTTCTTTGCTGATTTGGTTTGCTCCTAACTTAGATTTTTATGCTCCTCAAGACTGGGGCCTGGTTTTTGTGAACTGTCGCTGTGGTTTTGAACACCCTTCATACTTGCAGAATAAGCAATGACGTTCTAGCCTTCGCCTTATTGTGGTGGGAGTCACTAGCTTATTTTTCTTTTTATGCAAATTTTGTGTAAGTCTAGGGATGCAGACGCAGAGAAGAAAAGCAAGAAGCAACAGCACTGTCAATTTTTGTAGTTTTATTTTAATATTCTAGATGCTAGCTAGCACACAAACACCTATTGTTTGAACTGTCTCATCTGCCATGGATAGACCTTTAGAAATACTGTATTTCCCCCTTTTTAAAAAAAAAAATCTGGAAAACCAGGCTCAGAGTGTATTAGGTAGAGCGGCCCTGTGATGTTTTCCCATTCTCCCTTTGTTAGTTATTTATATTCACACTTCTTCCCTTCACCACATCCCTTGGTAAACAGCTTGCAGGGGGCTTGATGTTTGTTAATGAACTGTCAATAAACACATGCTCTTCCCAACTTCTTAAAAAACACTATTTTGGGGGCTGTGGTGGGGGCGAATGTGCTGGTTTCCAATTTCTGTCCTCACTCTGGAGACAGAGAGGAGTCTTGGCTGAGCAGAGGGCCTTGGAGCTGGGCACGGCTGGCTGTCACGTGTGCAGGCACAGTCCCTACACAGGCCTGGAGGAGAGTGGCAGATTTTGATAGCGAGCGTGCCAGCAGCTTGTAGGAAGAAGTCAGAAAGCATTTGGAAACAGCTCTGTTACCATGCCCCCCAACACCACCCCACCCCAGCCACCCCAAAGCTGAGGAAGAGAGCGCTCCAAAGAACAAAAGTCAAACATAAGAGGACTTTATTGATGTAGAAGCTGACCCACCCAGGGCTGAGAGGAGACAGACTAACATCTCTGCTTTTCTGATGACTTGGCCTCTTTACTCTGTAGCTAAATACCTCCATCTAAGAGGCTTCTGAAGTCGGCAAGACACCAGTGTGTGTGTGTGTGTGTGTGTGTGTGTGTGTGTGTGTGTGTGTGCGTGCTCGAGCGTGATCCATAGGCATTCAGAAACACTTCACTTTCTCCCCCACCCCAAGTGGGCATTGGGAGAGCAATGCCATTTGAGGAAAGGGGGTTGTGAACCCAAAGCATGCATGCCCCTTTCTTGTGGGCAGCCACCTGAGCTACAAATGAATGCGAGTAACTTAGAACCGCCTTTAACTGACACTATTTCTAATTTAATTGGTGTTATCACCACCATCTATTCATTTTGGAACAAATTGTCCCATGAGCAATAATTCTGGAAGTTTTTGCTTTGGAAAAAAAAAAAAATGGTGAACTTCCTGGGGTCCTTGGTCATTTTTTTTTTTCCTTAAAAATTTTATGCATTGTTAGGGAAGAAAAGTCTAGTCTAACTCACAAATGCGTCCTTATTCTCATGTATATTTGATACTGGCCCCAGTCTAATCTGATAAAGTGCACTTTGCCTGTGGTGTCTTACAATAAGCCGGCTGCATTAGTGCCGGGAAAAATCAATACCGATTTATAATTTACCATCGCAAAAACCTATCACTTTTTATGACCCTCCATCCTGGCTCATTAATATTACATTAAAACACACACCCCCACTGAAACAGAGGGAAACTGTAGCTTGTCAGGCTTCCAGCCATAAAAAAAACTTTAATTGGGCTTAGTTTGGGAATTCAGACACAGATTTTTTTCTCTCTCTCTCTATTTGTTTTATTTTTAATGTAGGGATGTTTCCTGGCGTAGATTTTAAGATTCACACATACCTATACGTTTCTCTGAAGAGCATATCAGAAATTCTGAAACATATTTTCCTATAGTTCTTATGATAATAACCGGTCCTTACAGCATCCTCTGCTCTTCTCTAGCCTCTCTGTTCTTCCCATTTCTCCCGTGTGTGCCAGCATGGAGCCGGCTTCTTTCTCTACACAGCAACCTGCTAGCCAAGCTGGTCTTTTTCTTATCTTTGTGGTTGTCACAGTTGGTATTTACTCCACATCCCTCCCCCCCAAACCCCTGGCTCAGATCACGGAGGAGCTAAATGCCATCCTTTGCATTGTCTGTCTCCCAGAGAAAGGATGCAGATTTGATTTTCCTTCTACACTGACTGGAGAGTATTCCTCTGACCTGGCTTGGTAACGGAGCCATTTGTAGTCCTTGCTGTTCCCCAGCAGAGAACACCAGACTCTGTGGGTGAGAATGTGTGCAGATGTGTGTGTGTGTGTGTGTGTGTGTGTGTGTACGCAAACATATGTGTGTGCATGTATGCCTCTCTTCAATTCTTTCACCTTAAAGAAATCCCGAAAGAAAAATTAAACAATAGTCTTTCCTTAATCAACTTTATTAAGCTATTAAGCAGTTTTGACCTCATGGTTTTTTTAGACTTAAAAGTCCTATCCAAATTCTTTCCAGATAATGTAAAAAAAGAAAAAAAAATGATGTCATTGTTTATGTTGGCAGTGGTGACGAGCTCTATTTATTCCATGCTATTCAAATAGTTTCCAGGGAATTTTTCCGGTTTTTTTTTTCTTTAAATAAAAATCACAAAAAATCCAACCTTACGACTCACTTGCCCCTTTCCCTGGCTGACTTAAAGGTGAAGGGTTTCTTTTCTCAGAGAGAGAAGTGCAAAGCAGCGCCAAATAAATAAAAAAGTCGAGGAAGGGGGAAATTCATTGTGTTCTCAAGTGTGCAGTGGATCCACACCACGCAGCGAATGCGTGTCGTGATTGGGTTTTTAAAAGACGTCCGACTCGCCCCTGACTGACAGGGCCTATTGATTTTTTAGGTTTCTGCCGTCATCGGTTTCCAGCCTCACAGCGGCCGCATGTCGGGGTCAGGGCGCACCGGGGCGCAGTGAGCCAGCCCTCGCCACTTCCCAAAGTGAAGGGCTGCTGAAAGAAAATCAATCATGTCATAAGTGAGAAGCATCAAAAATTTTCTCTCTGTACGGCCAAGGCCCATCAGCCTGTCTTCGCTCAGTAGCTAAGGTTAGGCATCTGTCAAGTCAGACTAGGTGATAAGTATTAGAGATGCCAGTTAACCCGTGGCTGGACTGTGGAGGGGTGTGAGGCTGGTCTCTTCCCTTTGTCTGACCGTCTGGATTGACAAGGTTGGCGGTTTCACTTGATTTTGGAGCTAGAATCACCCATTTCCCCTCCCAGTAGCTTCTGTCTACACTTCTCCCTCCTCCCCAAGGCAGAAAGGAAGTAAGGCCCCCGATGCTGTCCGTTCGTAACTAACTATAGACTCAGAGTGGATGTGTTCCCTCTGGCTTCTACACTGGGCATTTTAGGTTCTTCTAATGTAAAAGTGTGTTTTGATTCCATTTGTTTATCTGTGTGTTTATGTGTGCATGTGCACAC
The DNA here is from genome assembly GCA_019843965.1 of Rhynchomys soricoides. Taxonomy (NCBI): domain Eukaryota; kingdom Metazoa; phylum Chordata; class Mammalia; order Rodentia; family Muridae; genus Rhynchomys; species Rhynchomys soricoides. Next base: position 1,712,062 of record JADRCH010000008.1, on the reverse strand, counting down.
GTGTGTGTACCATGACGTGGGTTGAGGTCAGAAGACAATTTTCAGGAGTCAGTTCCCTTCTTCCACCACGTGGCTTTCAGGGATCAAACTCAGGACTTCCGGCTTGGTGACAAAATACTTCTAAGCTAAGCCATCTATCTGGCCCTACTGGGTGTTTTATAAGCCTGCATTCTTTAGTGCTTCTAGCTGTGTTCACTATGGGATAAGAGGCCTGTATTAGGGTTTGTATAAGAGCTGCAGAAGCACAAGACTGATTGACTCCTCATCTCGATGGCAGAACTTACGTGTGGCAAAAACCCACTTCCAGTTTAATTCTTTTGGCTTCTAAATGCACACTCTTTAGTGCTTATAAACATTGTATTGTCTAGAGGAAAAGAAGCATGATAAAGGTATGGAAGAAGAAATTGAGGGAGAGTCACTTTTCTTTGGGACTTTGGCTATTAGGTGGTTCCCTGTGCCCTAGTGGATGATCCAATCAATGGAGCCTCATATGGATGCCACTAATTAGGCTCAGAGTAAATAAGGAAGTAAAGTGTTGGGACTATGATAAATACATAAATAAATATGAGGGGGTGTTAAGGGGAGTAGGCAGTAGATAAGATAAATTTAAATTATATACATGAATGAAATGTTTGAAGAAATATATATGTACATAAACATATATTTAGGATGTTATGGATGGAGATTATACACGCATCCATTGAGAGAGCTTGGTGTCTGGCAGATCTGCCACATAGCCTGTATACTATGTGTTCTATAAACACACATCCTCGGTGCTAGGTGGAGTTTGTGTTTATGTGCTCGTTATGAGAAAAGAGGCCTTTCTGAGGCCTCTATAAAGGAAGAGTTCCTTTTGGGGACCACTATGAAGTCACAGCGTGTATTCCCCCTAAACAAAGCCATTCGAACACACAGGACATAGATACATTTATCTGAAATAAATGATATGTTATATAGTAGAACTCTTGTCTGCTACTGTGCTGGTAGATTTGAACTGATGGATCTCTACATTTCTTGCTGTATAACCCATTGAGAGAGCATATCTTTTTCCATTCTGAGGGAAGAAAGAAAGAAAGAAAGAAAGAAAGAGAGAAAGAAAGGTGCTATTCATTTCAAAACACCTTCCGAAAGTCTTTAGGCTCCAAAGCCAAAAAATGAGATTGTAGTTTGTTGAAAGAAAGAAATATCCAGTGGCCGACTTGAAGAAACCCTTCTCTAGGTGTCTTCCAGTTCTGAGTTTGGTTATTTAAATAGAATATGATGCTAGGTCTCTTACGAGCTATACAGCAGTGGCTGTGTATTCTGTGGGGGGAAAGGAGAAATTTTGGTTTATATATTGCTTCACTGAACAGAAACAGTTGACTGGAAGCCTGGCTATAGGGTAGGCTTCACTGTTGGATGGTTTACACCCACTTAGTGCCTCTTCTCTTTAAGCTTGTCTCTATTTGTTGACCCTAGTTCTAGGATGATTACTGTCATTTTAAGACTGGTTTGAAACCTGAAAGGGCCTGCTCTACAGAGGAGTGTGCACTTGTACAGGTGTGCTTGAGTGTGTTCTTATATCTGTGTGTGTGTGTGTGTGTGTGTGTGTGTGTGTGTGTGTGTGCGCATGTCTGGATATGGGGAGGAACAGATTTTAAGATCTCCTGCTTGGCTGGGGATAACTACCTCAGTAGCACTGGAGGAACCCAAAACTGGATTGTGCTGAGGTCTTCTTCATTGTAACTTCCCACACCTAACTTGACATTCACTGCCTGAACCAAGGTATACTCACTAATAAATATTTTAGCTGTCTATGCCTCAGTGATTACACTAGCCATTCCATCCAGATGTAAAGACAAAATGTTTCTTTAATCAGTACCATGATAGGAGACCATTAATAGCACCTGAAAATATTAGAGTCTCAGAGATATTGCCCAGATTGCTTTTGGCAGGGCAAATTATATAATCACATTTTAGGTTATATTTTATGGACTTATACCAGTTATTCTAACATAACAGAAATTGCTGTCCAGAATTTTAACAGAGGGGAGAATGATGTAGGTTGAAACCCTCAGCAACACAGGCATCAGGGCTTGCTAATATACTATCTAATTGTGATCAATAATTTCTTTTCTCCTTTCTGTAATGACAAGGCCTTTGCAATAAAAACACTACCATCCTTTTGAAACCCACAGAATGATAAATGACCTAGGCCAACTTGGGGAGGGAGTGTAGTGTGTTTTATATTCCTAGTGATTTATTATGGGTTTGCACACACAGCTAGTGTGAAATCAAGTAGGGGGAAGGAGAGAAAGTACCCAACAAAGAAATCCATTCTGCCTAGAATGCCTAGGTTTGAGCCCCATCGCCATTCATATGAGCTAAGTACTCTCATCAAGGGACTTAGGAGCCCGCTGGTATTTAGATTCTTTTCTGTACATTACAGGGAAAGGAGAAAAACCAATACAACGAACCACTACTTGGCTATGTATGAATCACCGGGTCAGCCTATCTCATGTGTTACACAAAAAGGACCCATTTGATTTGTTCTTGACAATAAATGAAAGCTGAGCTTTGAAGGGACTCTTAGCTGGCTCTATTTGCTTCCCGAGACAGTCTATTGCACAGGCTCTGTGAGGAAGGCAAATTGTTTGAGGTGTGAGAAAGAAAAATCCCCTCTCTTCTTTGTGAACTCTTAGGGACTTCCTTTGCTGTAAAGCGGAGTGCTATCATATCAGACTCCCTTTCACCCGTTTCAGGGGTGCATTTCAGGGGTGCATGGCTACCCTAATCAAACCCAGCTGGCCACTGGGTCCCCACAGGTAAAGATTTGGAGAATACCCAGCAGAGATTTGTGAATTCGAAAGGAGAAAGACTGGGAAAAGTGTGTCTGCACCCCCCTTTCAATTGCCACCCCACGTGTTTGTGCCCAACCATGCTTCTCATGTGACTCTGGTTCCAGTTTTTAACTTCTGTTTGTAAGTTGCCTGTGACATTTTGCTGCAGGCTGGTGCTTGGCTCGAAGTGTTAGGGGTGCCTGAAATCTTAGAGTCCGCCTTCGTTCTCTTCCTATCCCGAACCCCTTCTTGTTTGTTTTTTCCAAAACCCAAAAGTCTTTTGTTTAAAGAGTTGGATAAAATATGACATCACTAAACAGAATTTAAAACCTTAGGAGTGATCCATTTTTCATATTTGTTTTTAATATGAAACAAATCCCATTTTCTTACCTGGGAAAACACAGCCAACAGCAGTTAGCACCCAGTGTGAGACCTGAGTCTTTTATTCAGATGGGTTGTCGTGTATAGTTTGATGGTTTGTTTGTTTGTTTGTTTGAATCTGGGCTGCGGAGGGAGAAACGGGTGGTTTAGGAGACTAGGTTTTCAATGATGTCATTAATCTTTTGTTTACTCCAGAACCAGGCTTGGGATCAAAAGGGATAAAGTTCCAGTCCATTCTATCAGATTTCCCCCAGTGACCAAGGTCTTAATGCACTACTATTAGGAAGTCTTGTTGGTGACCAGAGCTGATGGGGTCTTTGACCATTAGACAGTACCCATTAGTCAAAGTCTCGAGGCTACCGTCTCTGGATGGTGTTTTCTTCTAAGTGTGCCATTAGTTAGTATAATGGACTGATGTCTGTCAGCCTTTGGGATAGGACAGAATGGTACATGGAAGACCTTTTTAAAGAAGATAGGCTGTGTTTTTTTCCTCTGGGCTGTATACATGTTCCCCGAAACAGTTTTAGCTCTTGAGCAACAATAAACATTAATGGTTTCAGTAAAGTCTTTATGATCTCCCAGGTCAGAAATCTTTTATTTTTCCCTTAAAGTCTCAAGTATAGATTTACAAAATACTCTTCAAAACCATTATAGTCTTTTGGGTAAATAGTTTTCATTTAAAAACATTTTTATAATACACACATTTTAACGTGTTCTAAATATGTATTTTTACGATTGATCATGACAGCACCTTAAAGAGCCATTATTGCCTATCAGGAAGATAATGTGTGTGTGTATTCAAGAGATTGTCTACAAAGAAAATCTCTAAGCTGTGTTTATTTCCAATGAGGATTTTTTTCTCACCAATAAGCTTGAAAAAAATTATGCAAAATGGTAGAAATCGAGGCTTATCATCAAAGGGAAGCAGTTCAGGGTTGTAGATTTTGGTAGTGCCTCTCAAGTGACAATTGAGAATTTCCACAGTATAAAAGCAGAATTGCTGCCTAAGCTTACTTGAGACTGAGAACTCACTCACCAGAGGTTTATGTGGTTTTGCCAGATGTTCTGCCTCAGGTTCATATTCCTTCAAAGACAAGGGTATAGTTTCATTGGGCTCTCTGAGCCAGAGGCTGCCATCCTGTTAAAGTAGATGGAAAGCCGACAGACTAGGGTAACCATTCGTGGGGTGGTTCAAACTTGGCAAATGTATCACCTTGCTAAGGTGGGAGCCAGAAAGTTGCACTTGTGCACCTGTGCCTTTTGGGAGTCTGAAGCTTAAAGATGTGCACATGGGCAAATTGTGCAGAAAAATCATGAATGCATGGGAACATCAGCAAAATGCTCTAAGGATGAGGATAGGGTTTGGAGGATGTGCACATTTGCAGGTTTCCAAGGAGTGTGAGATAGTAGCAAAATCTTGAGGGTAATCGGTGATGTTTTAGGTTATATCAACAATGCTAATACAGTTATGAAAAGGGTGTTGGAATTTAGCGACAGTAGGAGCTAATTCTCTTGAAGCTTATAGCTGGTGAAGTTGGGGTCTTAGAGTTCAGACGTTAAATATAAAACCATGCACACAAATGTGATCCCCGGTAGATGGTAAGCTCACAAATAGGAGGAAACCATATATTTGGCTGATTAATGGTGTGCATGTGTGAGTGTGTGCATGTGTATTTATGTGAGTGTGTGAGAGAGAGAGAGAGAGAGAGAGAGAGAGAGAGAGAGAGAAGCAGTTTAACCCGGTTAAGCAAGTCAGTGAGATCCCTGAGTAGGGGGTAGCAGTAGAACAGAGTGTCACACTTGTGAAGATATCGTCTGGAGGATGGTCGGTCGTAAACGAATATCTTGGAAAGAGACGTGGGAGATCAACAGGAAGTAAAAGATTGCAAGGAAGCCTCATGAATTCATTCCTTGGGTCCCGTAAGTCATACAAAGGTCCTAGGATTTTCCTTTGAGGAAGAAGGAAAGCCATGGAAGTTGGGGGACATTGTCTAAACCCTTCCTGTTTGTTTGTCATTTGCTTGGCTACCCAAGATCTGCCAGAATTTTCTGAATAAAATCCTAAAACCATTGCAGTTCAATGTTCATTTCTTAAAGTATGGCTTCTGTTATCACGTCATTTTTTCTTTCTTTCTTTTATTTATTTTTTTTAATTTATTTATATATATTTTAGTGCACTGTCACTATCTTCAGACACAACCAGAAGAGGGTTTTGGTCCCATTACAGATGGCTGTGAGCCACCATGTGGTTGCTGGGAATTGAACTCAGAACCTCTGGAAGAGCAGTCAATGCTCTTAACCGCTGAGACATCTCTCTAGCCCCGTCTGCCCTTGACTCATAAATGATGTGATTTAGGAATAGAACCATTTCACTCACTAAAGCTCTTCCTTGCTGATCCCGTTTCTACAGTTCTGTTGCCCCTGAACTATGTTTCTAGCTAAGGGACAATTGTGGGCCCAGATAGGCAAGTGGGTAGGGTGAGTACAAAGAAGTCAGCTGAGGCTTGAGTGACAAGAAGCCCAGCTGGGAAGGGGAGAGATAGGGAGGGAGAGAGAGAGCAGCTGTGAATGCAGATTGAAGTGGCCAGGCAAGACAATGGCCTGGCTTGATAAGCACCTTTCCAGCAAAGGTCATGGGCCCGTCACACAGACACAACAGCCACACCTTGGCTTTTGTATCAGCTCAAGTTTCATTCAAGAGAGAAGTCCGTGTGGATTTCTAAGCGAAAGGTTAAAGATCACTGCGACAATTAGCAAGTTGATCAAGGAAGAGACATAAGATATCCACATTCATATGCCTTGTCTTGAATGTATGTATAAGCACCCTTCTGCTCTCTTCTGTAGCAGGAGGACTGTATTCTAGCTTTAAGAGTAATCTCTCAGCACTAGGCAACAATTTGAAAACAGTCTAAATTCTCCCTGACTTTGCCAAGGTGGGGGCGAGAGGGCCCCCCAGGGGCTCAGCTCTTAGAGGCTACTACAGACTGGGTAATGGCTTGCTGTGCTTCAGAGATGTCAGATTTTTTTGCCCCTGGAGCTTATCCTCCTCAGGCTGGCTTTGAGGCCACCTGTAGTATCTTTTAAAAGATCTTTATCCATTTTCTCCTTGCCTTTTGTAGTTCTTCCTCCCCAGCCCCAGAAAAGAGGTCCCTGGAGGCTTAGGGGCAATTCTCATCTTCCTCTTTCTCCTGCACGTGTGCATATGTGTGATGTCTGGTGGGCATGGATACAGGCATGTGGAGTTTAGAGGGTAACCTCACATTCCACCTCTTTGAGGCAGGTCTCTTCTTTGCTTCCTGGGGTGCACATGCCTGACTAACAGAGCCTCTTTTGTTGCTTGGGTCCTCCTCAGACCTGCTCTTGGGAGACGGGCTGGTGACTCCAGTGAAGGACCAAAGAGAGAACAGGTGCTGAGTCTTTGAGTTTGATGTCACAAAGCAAGTTCACTTCATGTTTGCTAGCTATTTGCTTTTCTTATCAGCTTAGCTTCCAAATCTGGTTGGTTTTGTTTATGTTGTTGTTTTGTTATTCATTCATTCCTTCCTTCCTTCCTTCCTTCCTTCCTTCCTTCCTTCCTTCCTTCCATTCATAATCTGATTACACAGAATCTGAATTCACAGGCTCCCCTCAGCAGGCTATTTCCTGAGACATACGGAAAACAGGAAAAATGGTCATCCAATGGCTTTCCTCACCAAATTACCCATCTAAATATGAGCTTATTTTTCTAATAAGAATAAGGTTTGGGCATTGTTATTTCCAATGCACAGATGATTAATTGACCTCAGGGATCGCTCTGCAGCCTCCTTCCCTTTCCACCTCTACAAGACAAGAAAACTCCCGCCAACTCTGACGCTTTGACCAAAACCGTAGAGACAGAACCTCTTTCTAAAAGCTCCTTTGGAGACTAGGGAGATGGCTCAGTGGCTACACAAGCTTGCTACACAAGCACAAGGACCTGAGTTCAGATCCTCAGTACACATGTAACATGACAGAGGTGGCAGTCTGTGTCAGTAAGCCAAGGCTGGGAGGTGGAGACAGGAGATCCCAGAGACTCATTGGCTAGCTAGTCTAGATGATTTTATGAGTTCCAAGTTCACTGTCCTAAAAAATAAGATGGAGAGAGAGGAAGTCCCCTGATACTGACTGCCAGCCTTTGTTGTCATGCATGCCTATGGACACAGACACAGACACAGACACACACACACACACACACACACTATTATTTTTGTGGTCTCAGTGCTGTGACTCCCCCCATCTCATTCTCTACTCCCCACTGCAAATCTCCTGCAAGTGAAAACAACACTGGAAGTCTTTCTTCCTTTCTCTTTTGAGGGGAATTCAGCTTCCAGGAGCTGCCCATGGGTCTTTTCCTCTCATAGTTGATTTTTATATGCCCTTGTAGCTTTGCTAGCAGGCACACGGGATTTAGAGTTACAATTGGGATATATGCTTGTGAAATTAGTCTCAACTGCTTTAACCCGTAGGTGCTTCTGTTTATTGAAATAAGCAAGTCCTAACTGCTGACCAGATGTCAAATTGAAGCATAAAGACTTTCCTCTAAGCCGACCCTCTTGAAGAAGAAATGATCACAATTTAACATAATGAGAATAATTAATAAGGAGTGTGCCAGTGACCTTGAATATTAATATTGTTTCCTTTTGCTGTAAACAAACCCGGCTATTTTATTATTGTTTTAGTGTGTAACTTGGCATAAACACTCCTTTTCACATAATTTCCCCAGGTGACTTTTGTCTCCTTGGCAATTTCCGGCTTTAATAAAGAAAACCTAATTAAGAAGGAGCTGTTGATTGGTTTGCTAGTGTAATTAACACAGGTGATGCTAATGAGTTTCTATGAAACCAATGGTTTATGGGAAAAATAAACAGACCATTGTTGCATATGGCCCAACTGATATCTCTACTCTGGAGTAAGTGATGATTCCCAAGTCTCCTGTGAGTGGTTTGTGGGCATGGAAGAGGCAGATAAAACATTTTATAAGATTCATTAGTGGAACTGGACCAAATTGAGAGCAAAAGTCTCTATGTTAGGCTGTGTTAAGAAAAAAAATCTAATCTTTGACTGTAGTGCTTGTTCTATCTTTTTATTTAATTTAATTTTTTAAATTAAAATAAAATATCCGCATTACTTTAAAAAAGGCAGACTTCTTCCGTTTGGGGTGCTCATGCGTCTCGCTGTAGGTTGTTTGAAGTCTGCAGACTTTGTAGATACACTTGAGTTTTCAAATCTCTTCCCGCTGGCTTGCGGATGCTCTGTCCAGATGCATGTGGAAGGGCTGCAGCTTGTACAATCCTGACAGTTTCCTTTCTCAACCTACACCTGCTTCCTGAGAAACCGTGGACATTTGGACCTCCAGTGACATCCATACTAGTGTGTTATAATCACAGTCACATAGAAAGAGCGGAGTTTCCGCTTCGGCCTTTTCTTCCTTTGTTGGGCTGGGAGGCATTGGTAGGGAAGGAACAGCAGATTTTACTTAACAAGAACTCAGTGGCAACCAACATTCCTGTCCAGTCAACCCCTCTATTCTCACTGTGAGTTTTACCCAGAATACCGGAGAGTTTATAAAGAGCCTTGCTCTGTTCCTAAATAGATTGGAGAAGCTGTTTGTGTGAAAGACCAATATGTGTAAGACTTGGATATTTATATCATTTTCTAAGTCTATATCCATTGTTCTTCAAATTGGCTTTTTAGATACGTAGATTTCTCCATTTTTACAATCTTTTCTTCATATCTAGTTGCTCCTCTCTCCCCTCTACCTCTCTTTCCTCCCATCCCTGTGCTCCTCCATCTCTCTCCTGTCTCTAAGTCTGCCTGCTCCACTGTGCCTCTTGACTACTACTACTGTGACCAAAAAAAAAAAAAAAATTCAGAGACATTCTATATCTTGCCGAGCACCTCCAGGGACATCTTTTGAACTCTCATAATTTGTATTTATTGCCACCCACTTTGTAAGTTCACAGTTTAATTTGCCAGCAGTGGCAGTGTTAGGCCGACACAGTAAAACAAGATAACGTTAAAATGTCAGGATAAGAGAGGCATGAATGATGCATTACCCTAGCCAGGACTTGGCTTGTCATTCCCTTCTGCCGATGTGATGTTAACTACCTTTTGAGAGCTCTGTCTGACTGGTATTACTCCGAAATAGGATCATTAGTTCACTGTTCTGATTAGGAAGCTGCTATGCTTGATTAACTCTTCTTGGACTGTGTCCTCAGAGGAAGCCTCAAACGAGTTGTGCCGCTTTCGACATCTAGAACTAATTTATAATTATTTTGCTGCGATTATTTGTAGTTGTTGACATGTGTTTTTCTGTGATGTGGTATTTAATGGAGAAAAGATAAGTGTGTTCAAGTTACATGTTTAGTCCACATTTCAGGAATGTTCTAGATTTACACCCCGACCCCCTGGACAGACAGGTTATCATCTTTAACAGTGTCTGTGTATAATTCATGCACAAACCTCCTAATATTCCTATGTTATTGGGACTTTTCTTTTGTAACTTTCTGTCATCCTGGGAGGATATTGGCTGAATACACATTTGTTCATGGTGGCCAATTCATGTACAGGTGCACCTTTCTTGATGTCTCCAAAATGCTAAGTCAGGGATCTGGAGAGAGGAAAGTCCTTTACACGTCCCCGTTCCCCCAACACAACTCCTATCACTCTTCCCCAGTTGACACGATCTTCTATCTCTAGCTGCTCCATGACATTCCCAATAATACTCACTCTCTACAAGCACATAACTCCTTGTGTCTCTCCAAATAGACATGGGATGGCATATACTGTTTCATGAAGATGGTGTTTTCAGTGCCTTTCCAGGGTAGATTTCAGCAAAGAGTATGCAGAAAGGCCTGGACATTGCAAAGAGGAAACGTGTCCTACACAGGTCTTAGGTGGTACCTAAGGCTTTTACGTTGTGAATTGTGAGAGGAGATTGCATTTCATAATAAGGAGAGATAATGTTTCTGCCTTACAATTGTCATCCTGGGAGGATATTGGCTGAATATACATTTGTTCATGGTGGCAAATTCATGTGCATGGTGCACCTGTCTTGACGATGTCTCCAATATGATGTGAGTTTCTGGGATGGGTTAATGTCATTTCCATACCACTGTGTGAAGAACCTAGCACATTTTAAAGTTGACTGGATGAGGTTATCACTAAGGAGCCGTCCTTAGTTTTCTAGTAGAGTCTCCCATGTCCTACTTCTTGAAATACTTCTTTCCCTTCCTCCTTCTCTTCTTGTTCTTCTTGTTGTTCCTCTTGTTGTTGTTGTTGTTCTTCTTCTTCTTCTTCTTGTTCTTCTTCTTGTTCCTCTTCTTCTTGTTCCTCCTCCTCCTCTTCCTCCTCCTCCTCCTCCTCTTCTTCTTCTTCTTCCTTTTCTTCCTCCTCCTCTTCCTTCTCTTCTTGTTGTTCTTGTTGTTCTTATTCTTCTTGTTGTTGTTCTTCTTGTTCTTGTTCTTTTCGTTCTTGTTCTTCTTGTTCCTCCTCCTCCTCTTCCTCCTCCTCCTCCTCCTCCTCTTCTCCTTCTCTTTCTCCTTCTCCTTCTCCTTCTCCTTCTCCTTCTCCTTCTCCTTCTCCTTCTCCTTCTCCTTCTTCTTCTTCTTCTTCTTCTTCTTCTTCAAAGTGGAGGATCTGGACCTGAACATAAAGTTTCCAAATAGGAACTGGTGCCTTTGATGGCAGTGATCACAATAAACCCCTAATAGATGTAGGAAAGAAAGAAAGTCTTGTAATTTGAGTGTTGTGGGTTTGTAAATCATCATTTCAGAGTATATAGATTCATTAATGGGAATGATTTAAAGCAAATTTTAGTTTTGTTACTTTTCTTTGTGAACAGATTTTTCAATTTTTTTTTGTTTGGTTGTTTTTTGTTTTTTGTTTTTGCCCAGAGAACTGATAATATGGGATTTGGCTGGAATGCTCCTTTTTTAGAGAGTGGAAGTGGAGGCTTCATAAAATAAACAGTTTTCTAATCACATGTGAAAAGGATCCATGGCATTGTTGGAAGCTCTTTCTCTGTGTCTCTTTCTCTTTCTATCCTGTCTGTTCCTCTTTCTGTCTTTGCATCTGTCTCTGTCTCTCTATCTCTCTCTGTCTGTCTCTGTCTGTCTGTCTCTGTCTCTCTCTCCTTTGTCCTCTTGTACTTGTATAGGGAGCAACTTGAGTAACTTAGGTGAGTCCTGCCTCAAATCAACATTTCTTTTTAAAACTGGGTGTGGTGGTAGACCGCTTTAACACTAGCACTTAGGAGCGGAGGCAGGAAAATCTCTGTGAGTTCAAGATCAGACTAGTCTACATATTGAGTTCCACCCTATCGGGGCTACCTAGTGAGTCCCTGTTTCTAATTAGTCAATAAATAATTTGCTATCATTTGCAAATTCCTTTCCTTATCCTTTCTCACAGAAGGGTAGATGAGCTTGGGGTTAGGAGAGACGTGCTGAACAACCAAGAAAATAGGAAATAAAGAATCTTTCTACTTCAAAGTCACACATGCCAGCGAGTACTTCAGGGAGCCAATGCATGTGACTTCTTGGAGAAATAATGGCGGGAGCTGAATTATGACGATCTTCCCAAATCTGCCCCTCTGCACCACTCAAGGTTTCCTGTGTCTTGAGTGGGTCCAGATAGAGAACAAGATGAAACTCTCCCCAACTCTGTCTACCTTTTTTTTTTGCTTTAAGCCAAGGCTCTGCTGCACCATTAGGATGTAGATGATCATATTTAAAACCTGTGATGACACCGTTGTCCCCATCTGAATGATTAATCTGCTCATTAAAAGAGCGCCGATGGGCTAGTCTAATTGGAACATGGATCTTCTTAAAGGACGTCACAGGGTCGGGAATAGGAAATATTACTCATAACATAAAGTAGGGATTAATTATGCTACTAAATACTACTGTGTGAAATTTACATATGGGTCTGTTTAGAGACAAGGAGCAGAAACAGTGTGCCATCCCGTTTTATAGCATTTATGCCAACTTTAAGCAGGTGGTGCGTGCCTACTTTAATCCCAAATCTTAGATCAACCCTTAAGAAAAGCTGTTTTAAACTCAAATGCCAAAGAAGGTTTAGAGATTGGAATAAGCACAGAATTTGCATGAGCGAATCACTGTGACTTAATGGGGGGAGGGGATAGGAGGTCTTTTAAAAACTAATGTCAAGACCCAACTCTGCAATTGCTCTCCTCATTGCTAACTCTTTAACTTTGGAATGGAATTCATCTTCCTAGAGTTGGGAAGTACAATTGGAATGGTTAAGGAAACATTCAAATTTATCAAGCACAAGTTTACATTCATCCCCCACCCCACAAGCTTCTTTTATGCCAAAATAAAAATGTGGAAAAGATTTGCAAATAATATATGGGAAAGATGTAAGTAGCAACAAAGGGGATGTGTGTGTGTGTGTGTGTGTGTGTGTGTGTTTGAGCCATCACTTTAACACTTTCCTGTATTAGTGACTGTGGCCACCCAATCAGCAAGCTAACTTATAATATGGAGGTGAATTCTAGAGCTTTCAGGGTGAAAGAATATTTCTATGTTTTTTTTTTTTTAAATGCCAGAGTCTCATGCAACTCAAGCTGGCCTCAGACTTGGTATGTGACCTTGAACTCCTGATCTTCCTGCTTTCACCTCTCAGAGTGCTGGAGTTGCTGGCGTGCACTGTCATGCCTGTGTGTGCAATGCCAGGAATAGAATGCAGGGCCTCACACTTGCGTGAGTAGCACTCACTCTACAAACAGCCACATCTCAAAGAACCTCGAGGCATTCTCTCTCTCTCTCTCTCTCTCTCTCTCTCTCTCCTGTGAAGGCATGGGAGCACAATTCCTACCCAACTAGTGACAAACTAAGCACCACAGTTTCTGACTCACAGTCCGGTGCTATTTTCAACCTCTTCAGTCTGGTCACCAGATATCTTGACACTTCGGATTCTTTGTTTGATGCATCATGTCTTAAGATATCTCTGTTTACTGAAGTTAGATTGGTTTGACAAATGTAAACTGGTTTCTTAAACATCCCAGGGATTTGTGGCATTTCCACTACTTGAAACCTTGCATTCTTTTATAAACTTGTAGGCATGTGTCATGTCCCGTATGAAGTTAAAAAGTACATAGCCATTCCTCTAGAAAAAACAGCCTACCGTGCTGGGGGCTTCAGCCAGACAAGCAAAGAAAATGAAGGCTCTTGGTTCTAAGTGGGCCCCACCTGTCTGAGGACCTTGGAGGGTTGAATTACCAGTTATTGGCGGGGACTGTCAAACTTGGAGTGCTTCCTTGGACTTTGGTGACCTTGGATGCTTCTGGGATTGGTGATGTGCTAGGCCCAGATGCTGAGATCACCGATGTGTCCCATTAATGCTAGGATGAAAAGGCTTCATGTATGCCAAGCAGACTCAGGAGCTCTTGTTACTGAGTCATATCTCCAGCTTAGCAGCGGTCATGTAACGCCTCTGCATACATTTGGACCCCCCTTTCTGTCTCTCATATTTGCTTTGTCCTTTCTACCCTATTCTAATGGTTGGGATAGATGCAGTAGCATTTCTCATTCAGGATTTTAGAGTAACTTACCTGCTCTACTCAGCGAGTCATCTCCCTTAGTCCTAGAATGATCTTTCTGACATCAGACTCCTGCTTGAAGACAGGCCATTTGGACAGTCTGGCTCCTGGTTGTGTTAGAGACAAAAGCTCATTCCTGCCTGTGGTATCCCCCATCTTCCTTCTTCTTGCTGGGCTGTCTCATACTGATGTAACTGGATAACTGCTGCTTGGATTCTGATTTCTCCAACTCTGATGTCCATCTTGGTCTCTTGGCTTTCCTTGGCCTCCCTTTGGGCTGTCTGTGGCTTATCCTCGGGGTTGGTTACTGCATTTGGCCCCTTTCGCGCCCACTCCTGCTATCCGGATTGTGTACCCCACTCTTTACTGTAGTGGCCTACACTTGACCCGGTAACAACTCTTTGCTACTTTCCCCTCAACAGAGCTCTCGCAAGGCAGAGATCTCATGGTTAGCCTTGGCTTTCTGCTGCTGTTTCCAAGTGTGGTGTCTGCTTCCAAATGGGACATTCATAAACATTTTGAGCAAGCAAGAAAGAAATAGATCCCAGCAGATTTCCTTCTAGTTGGTTGTAAAAAGAAAGCACTATAACTTTTTTTGTATCTCCTCTCTTCTCCCTCCTCTCCTCCCCTCCCTTTCTGCTTCACTCCCCGTTCCTCCCTAACCCTCCCCTCCTCTCCCTTCCTCCTCCTCCTCCTTCTCCCCCTCCTTTCCCTTCTTTCTCGACATGTAGTCTAGACTAGCCTGGAACTTGATATCCTTCTGCCTCAGCCTCCCGAGTAATTTGATTTACAGGGCATGAACTCACACACCCTTCAATACTTTCCCTAATAGCTGATGTGGAGGTTTTGATGTCAAACTTTCGCATCTTGGTTCTCCTTCTGTGTTTTTGCTCTCTCGAGTTAAGTGGTGAATCTCTGACACTGTGGTCTCTGCTAAGCTCTCCAGCATTATTTCCTTTCACTCTGTGGTGTGTGTCACATGTAGGTAGATGCCTACAGAGGCTAGAAGAGGTAGCAAAATTAGTTTCCAATCAGAGGGCTGCTTTGTCACAGATCTTTGCTGTATTCTGTAAGCCTGGGTTGTGACATGTCTTGGAGTCAGTCCCAACACTGTTCTGACTGTGGCTGGATGTTGGAGATGAGATTTTTGAAAGAAGCCCTTGTGGTTGTTGTCTCAAAGTTAATGGCAAAGCATTGCTGCAAAGCTGTTGGGGAAAATGTTTGTTTTCCGAGGTAAACCTCTGAATTTTTTTTATACTTTATTTACATTTCAAATGTTTCCCCCTTTCCAGATCTCCCCTTTGGAACCTCCTTATTCCCTCCCCCCCCCCCGCCACTATGGGAGTATTTCCCCACCCACCCACCTACCCACTCTCATCTTCCCTGCTTGGCATTCTCCTATACTGGGGCATCTAACACCCTCAGGCCCAAGGGCCTCTGCTCCCCCTGATGGCTAACAAGACCCTCCTCTGCCACATATGTGGCCAACACCATGGGTTCCTCCATGTGTATTCTTTGGTTGGTGATCCAGTCTCCTGGAGCATCAAAGGGACAGGCCAGTTGCCACTATTGCTCCCTCCCTGGGGCTGCCAACTCCCTCAGCTCCTTCAGTCCCTTCTCCAAGTCCTCCATCTGGGACCTCACACTCAGCCCTACGGTTGCTGTGAAGTGACTGTGTACTCACTGATAAGTAGTTATTAGCCTCTGAATATTTTTTAAGACTCAAGAGTATGTCCAGGAGAGCTTGCTGTAGAACTGAAGATCGGAACCATGATTGTCCCATAATGGAACAGGCATTTGAGCAGAGCGATGTTCAGTATGTGTCATTCACTGCCGGGACGCCACAGCCTGCAAGTGGAAATGTGACCTATAAGCCCCAACAAGTTAAAGGAAAACTGGGGTGCTTTGAAAAGGGGTTCGTTGTAGCTGGTAAATGACAGTGTGGTTATGTATGGAGTGTGCTGTGAGAGGCCTGGACCATGGGTTAGGTAGGAACCGGCTCTCCTGAATTGTTCTCTTCAGTCATAGAATTGGGAGCCCTTTGTATTAGAATAGAACTTACAGTCTGAACAAACTTATTCTTAAAGAAGAGGAAATAGAGGCCAGAGATAGGACCGCCAGTCCCACAGGTAGGGTTTGCAGCTAGTCCTTATTCCTTTAGATACTTGTTCTTTACTCTGCCCTGAGAACCTTCATATAAGCTTCATGGGCTTTGAAAAAAAAGGGGGGCTTAAAATGCCTTTTTTTAAATGGACAAACAAACAAACAAGCAAAATCCAGTACGTACTCAGTACCTGAAGGGGCTGAAGAAAGCATTGGCACAAGATTATGACTGGGGTTGAATAACCTATGTTCTGATAAAACAAAGCTTTACCACAGGGACACTACTTTATAACACAGTCTTCCTGATTCCGAGAAGCCTCCCAGAGTGTGTGCAGACAAAAGCTGCACACTGGCATATTCATGGTAAAGGCCTGGAGGAATATGGCTTCTGAGCATCCCTGGTTTATTAGGAAGGGTATCTGTCTTAAGCTCACCCATCTCTTCCCAATTCTTGGTCCTTCTTATTACAGGTCTGATCTGAGGCTTTCCAATCAGAAACTCTGAGTTTCATGTGTTCTTTTGCTTGTTTACAGGGAGGTAACAAAAAAATAAAAATGCCCATTTTGTTTCCAGGAGCTAAGAAGGGGGCTCTGTTTACCCAGCGTTTATATAAAAAGACAGTTCCTTGGTCTGTGAGTGGCACAGATCCAAGGTGAATGTAAATAAAATGGCTGCGTTTGTTCCACTAACTGCTCATGTCTGGGACAGTGTTATCAAGTCTGTCCTATTTGGAAAAACTTTTCCCGGAATTTAGCTTGATTCACTTTTCTCTTCTTTTAAAAATCACTCTCTCCAACCTGAAACTTAGCCATGTGTGTGTGTGCGCGCATACACACACTCACTCACTCACAGATTTGTATATATGTGTGTGCTGTATAATTTTTTTAAAGATAGAAATGACCTGCATAGATGAGAGTTTCATTGGGTGCAAGTGGCAAGCTTATCCCTAATCTCTCGTTCCTAAAAAATGACTCTTTTAAGAAAATTAAAATAAAATATAAGTGAACGGCTTAATTACGCTCTTTGGAGAATATTGGAAATTTCATGCTGTTATTCTCTGCATATTTGCATGGTATGTTTCTGAAATGGAATTACGTTGGTTTCAAATGTGCTTTCTCCCTGACTGTGAGTGTTTGAAAGCATTGCCTAAGGCTTGAAATAGCTGTAAGAACAGTACATCCCGTGGATATCACTCTTTAAAGCAGCCTTCTGCTCGGGCACCCCATCCATTTTCACCTTTGTTTGTTTTGCTGTTGTGTTGTTCAAATGGCATGATGGACCATCTTGTGTTTGACTAGGGTTGTGAGTTTTGGTCTCTCGGCTCAACTTCTAGGCGTGCACTCTAGTTTAAAGGAGGTGGATATTTTTAAGTCTTTTGCTGCCATGTGGCTAAGTTTCCCTCCAGACATATAACACCTGTTTACACTCCCACATGTTAAAAGGAGTGCAGCTTACTGGCACCCTGCACTGGCTTACTTAATCAACTGAAACCCATTCTTTACTTCCAACTGCAGTCTGCATTTTGAGGTTTGAGAGATTGATTTTTTTTTTCCTGTGTGTGTGTGTATGTGTGTGTGTGTGTGTGTGTGTGTGTGTGTGTGTGTGGTGTTTGGCATATATATATATATATATATATATATATATATATATATTTCAATCTTTGTTTGATTTACCAATTAATATTTTTCTTCATCTTTTCTCTTCATGTATATTAAGTTTAAAATCAT
Organism: Rhynchomys soricoides; assembly: GCA_019843965.1. Lineage (NCBI taxonomy): Eukaryota > Metazoa > Chordata > Mammalia > Rodentia > Muridae > Rhynchomys > Rhynchomys soricoides. Next base: position 1,694,456 of record JADRCH010000008.1, on the reverse strand, counting down.
AAATGGTAAAAAGTAAAATATAAAAAAAGAATTAAAAAAATTTGAAAACTGGACGGGTCAAGACAACACAGGCCCTTAATCCTAGCACGCTGGAAGCTAAGGCAGGAGAACAGGAACGTGAAACACACAGAGAGATCCTAACTCAAAAATGAAAAACAAAACACACCAAGACAAATGGAAAGATATATACTTACTGTCAAAGGAGTTATGAACGGCTACAGTTACAGGAAAGACTCGCTGGGACTGGGGTTCCCTTTCCACAATGGCTTATGTATAAGGGCTGTGGGTACATGCCTGTCAACCATACGAGGGCTCTCCCAGCTGTCAGGTGTCACCAGAACAGGACACCTGGCTCCCCAGAAGCAAACTGGAAAGAAACTGAAGTGCTTTCTGACCCAGCCTTGAGGTTTCGTGTTGCATCCAGTTCTTTTGCTCACCAGCAAATCCTAGTCCCGCTCCCTGCAGTGGGCAGCTGAGTCTCTGAAGTCTGCATGCAACTTAAAAGAACTTATAGAACACACTTTGAAACCATCACGAAACTTTTTCCCGCACCACACACAGTCTTTCAAATATTTTTTTCCTGGTTTGTGTTCAGTTTAAAAATCTAAAATGTTAATGTAATTATTTTATTAATTACTTGTTAATTAATAATTTCTTTAAACATCTGTTTATATTTTTATGTATTTGCTTTTCGTGTGTGTGTGTGTGTGTGCATGCATGCACACACACACACACACACACACACATGCACACACACCCCTCTGTGTCCCAGAATAGAGTCCAGAAAACAACTGGAGAGAGTTCATTTTTCCCCCAGCCATGAGGGTGCCAGAGTTCTAACTGAGGTTATCAGTCTTGGTGGCAAGTGTCTTTACCTGCTGAGACATTCACCCAATGCTGAGACATTTATTTGGTTTTTTGTAGCCCAAACCAACCGGGAATTCATACTTTGTTGCCGAAGTGGCTTTGAATTTGTGGGAATCCTGCCTCAGTCTCTCAAGTGATTTGGTGCTTGCCTCATTCTTTTTGTTTATGCTTAGTAAGTTCTTCCCTTTACCAGGGTCACATAAATATTCATCTGTATATATTATAAATGTATGTGCATATATAATGCATTCACTTTCTCTGCTGCTTTCACTTTCCCATGTAGCCGGACTCCTATTTTTAGAATGCATTTTTACTATGTGGCATTAGATAATATCAGTTATTTTTTTCTAAACAATTAACATTTATTTTAGTGGCAGTTTTGAATCAGCTTGACTTTTCCTGATAATTTACGATGCCGTCTTCATTATCAATAAACTCAGCATAGATCTTCAGCTGATACAGTGCTCTGGTGTTGGTTGGCCAATAGCTGCTCCTTTGAGCTCCCCAACCTCTTCTCCAGTTCACCTCCTCCTTAATCAGTAAAATGGGCATGTGTTTGCTGTTGGGTCTCTCAGAATGGACCTTCAAGGACACAGGGGATATCAGTTCTACTGTTTTGAATATTGACCCCCAGGGAAGACTATACAGATTCATTGATTCATTTGTCTGGTCAGATTCTCTTATTGTACATTTTTTTAAAAATTATTATTATTTTTATTTATTTATTTTTTGATACTTTATTTATATTTCAAAAGTTTCCCCTTTCCAGATCTCCCCTTTAGAACCTCCCTATTCCCTACTCCCTCCCCCTGCCACTATGGGGGTATTCCCCTACTAACCCACCCACCCACTCTCATCTTCCCTTCTCTGCATTCTCGTATACTGGGGCATCTAACACCCTCAGGCCCAAGGGCCTCTCTTCCACCTGATGGCTAGCAAGGCCCTCCTCTGCCACATATGTGGCCAGCACCATGGGTCCCCCCATGTGTATTCTTTGGTTGATGATCCAGTCTCCAGGGAGCATCGGGAGGTCAGGCCAGTGGACACTGTTGCTCCCTCCCTCGGGCTGCAAACTCCCTCAGCTCCTTCAGTCCCTTCTCCAAGTCCTCCATCTAGGACCTCATGCTCAGCCCAATGGTTGCTGTGAAGTGACTCTTGGGTGTTCAGAACTTTTGGACTAATATCCACTTATCAGTGAGTACATACCGTGTTCATTCTTTTGTGACTGCGTTACCTACTGCATGCTTTTAATTCCTATGGCTACATAGTATGTCTAATTCTGTGACTCTCTCATTTTAATATTGCAATTGCTTATTTATTCTTACATAAGGACAATAAAACCACTTGTCAGCCTCAGAGGACTCCTCGATACTGAGTAAAATTATATTGAAGACTGAAATGATTGGGAGGCAGAGGCAGGTGGATCTCTGGTCTACATAGCAAGTTACAGGAAAGCCAGGGCTACACAGAGAAACTCAATCTCTAAAAACAACACGCCTCCCCCCATGGGGGGAAAGACTGAAAATTTTGATATCTGTAGCATATTGAAAAAAAAAAAAACCTCATTTATTTAAATCTTTGATATTCTCAATGAAAAGAGTTTCCTTATGGTTTTGGTTTCACTTATTCACCTCTTTAGTACTGGGAATATTATTTTTTATAAAATATTGGCAATGTGTCTATGGCTTGTTTATTGTTTAGACTTGTTAAATATTCAGGGATTAATTGAGGCAGTGGTTTTCTAAGCTTCAGAGAAATGCCAATCTATTAAAATAATTTACATATCCCTTCCTTCCTCCCTCTTGGATTTCCAATTACCTTGATATGATGTATAAAGATCCTGGTCTCATACTGACAAGGTCTAAGTGACACTGGAGGCAGGTAGAGTCAAAAGGACAATCACAGGTTGATACTCAAAACACTGGCCTTAAAATATTCTTTTCTTATGAATATTCCTTCTTAAAACGTGAATGACAAGTGGCATTGACTGCAGGAGAGTGTTCGGTTTCGAATTGAATGCTTTGCAAACTGTTTCTGACCCCATAACTTTCGAATTGAATGCTTTGCAAACTGTTTCTGACCCCATAACGCATTGTGAAGCTTATGCCAGGGCACGCCAGACCTTTCTCTTTCTGTTATAAAAATGACCAGGTGACTGTTACCAAAGAATACCGCCCGCGGGATGTGTATGTTAACCAGTCTGTGGGGTGAGGGGTGTGAGCTGAGAGCAAGAGGCCTAAGATTTAGGTAATAACATTAGTCTATGAAAACCACGCTGCCTTTGCCTTGATGCTAATCAGGAAGCCATCAGACAGTCTTCCCTGCCTGATGAAGGGCAGGGCAGAAAGGTAGTCAGCTGTCCTCCTGTTTTTGAAGAACAAGAGAAAAAAGGCGAGGTGAATTGAAGTCTGTGATAGGACTCTCGCTCACCCAGTGCCTCCTGAACGTAAAGGTGTGGTACTCCAATCAGAACGGCATACTGGAAGCATCTGATTTGCATGTATTAACAGGGGCGGGTCGCAGCCTCCTGACAGGTCAACGGCACCACTGGGGATTTGAAGGAAACTTTGATTCTTCTGCTTTTGCTCCTCTGCCAGGCAGTAGTCAAGCTGTTCTATTGTAAAAGAGGGTCCAGGACTCAGAAAGCCAAGCTTGTCATTTAAATTCTCCCAAGTTAGGACACCACCGAGCTCTGTCAGATATCGTTCTCAATGCGGCAAGACAATGTTTTTCAACCCCTTCGCCTGGAAACACAGAGGCCTGGATCAAGGGGGAGGGGCAGCTCACTGGGCTTGCAGGATTTTTACAAAGGCAAGATTGGAATTTTTTATTTCAGGCAGGTTTTCTTTCTTTCTTTCTTTCTTTCTTTCTTTCTTTCTTTCTTTTTTTCCTTCTTTAAAACATGTGCAAAGGATATCAACACAAAAGGGGAGAGCCAAACACATTACATGGGTTGCAAAGACTGCTTCATGAGAGGCTGGGAGGGATGTTGGCATTTTTCTATATCAGAGGTAATGGCTGTTTGCTAGTCATTTGCTTGGACACATACTGGTTGGTTTTAAGGTAACTATTGATGTTTGATCAGAAGAACCATCCATGGTAGGATACAAAGAAAGAATAGTGGAGAATTTCTGATTCCATCTCTGATGCCCACACCTAGTGAAAATAAGGTACATGTTGTCAATCTTGTGCTGAATTGGGGTGTCCTCCTCAGTGAGGGGTGCTGACATGGCCTGACCTGGGCTGAGGCAATGTACCCCCATTCTCTCTCGCCTCCCCCCCCCCAGATGAGGAGGGAGCCCTACCATGGCACCTGCAGGGCTACACTGTTCTTTTACTTAAACAGTGGTTAGTAAACATCTGTGGTCTATGAGGTAAGTGTTCTAGGAGTTTAATACCCCCAGTGAGCACTTACTGTTTCTGTTTCTTAACTATTTATCCACCAATGTCCAAAAGACCAAATACTTTGTCAGGTCCTATGGACCCAACTTGCACCAGAATAGATATGGCTGTTGCTGTCTCAGAACCTCTTACTCATGATTTTTATCCCATGGCTTGATCTCATCTATTTGAAGTCTCATTTATATTTACTTAGTTTTTTTTCTTTGTACCACATAATTTTGTATCACAATATCTTATAGATGGATCAGAGGGTTTCCTCATCAACCGATTAGCTAGAAAGGATATTAAAGCTTGCTATGCCTTACTTTTCTCTTGTGTAAAAGGGGGTTATCCTCGTGGGGTGCTTCCTGCAGAGAGGTTGGCACAGGGCACTCATGTAGCACTCTGAAGATGCTGACATTTCTCATTAACAGAAGTGATACAGGCATCAGAGGTGATGTGTATGTGGTTGACACCTTGAGCCTTCTAGCTAATTCCATTGGACTTGGTGTATGGTATTTTGAAATTTCTTTCTTTTAGCAAGCATTGTATCAGAGGATGGATTATTATTTGGATGGCTGAAGATAAATTGGAAAACCTCAGGCCATGATTTGAAAAATTCTTAAAAGTTCTTTGTGGAAGGAATATCTGGAAGTGTGTGTGTGTGTGTGTGTGTGTGTTATAAACCAAGTCCAAAGTTACATTTCCAGTTAGTATCGTGGTCTGAGAATCCTCTTGGTTTTCTTTTAGCATACAAATCTCTTTCAGAGGTATGGACTGTCATAAAAATCAGACCATTAATTGTTGGGATTGGTCTGGAAACATGTCATCCCTTTGTGATATCATAAAGGAGAGGGTTGCTTGAGTATGAACCAGATTCCAAATCTTGGTCTTGTCATTTATTAGTTTTGTGGCCTTGAATGTGTTTTTAAGTCTCTCTCTCTCTCTCTCTCTCTCTCTCTCTCTCTCTCTCTTTCTCATACACACACACACACGCACACACACATACACAACTTATACACACATACACGAATATATACATACATAAAAATAAGTATACGCACATGCACACAGACACAGACTCCACACATATGCATGTATGCATATATTCATGTATGTACACATATACATACATGCACACATACATTTACACATACGTGGACACACACATATGTATACACTAACATACAGAGACATATGTATATGCACCCAGATACATACATAACCATAAACATGCACACACCTGCTGATTTATTAATTCGAGGCACTGTCTAGCACATCCAAGCAGAAGTTTGCAGTATACAAATAACAAATAAAACCAGTAAGTATTTGTTCTTTCTAAATGAATGAAGAGATGGATAGATGGCTAATTACAGTTAATTTCCCTTCAGGTATTTCATAATGAAGCATAGCCTTGTTCTTTTTCTTCATTTTGGTTGCTGCCTAAACCTATAGCACTTATGAGCCTTTCCAGTACAGGAGGCACTGATTCCATGAGGGTGTAATTAGCCAGCAGTGATCTGTCTTAGGAAATCCAGGGACTGCAATCAGAAATCCTGTATCTCTCAGGGAAAAGTGGTGAGGTGGGCATCCATCATTCTACATGGCTTCCAAAGATGGGCAGCAGAGAGTTTGGAGGAGTTTTCTGAAACATCAGAACAGGGCAGGGATGGGTTCATTCAGATGTCTAGCTCTTGCTTGCACGGAAACGAATTAGAATGTGGGTCAAACCCTGGCTGTTTTGCTCTGGACAAAACAGTGAGGTTTGGCTACTGGTGATACCAAACAGAGAGAGCTGAAGTTTTAGGCTGTTGAGTGAGTCCTGAGTTTGAATCTTACCCCTGCCAATTACTAGATATAAGGTCTAAAGTTTATTATATAAATTCATTCCAGTTACTTCTCTGCTGTTCTTGTTCCTCTCTGAGGATTGCAGGATAAAAATAGACCTGGCACACACCAGCCTATGTTGATTCAGGTTATTTCCCCCTTTAATAGTAATTCAGTTTTTTTTTTTAAATGTGTACTCAAGGCTCTAACTTAGCTTGGCTCCACAAGTCTCAGTGAAAAATGATCTGAGGAATGATTTCACAAGAAGTGCATAGTGTCTCCATCTTGGACTTGTGCTTATAGGCTGGTGTCCAGAAAGAATATGCAGTGCCTCCCAGTCACACACAGAGGCTGTCCATGAGGTTAGCAAGGCATAAGATCTCTGTACCTGCCACACTCACATCAGACTACACTGGCTTGGCCAGAAGATTGGGGTTGTTGGAGTGAAGCCCTACTTCCCCTTAGGCTAGTAGTAGCTGCACAGACACCAGTAATCATCAAACAGATCCCTCTTGTTAAATAGGGGCCACCCCAAAGAACAATTCCTCACACGTGATGCTCTCTCCATTTTCTTGGGGCCAACACACAAAAGCAAATGAATTGAAAGCAATTTGGAGTTGCATTCAGTATTCTCAAGGCAAAGAGTGGGCTCTAGCATCTTTGCTGACAGTCTTGGAAATCCTTGCCTTTGACAAGCCAGTCTCTCCGGCCTGGGTGAACGGATTGTGTTCATCCAGTCATTTAACTGAATTGAACCAAAATAAGTCCCGAACTCTAAGGAAGGGCTGGCAGCCCCAAGGTTCTGCCCTGCTCGGCCCCCCGACTATGTGAGCATTTACAGATGAGTTAGGAACCGAAAGTGGCAAATAGAACAGCCTGAGAAAATGGTGGTCAATCGAGTAGAAAAGTCTACTATTTGCATCAGCACAATAATACACAGGCACACAAGATTTTCAGTTCCTCAAACCCAAGAAGTGGCCAAACAGCACCGTGTGAAGTCTGACATCCTGCTATACATATAGGTGTCGGGCAGGCTGGAAAAATATAGTAAAATCCCCTCTTGTGTGAGGGGACCTCTGCATATTTCTCCCTAATTATGGAGACTGCTGTTCTCTCCTCTCCTCCCCCCCCCATTTTCTCCCTTGCCCTCTTTTCTTTCCCTCCCCTTTCTCATCCATTCTTTTGCGATTTCAGGTTGTTCATAAACTCAATTATGAAACCATAGCTTTAAAATCAGCTAAGGGGTCAGCAAGATGGATCGGGTGGTAAGGGCGCTTGCTGCCAAGCCTTGAGTCTCTTGCCTGGAATCCACATGGTAAAAGGGAAGAAGAGATTCTTAAAAGTTGTTCTGGGAACCTCCAGACATGTGCCACGGCACAGGCATACCACTGGTCCCCACATCCCCAACATAATCAAGAGAATATAAAAAAAATTTCAGTAGAGTCTAAGGCTACACTACGTGACTGTAGGCATCCTGAACACCTGTCAACCCCTCCCGTTCTCATCCACTCTCCTAAAACCTTAAAATGCCCACCTCTTATAAAACTTTGAAGTTCTCAGTCTCTATTACACAGTTCTCAGTTTCTAAAACACAGAGCACCAACAGTCCTTAAAGACAATGAAGGAAACCTGTGGCTGGCTTCTTATCTTTCTCAAGATAAGAGGTTTGACTATCCTCTTCAAAGTTTCCTTCCTCCTCCTCCTCCCCCTCCTCTGTTCCTTTCCTCCAGTAGGAAATATAGAGCAGGACAGTAGTGGCCTTGCAGAGATTTGAACTTGTGACTCAAGGCACTGATTTCATGCAAGAGACCCCATGCTCTCTGGGCTGGGAGATCAAAGCCCTTGGTTTTGGCCTCACAGCTTCTGATGTTTCTTTCTAGTGCAGGATGAGGGTTTCTGTCTTTATTTATCTATTGGGCTAGCAGAATCCCAGCCTGTCGTAATGGTAAATAAAATGTGTTGGAGTTACTATGGAGAAGAAAGAAGCAATTACAACTGCTTAAAACAGTATTAAAATATACTTAAGCAGAGGTTTGCCATGTAAACACACAATTAAAGCAGGAATCTGTGATGGATGCAAGGGTTTGACGGTCCCAGACATACTGTTTACTAGGGTAGTTAGCAGATGGATAAGTCAACTGATCCCAGATGTGCAGCTTGTAAATGGGATCACGCATCTTACTGGTGATGTATGCCTGCAAATAGCAACAAATTACTTTTAATTTAACTCTTACCTATTGGATGCAGAGCTATGTAATACTCAGTGGATATATATATATATATATATATGTGTGTGTGTGTGTGTGTGTGTGTATGTTTTTAATGGATTTTCTTATTCAAAAGTGGTAACAAAATACATCTAGAAAAAAAGTTTTGTGCAAGTCATTTTAAAAGAACAGATTTAAGTAGGTTCACTTTCTTCTTTTAAACCCAGATATCTAATCCTTCTATCCCCAGCTACAGTGTTTGGATATTTGCAGCCAATTAATTCTTAGGAAATTGAATCTGAATTGAATTAATTTTTCCTTCTAGGGCAGATGAAGCAACTTTTAGGTAAGGAGAGAGAAAAAATGAAGACAGCCTTTGTGGCACATAATTCATACAACTAATGAAAAGTGTGATATCACTGTCCTTTCGAATAAAACAATAACAAAACACCAAGCCACAGAACGGCGCTGTATTGTTGTATTTGTTGTTTAAATAATTTAGCTGCAAAAAGTCTGAAGGCTGCTTTAGCTGTAATTAATTATTCATTAATGACATGCTAATTGCACAATACCTTTGAATATTTAACAGAATGCAAAAAGCCAGGCTCTGAAGTTATGTTTTAATGCAAGGGAGGGAGAGGAAATCCTTTAGTCCATCAGTGTAGGATGCTGCATGACAAAATAGTCTCCCCCCCCCCCCCCAGATATGAGGTAAAGTAGGAGTAGTGGCCTACTTTCCATCCACCCTCTCCTCCAGTCACCCTTTGAGTCAAAGAATATAATGTCCTTATCTAGACTTAACAATTGACAGGGTGGTAAATCCCTTGACTTTTGTCCAAATGATTTCTCTACAAAAAATGGGTTAATTATCGCCTTTCCCTAGCTTTTTGACTAACAAAAGGCCCTGGATCTCTTTTTTCTTTTCTTTCCTATTTACTGTAAGGAGCCCTTTGAAATGTGATAGTTTAATCGGCAACACCTTCTGCAGAGGGATACTGAGAAGCCGGCCTGGCCCAGCCTAGAGCTCAGGTTCCTGTGTGAACATTACCATGGTTAGAAGATATGACCTTCATTATGCCAAAGCCATCCTGGACTTTCAGGATGAAAAAGAAAGAAAGAACGGGGGGGGGGGGGGGGAACAAAACAAAAAAAAACCCCCCCCGGTCCCCAGGGGGGGTTTTTTTTTTTTTTTTTTTTTTTTTTTTTGAATAAAAGATGGCAGGTTTTTACAAACAGTGTCCTTTAGTGGGCAGGATGGCTAAAAGGCAGCCATGTTTAACAGGCTTAGTTGTATTTCATTAATTCCCTCCAAGACCTGGTGTTTGAATCTTGCTGCACTCTGTGTCTGTTTGGAAGCTTCAAAGTGCCCCACTGTGTTTATATGCAAGCCAGAGACTGTCTTGGTAGTGGTTAAGCAGAGGACAAGACCCCACTCCGAAACTCTCTTTTATTTGTCTTGGTCCAAACCAGAGAATCACCAGCCCCTAATTTAGTGCGCGGCAGTGAGCTGCATGGCAGCTTGTCTTTGTGACTGAGAATCCATTTCATGCACTAGGGCCTACTTAGTCATAGTTTGCATTTCACTCCCATTACTATTAATGGCATTTAGGAATGCACATTGGCGGGAAGACCCCATTGAATCTGTACATTATGGGAGAGATGAGGAATTAGCATACTCTATGTCTGGTCCATGATGGATTTTACTGTGGCCTGGAAAGACTTAGCAATTAAGTGAGAAATCACCATTGCAAACATGCACCTGCCAGAAACAAAACAAAGCAAAACAAACCCCTGAATGTAAAGAAGGAGCAGCATTACCTAAGGTTGGCACCAAATTCCCCCTTTTGCCTTTATATGTTCTATCATTTGGGAAATTCTACATCTGCTCATAGCTGTTGTTAAACAGGGCAATGTAAAAATCCAGTGCCTGACTGATAATGAAGGACAGGGGAAGGCAGACCTGGCCAAAAATGTGTCAGGGTCAAAAGTGTATTTATAGTCGACTTGGGAAGTCACAGCTCGCTAAGTGAAAAGAGAAATGATGTAAAGTTCTGTCTCATCTGGCAATATGTGAATCAAAGCATTGGAGATTGCACAGTGGCAAGCCACATACAGGGGTCAGTAGACAGATGTGTTTTCTTGGCTTAAATTTCTAAGTTTGGATTCATATTTTAGAATTGGAAGATTTATACTAAGATCCAATATCCAACTTCTCTCAGAACATCGGGAAGCCCAGAAACTGAGGCTGCCATTCCATCCTGGTGGCAATTGGCAGGTGCTGGGTACGGGGAACTTTTCTCTCCAGTTGGCTCTGTACCTGCCTGTGCCTGTGGGAATTTGAGGTATGAGTGTAAGTTGGAGTGATCAGAGAAGGCTGCCTTGTAGACAAGCTCCCTCAATGGACCCCACACTCTTCCATGGTATTGAGCTATGACAAGATATCAGAGGCTTTGTGTCACCCATTGATGTTTTCTTCTTCCTCATACTGAAAGATGCCACCTATGGGTGTCATCTCCCTGGCCATCAAGAAATTAGTTCTTTGCCTTCCTCATGGTTGTCAGATCAGTGTTGATTTCACTAATATGACCTATTGTGATTCTTTGTAGATCTCAAAATTGTGTTTATTCTGTCCTTCCTGTGGCTAAAGCACTGGGCACTTTCCATAGGAATCAAGGGATGGTGGGTTTGTGTTTGTTTGTTTGTTTGGTTGGTTGGTTGGTTTTTGGCTCCATCAAGACTGGACTCAATAGCAGTCAGTGGAAAGCACCAGACTGTGATAGGAGAATGACTCTGTGAGCAAAAATTTGTTGAGAAATATCAGTATGGAGAATTTACCAGTTTCTATTAACTCCTGGCTTGGGGCTTTCAGTCTCTTCTCCTTATTTCTCACTAAGAATGAATGAATGATGCAGGTATATAGAGTCACACTTCCTCTACAGTCCTGAGGTGAATGACATCTTGGGGAAGTGGGCAGGAATGCCAAGAGAAACCAATTTCATGAGTCTTATTTAGAGACCTTCTGGCAAGGAAAGAGACAAGCATAAGCAATCCATTTCTCCTTTGCTCACACCCTGTAGAGGATAGCCTGGCATGTGCCATGTTACTTGACAGTGATGGGGAAACATCTGGGATTGCCAAGAATGGATCTGTTCTCCCAATCTACAGTGGGAATGGATGTCTAACCTGTGAGAAGTAGAATGTGGGATTCTCAGATAAGGTTGGGGAGAATCTACATGATTTAAGATCTGTTCTCAGATTTGTCAGCCAAGTCAAGATTGGGTATGTTTTACTTTTTTTTTGGTCAGCAAAGAAATTGCTTGGGGGTTATGGGATGTTTTGGTAAATGCTTCATCATAGTCCTCTGCTGGTAATCTGTGCTTCTCCCTGTTGACAGTGTTTCATAACAGCAAGAGTAGTGAATGTATAGACAGCAGGGAATGAAGGCCAGAGAGGAACTGAATCTGCTCAAGATGATTTTGTGACTCGATAAGAGGCAGAGGATTGTGGGAGAGGCCTTAGGCAGTCATCAGCATAAAGAATAAGTTGAGGAATCTTGTCTGATGGTAAGGACTGTAGGAGATGGTATATGATGTAAGTTAGCATTCTCCTGTCCACACAGAAGAAAGTCACAGAAGACTGATATGAAGAAGTGTGTGTGTGTGTGTGTGTGTGTGTGTGTGTGTGAAACCACTGGCATTTCCGAAAGATGTCCCATGACTGACTCCTGTTGCAAATGTGCCTTTTACCAAAGCAAGGTGATAAAATGCCACGACCTGATGCCAGAGTACAATTAAGGGCCTGTGGGATACAGCAGGCAGCCACTCCACCTTGAGAGTTTTCATTGTGTAATTAAAGTGAGTGGAGGGCGGGAGGCAGGAAACACAGTGAAGAAGAAGCAGTGGCTGAGGCATATTCAGACATGACATTTGCAGATGTCGATAGCCATCAGAAGCTTGGCTTCTCTGCCCATGAAGACAAGAATGTCACATGTCAGTCAAAAACAGAGCTGCTTAGCAGGGCTGGAGTGTGAAAGGAACAATGGGAGGGTCTGTCTGGCTCACAGTGGCCCCATCTTGGGCCTTAATTGTGCTTTCTTTGTGTAGGTGGTGTCCACATCCCAGATTTCTGATGAACTCAGAGAGATAACGTGCTAGCGTGAAATGTGTTCTTCCTTTTCAAGCCGGGATTCTAGGCCGTGCATAATCCCAGGGGAGGAGCTAAAAATAACACACCTGAGAAGAGCGACTTATTCCTGAGAATCTTTTCAGGCAGTTTGGGTCCTTTCAGAGTACACTTGTACAATGCCCCTGTCACTGTGGTGTATGTCTCCTTAGGTCATCCTAGTGGATACCCCTCCACCAGGGCCTTTGTCCTGCTATTTATATGTGGAAGTAAACCTGCCTTCTTGTCCTTTGGCTATGCAGAAGCTGCCATTGGCCTGCCCTCAGGCATCTCCTGACATCACACAGGCAAAAACAGTTGTGTGAGAAAATTCCAGAACACCCGAGCAAAGAAAGGAACAAGATCTTCTTTTTCTAATCCCTGAGACTGTTGATGTTTGGACACCTCTCCTAACCCCATGGCACAGGAAAAACTGGATTGTGTGTGTTCCCCAAGACCGGCTGTCACTTTGGGTTCCTGGACCGTTTTTAAGAATCACACCCTCTAGGAATGGAGGATTTGTATTTTAAGTGAGCATTAGAGGTGCTGTTGAATATGTTACTTTTTAAAAAACCCATCTCGAGTCTGGAAACCACTCTGCCACAAACTAGTGTGCTGGATGATCAAAGCAAGCTGGACTTGGCTTCAGTTAGCAAGGATGTTTTAGTTGCTCACAGAGGGGACTTTTCAGGTTAGCTGCTCCATGTCTACTCTCTTCACCCGCCTCTACATACAAGAGAAATAATTTTCATCCAAGTTATCTTATTTATTTGAAGGCATTCATTCGTCTCTGTGTGTTTGACATGTGTACTTACTAGTCCAGGTACGTGCACACGTGTAACATGTGTGCACGTACCTGAGAGGCCTGAGGTTGATGCTGAATGTCTATCTTAAAGTATTCTCCTCTTTTATATTTTGAGACAGGGACTCTCCCGAAATATGAAGCTCAATGACTCAGCTAGGCTGACTAGGCAGTGAGTTTCAGGAATCTGTGTCTCCATGGCCCCTGTTTCAAGTACTGTGGTTAGCATTTGGCTTTTTATATAGGTTCTGGGGATCTGAGCTCAGGCCCTCATACTTGTAGGGTATCCACATTAGTAACTGATCCTTCTTCCTGGCCCTATTTCTTTACTTTCTTGTGTTTATTTGTTTGTTTGTTTGTTTGTTTGTTTATTTATTATTTTTGAGATAGGGTCTCATTTAAGCCTAAACTGGCCTTGAACTGAGCACATAGTCCACCATGACCTAGAACTCCTGATCCCCACCTCTGGAGTATTGACATTACAGATGTGCATGTCTCTACCTCTGGAGTGTTGGCAATCCAGGTGTGCACTTCCACACTTGATTTTTATCCAGTTCTTTATTCCCAGAGCTTTGCTCTGCCTTCAGTATTCTCTCTTTACAATTTCTCCTGGCTGCACCTTTCCGTGTCCTTCTTAAACTGCAAAGCTGTAGAGCTCCATGGCAGAGATTAACAATGGATGAATTTCCAAAAGTTTTGTTTCTTACTCACACAGATCAGTGACTAATGGCTGCCTGGGGTGTTCTCTGGGAAGTCTGGAAGTCTGTCTGTGTTCCCTGCAAATGAGTGTGATGATAGAGGCGGAGGCTCACGCCTTCGCCATCCAGGAGGCAGGGTTGCTGCTGAGGATCTGGAACGCTCCACGGTTGGTTTTGTGAGATCATGTTTGCTACAGCTCATGAGAGGCTTGGCTGCGGTAACTTGATTGACAGGATACACACAGCATCTGTGTTGCGGGGGCTCTTGTCAGGTCACTCCTGGACCTCTTCAACCCTCCCATTCTGGTTCCCATTTCCACTGAAATGTTAGGGTGGTTCAAAGGTGCGTGTCCTTGTAACAGACGTGGGAAAAAGGACACTCCACAGCCTCTCCTGGGTCCCAGGTTGTTTCTAGAAGGAGGTCTGCAATGTGGGGTTATAAGCAAACTGTCTCATTTACAAGGTTTGCTGGAGAGGTGTAGAACCATCCAGGGATGTGCCTTACAACCTAGTTCACAACTAGAATTTACAACTTATTTCTATTGAGGTTTAATAGCTGACTGACTGAACTGTAGGCAGTTGGGGAGCATGGATTGCCATCTTTTCACCACTGTGCCCTCTGAATCTAACATAGTGCCTCACGCATGGTTCAAGACTGTAAACATCTGCCAAGCAGCAAGCTAATGGACATAAAGAGTCTTTTAGGCCTTGAAGTCACCCATGAACGTTCCCCAAAGGCTATCCAGTTAGATTGATGACTGGTCTATGTGTCATTCTGGCCACCCTTTTCGTTAATCTGACCCCTTGAAAGACAGCCGATTCAATCTGTCGGCTGCCTGCCCTATGTTCTTCTTTGAGTCACCATTCGTCTTTCCAGTCAGCCACATGAACAGTCTTTCTCCCTCCCCCTCTGTGTCTATTTCTCTCTTCCTCTGTGTCTGTCTGTCTATTACTGTGTGTGTGTCTTTCTTTCTTTCTTTCTTTCTTTCTTTCTTTCTTCCTCTCTGTGTCTATTTCTCTCTGTCTCTGTGTCTCTGTCTCTGTGTCTATCTCTGTCTCTCTGTCTCTGTCTCTCTCTCTCTCTGCTCCTTCTCTCTTCCCCTTTCCTGTCCTCCCTTCTGTCCCCTTCTCCTTCTTACATCTTTACATTCTTGTGAAAATCCTTTTGTGTTTAGTGTTATTTCTAGCATCCCCATCTGGAGACGGCATCTCTGCATCATCACAGCCACTTCACAGAAGCCCTCACTGTATTTCTCCCATGTAGTGTACTAACTGGCTCCCTGTTTCCTCATATTTGAGTAACCTCTACTAGGAGCTCCTGGTGACTGGGAATCTAACCACACCTTTTCAATCCTGGGGTTCCTGAATTACAGTTTTCACAGGTTGAGGGCTCACCATGTGTTCAGAATTGTACTGTCTTTTCTGTGTGTCACTCTGACGGTTAATGTTACCCTTACTTTCCAAATAAAGTAACTGGGCTTTGAAACGTGGAATAACGTGGAAAGCTGCACAGATAGATAGAAATGTTTTAAAAGAACATTTATAAAACTGCTCACTGGTAACCTTTAAGACACATCAGACATAAATCATCAACTAGATACCAAGGACCCTTGGTCTGCAACCAAATCACCTTGTGTTCAAATAGAAACTCTATCACTGATTGTTCAAACAATCTTATGCACGTCCCAGATTTGAACTACCCACCCCTTGCTGTTTAACTCAACCTCTCATATTAACATGCTTCCTAAAAGTTGTGTGATTGGAATGAGTCTCTGACTTGCAACAAGCTGAGGTGGAAGCGCTTACAGAAGGCCATTCAGGCAGCTATCCCACATTCAACCTTTTCATTTTCTGTCCACTCCAGAATAGCTGATTGCAACCAACAATAGATGTTTGTTCAGTTCTAGCTTAACATTAATGTGGTGTTCAAGGTGGATGGCATCTTCAGTTAAGCTCTGCTCAGTGAAATGGGACTTCTCACTAAAGCTGAAGGGAGATCCCTCCTGCCCACATGTCGCACAGATAACGATTATAAGTAATATTGAGTCTCGGTCCTGTAGCCATCTCTACACCTGGAGTGTTTCATTTCAGGGAAGCATTCTCTTTTGTGTTCACTTCCATGGGAGTTAGCCCTCACTTGACCAGTAGGGGTCAGAAGACTAACTTTCACCTTCTGCTCTTTTAAAAGGCTGAAACAAGAGTAACTTTTATGAACTTCCTGTCTTCTTTGTCCCTCCAAGAATGTTCCCAGGAACATAACAACCGAACACCAAGGCAAAATTGTTGTGAACCGGACTCTGAAGTCAGACAAGATGCATAGTTAAAACTCTAAGCCTCACCACTTGCTAGCTCCCTAGCATCAGAGATGGTTTCTTACCTATCTGTCCTTCTGCCTCTTGATCCTTCACAGTGGTTTAACACCTTCATGGCAAAAGAGATTTTAAAAAATGTATTTAAATGGCCTAGCACATTGTAGCTTTGTAGACAGCAATGGATGCTATTGCAGTTGAAGGGACTCCCTAGACTCGTCCCCATGAAGAGATGAGGCCCTCATTCTTTGACCCTACGGCTTTAGCAGGTGTATGGACTGAGAGCCCATTATGAGCATGGTCTCCATACAGTTTACTCCTCTCAGGCAAAGCAGTTTGCAGGTGCAGTTACTGCCTCCCTCTCTGGCTAGTTGCATTGTACTTCTCTTACCAGCCAAGGCTACAGCTGGAGATTTTACTGACTAGAAATGGGAGCAAGGAGCATTCTCCCAGAATGCATCAGGGCAAGGTCAGGTGCTACAACTATCTTCCAGGTAAATGAAACAACTGCCTTCCCAGAGGAGCTGCTCTTAGAAGGAGGCCAGGAAGGCACCTGGGTAATGAACTGAAGGGATATGAGTGTGAGGTTGTTCCATGAGATGACATCAGGATTCTGACGAGAAATTCACATTCTACCACATGGGCTCTCATGAGATTGATATCGATCCCTCCAAGGGAACCTGTGTTTTGTAGATCTGAACATGTAAGGATAGTGTCTACCATGGCAGTTGGCTAGCTGATGTCTGAGGAGGACTTCTACTTCAGAACAAGGTCTCCCCACCAGAACAGCAGGCCTGGGTGATTGCCCCCGAGTGCTGACCATTCACAGATTGGCTGTAGGTTTCATCCTCTGATGTAAACTATAGTGCACATGGCTGCTTTCTACCACATCATACCTGAGTGAATTTTGATGTCACTGTGTTAATGGCGATAATTAAGGTGTGCACCTCATGTTCACCATGTGTAGCTTATCCATAACTCTGTTTCAGTTTCATTTCAACACAGTGCTGAGATACTGGAAGCCTTTAGCCTCCTCTTAGATCTGGTCTCTGGACAGGGTCCACTCATTCTCTGGTCATCATCTCCATATACTCTAAGAGTTCTCTTCCCCTGGTGCTGCCAAGAATGTCTGTCCTTCCCAGTAGCCTGCCTAACATGCGACTGGGTCTCCTGAAGCTGCTTTCAACTGGGTTGGGAGCACGGAGTATTTCTGTTTCTCTTCTCTTCTGGGTCAGTCTGTAGGGCTTTGTGGATTACTTTGCAGTTTTCTTCTGTGTTTTCTGAAGCACCAGGCTCTTGTCTTACATGTGGCGAATACTTGGGTATATGTAAGGTGTGTGAGGCTTTCTACGGATGCCATTTATGGTGCAGCTTCTGGGAGTGTTTATATAATGAACCTTATGGGCCAGGTCCCAGTGCCACAGCTGGCAATACATGGACAGGTTCTGGTCTCTAGTAGACAGGATGGAAAACAGGAGAAGCAAACCTCTCATTCAGGATCCTTGAACTCACATCCAGGCTGCAGGAGATCTCCGTTGAAGGGATCCATTTTCATTCCCATCTCCCCGGGGAAAGATTGCCTAAAGTTGACGTTCCAGGCAAGGTCCTGAAGGGAGAGGGGGTTGGAAAGTTGTGGGATAAGGATATTTTAGCTGTAACCCTCAGTGTTAACAGTGTGTGCGCGAGTGTGTGTGTGTGTGCGCAAGTGTGTGTGTGTGTGCGCTCGAGTGTGTGTGTGTGTGTGTTGCCCTCGGGAGGTAAATAGGCTTAAGGGTGTTGAAGAGAGTGATCCTCTCATTGTAGAACCACTGAGTTTATAAATGGAAGTCAGACCAGAGTTTGCTCTTTGGCTATGTGAGGGTATAGCATGGAGGCAGCCATCTGCAAACCAGTAGAGAGCCTTCACCAGAACTCAGGTCTCTGCTGGAGATCTCAGCTGAAACCTCTAGGCTCTAAAACTTGCCAACTGCTGTTACCTGTCGAGCATCCAGGCTATGGACTCATGTGTTGCATTATGGCATCTGGAGAAGACAGATGGTGCTAATGACTGGGGCAGCATGCATGTGTCTGAGAAACAAGGAGCAGTGAGGCCCCATTCTGGAGAAGAAGGAGAATGATCATTTGCGACCCTTAACTAGCTTATCTGACAGTGTGTACAGGGAGTGGGGAGGAGGAAGCTATGCAACATCTCACAGGTTGTCATGACTCTGGAAGACACTCAGATCCATGTTAAAATGCTGGACCCACTTCCAAGAGAGCAAAATAGAGTTGTCTTATTACATCAGAGGGTGGATTAAGATATCACGATTTTATATTGCCCGGGACAGGGCCTCATGGTGAAGAAAAGTATCAAAACAAAAGCACCCCAACTTCAAGAGCAAAGACCAAGACAATAGAGTCAGAGTTAAGACCCCCTTCAAGGCTGTGTGCAGCCTCACAGCTCAAGCACGCCAGGCCCACCATGAGGCTTTATTCCCAGGGCCCTCATGGGCAGCAAGGAGCCCTGGAGGGTCCCTTGAAGTGAAAAGGATGTTTCTTGAGTGGCACATTGAGAAAGTACAATCGCTGGGGGCTTCTCGGGGCAAAGCTTTCGGCTCACACTGGTGGGTACCTGATGAAATACATCACAATGTGTCATTGAAGTGTGGAGCCTTGCAGCCCCGTGGGGTCACCTGTCCCTCCCCCTGCTCAGGCAGATCATTCCTCACACTCTCTTTCTGAGCTCTTTGTCCAGTGGCTTTGTACACCTCAAGCGATGGGGCTTCCACCTCCTCCCTTGGGAAGCCATTCCACACTCAAACAGAGCCAGCTCCTAAGCAGGCTGTCCTGATATTCAGCTCAACTTTCCCTTTCTGTAATTACATCCCATTCCTCTCGGCTGTACCCCTTTGCATGACCCCGAACAATTCTTTCCCTTCATCGGTGTGCCTACACCCTTGCTCAGGGAGTGTATTTGATCCTCTGGTCTTTTTGTCATGCTCGAGCCTTGCTTATTCCTGGCTTGTGCTGCAGGAGCCCTTATGAGCAGCTCCTGCTGCTCTCCGCTTTAATCCTTGTAGCTCCCCTGCTTTGATTTCTGTCCAATTTGCCTATTTCTTTCAGGGGTACTGAAGAGCCCAGAATGAACCCTAGGCTTCTTCACTATATTATTTATTAATCTTTTATATGGAAGATCTTCTCAATGATGATAAAGCAGGTTAGCTGGAAAATAAAAATCCCTTTGAAAGACAGAGTTGATGTGAACTCCTGTGATCAGGACTCTGGGCACTTCAGAGAGAAATGAGTTTGCAGTCCCACCACCCAGCCCTCTGATATCTAGGCAGCTGTACTTCCTTGTACTGCAGAGGGCAAAGGAGGCTGGGATTTAGGGCACAGATGGATCAGAGTGGCCCTCCCCAGTCAGTCTCTCTCACCCAGACTGTTCCCCAAGGCCAGACTCTGGGTTGCCCCTCAACAACCTTTCCTTTGACTCCTCTTCCTCCATGATTGGTATACCTGGATGAAATCATCCTGACTTTTTTTTTCTGAATCAGCTCGGTATTTTTTCCCCACTTGCTTCTAGGGCACTTCCTGTTCTCTTTTCTGCTCACATACCCCCTAGTAAGCTTCCTGTAGAACCTACTCTGATCGCAATATTTGATTGGGGGAAAGGAGCCATGTAATTAAAATAACAAGACAGAGAGTTCTGGCTGGCTTGGAGTTTCCGTTCAAAAGGGGGAGGACAGTAGGTGGAGGCTGAAATGCAAGTGTAGTTGAATGATGCTGGGCTGTGAAGCAAAAGAGAACGAAGCCCATATGAATTCCATTATGTACTATGAGCTTGAGAATGGAGGATTGTCAGACATGATCATGCATGTCTGAGGAGGCAGAGGCAGGGGCATCTCTGCGAGTGCCAGGCCAGCTTGACCTACACATCAGGTTCCAGGTTAGCTAGAACTACATAGTGAGATGTGTCTTGGGATCATTTTGAAAGAGTTGGTTTAAGAGATCATCCGTGCAGTAGACAGGGAAAAGCAATTATTATTATTATTATTATTATTATTATTATTATTATTATTATTATTATTTTATTACCTACAACATCTTTGTTGTTTAGTGTTGACAAAAGCAAGAATAGAATTAGCAACAAGTTGTGTACTGGGTGACAGTCTGGGGTGTGTACAGATATTTGTTACTATGGTTGGAAAACTAAGATTCTCATTTATCATGTAATAAAACCAGTCTACCTTTGTGTAAGTGTGGGAGTCCTTGGGATTGAACCCAGGGCCTTATGCATGTGGTAAGTGCACTATGACTCAGATACAACCCCAATGTGGAAGTATTGGAGGCACACACCTCAGAGAATAGTTGTCAAGAGCAAAGATACGTGCATAAAAATGAAACATGACTCATATCTGGAAAACCTCTGGGTATTTGGGCAACTTTCAGCATCATTTGGGCATGGTTTTGCTCTGGTATTTTACCCAGCACATGTCTAGGTGCTCATTTTGTTTGTTTAAATGAACACATGGCCACAACTTCTCCTGTGTTTTGCACTCTTGAGAGCCTGAGACATTCTTTTGCATAAACGGTGTCCAGCTAGGAGGATGATCACAGAGATGAGACTTGTGGACATTTTCAACAGTCACTAAAGGGGAAGAAATAGTGTTGATTTTTAGGAAGACAGATCTTGCTTTCTCACTGCTTATGATTTTCATGTAACTGCAGGAATCTTTGTGTGTGTGTGTGTGTGTGTATGAGAGAGAGAGAGAGAGAGAGAGAGAGAGAGAGAGAGAGAGAGAGAGA
>JADRCH010000008.1:1462758-1665024 GCA_019843965.1 Rhynchomys soricoides | reverse complement strand
GTGTGTGTGTGTGTGTGTGTGTGTGTGAATATGTGCATGTGGATGGCAGAGGGCAACCTTAGTGTCCGTTTTCAGGCATTGTCCATCTTGTAGTTTTTAAGCAGGGTTATTTTTATTTTTAATAATGTCTATGTGTGTATCTATGGATATGTAAACTCATCTGCAGATGACAGAGGCATATGGACTCCCAGAACTGGAGTTACAGTAGTCAGAACCAGAAATGGGTGCTGGGAATTGAACTCAGGTCCTCTGCAAGAGCATTATATGCCCTTAACTGCTGCACCATCTCTCCAGCTCCAGACCTTGAATGTTTGGAGAAAGATCCCTTATTGGCCTATAGATCACCAGCTAGTCTAGGCTGGTTGATACATCACTAGGACTGGGCCACCATGCCTGGGCCACCATGCCTGGCTTTTTTCTTTTTTCATGTGGCTTCTATGGATCAAACATATGTTCTCGTGCTTGCTTGATCAGCACTTTTCTGGGTGGGGCATCTTGTGTGAGGCATTCAGAACAGGGCCTGGAACATGGAGACTGAGAAGTGACAACCTAGATTACTGTTACTAAATTCAAGCAAGCTAGCAGGGTCATTGATCTTGTCTAATAGAAAGTTCTCTGCCTCTTCTTATCTGGTGGGTGCAGGCTGCCTCTGGGAACTTGGCTGCCAGTGTTTTCTGGGAAGGACCCAGAGTGATATTTAGCATAATATGGCTGGTGCCTACTGGCACTGATGTAAGAAAGCCTTTCTGCATTTTCTGGAGCCTTTTTCATGTCTGCATTATTAGAATGGATAATGATAGGAACTCAGAGTGATACATCATGGCGACACTGTCTGTCGCCTTATTTGTCAACTCAACCTCAGCTCTTTAAAAGAAAGAACTAAATGGAGGAGCTCTTTGGGGTTCCAGGTCACAACACGAAGAACCAAGCAGTGGTGTAAATTGAAACCAACTTCAGGAAATCTCTTAAACCTTGAAAACTGAATATAAGAGACATCCAGCTAGTAACGGCCCCTGTGTACCTGGCATCCTGAGACCTTAGTTGATCATCTTGAAAATCCAGGTAAAGAGAGTCCACCATGGAAGGGAGCGGTGATGCGGTTGTGGCAGTTAGGATGGTACCTGGCATTCACAGGGTACTTCCTGTTTCCCAGACACATTGCAAAGTTACCCTATGCGATGCTCACAGGATCTCTGCTAGTGATAGTGAGTGTCATCTCTGTGTGCTATAGGGCAAAGTGGAAACCAAAGAAGTTAAGTAGGCTAACCATGGAGACACCATTGAAAAGCTCTTCCCACAGCCTCCACCTCATCTCCTGCCTCATATTGCAGAGATGAGGGGAAACTAACTCTAATTAGCCCAGGGTAGGGATGAAGGAAGGGAGGACTAAAAAGACTCTGGACTCCTTTGACTTCTCGTAATTCCTTGTATTAGCCAGGAAGTCTGGCATCCACACTGACCATTACTAGGTAAATAATAATGTTCTCCATTTGTGGTCATATTGATTGAGTTACAATTAATAAATTGCTAATGTCCCTATGGACAGTTTATTAAGAAGAGTATTATATATAAATAATACTGCACAGTAAATCCCAGGCACATTCATTGCTGTGAGTCAATAATCATTTAAATATGATAGTTGTTTCTAATCATTGCAGTGGGTTGGTAGATCCCAATACATAATGATTCCAATTTGCATGGTGATGTCGTTACTTCTGAGCATTTCCTTTTGAATCAATATATAAAAATTAATATTACATTTCAACACCACATCCAATACACTGATACAACAAATAGGACGATTATTTGCTTACAGGTAAATTAATAAAAAATGAGCCAGGACCTTGGTATATTGTCGAAATATGAGTGAGGGTGCATTGCTAGGATTTCGATTTTAGAAACTTATTTTTATATTTAATGTGTCTGCGGTTGTCTTTCTGTGTGAATATGCCATGCATGCGCAAGTACTCATAGATGCCAGCAGAGGGTGTCAGATTTCTAAGAACTGTCGTTTCAGGCTCTGGCGAGCCCCTGACATAGGTGCTGGGAACTAAACTCGGGTCCGTTTGAATAGCAGTAAGCATTTTTAACTGCTTAGACAGTTATACAGCCGTAGCATTAAGATTTTTGAAGAAAAAGTAGTGGTGGGAAAGATTTTTATTATTATTAGAGAGGGAATTCAATCCATACATTAGAGAGACATCTGAGTGGGAGACGTATAGATAACATGTATCAATGAGGCTTGCTAGCTTTTGTGATTTTTACCTTCTTATAGGCTTGAGCCTTGCCAATAGGAAGGCTTTAGCCATTATTGGCATTCTTTTCTCATTTGCCCCCCCATTTGTCCCAGCAGACTGTGGACACACAGGCAGTAGAAACAGCACCTTGGGCAGTGTGACATATGAATACATTAACCCTCTTGGGACCTTTTTACCTTGCCTACTGTGGGTTCTAGGTCAGGTTGCAGCTAATTTCTTCCCTCCACCTGCCACAGCTTGACCACGTAAAAGAAGCAAGAAGGAGGTAGAGTTGTGTTATCTTCTCCATCTAGTCCTGGTTCTGTGGTTCTTCATGGTGTTGGGCCACTGGCTTCTATTTTGTTACTCTACTGGGCGTGGCTTCTATTTCTGAGGCCACGTTACCATCCTAGATAGCTGCTATGGCCCCATCTTTACCTCATCTCAGTGGACGAAGGAGGAAGGGAAGATTCTTTCCATAGAAGAAATACTTCTTGTCTCTCTGCAGATTAACTTGTTAGAATTAGTTCCAGAGTCACAGAGGTAGCCAGGAAATGTAGCCAGACCTGGAATTAGCTCCAAATCAGAAGAACTATTGTAACTGGCTTTCCCACAGTCTCTCTTACCTTTCAGGAGTTACAGAAGCTTTAGGAATCCTAAGAAAGCTAAAACCCCCCTCACCTGAATAGTGTACATAGGGAAACTTTTATATGTAATTGGAGAGAATTCAAAGACCCTTTGAAGCCCATGATTCAAGAATCCCAAATTAAAACCCCCTATCTTAAAAACAAAACAAAAGAGCTTTAGGGGTTGGGGCTGTAGTTCAGTAGTAGAGAGAAAGCTTGCCTCGGATGTGCAAGGTCTCGAATGGGAACCGCAGCATTGCAACGAACAAATGGTTGAATAAAATTACTTAATTTTTCATTCATCAGTTTATCTAATTATTCAGGATCCATTCTGTCAATGTGTATTTTTATTTTATTTGTTTTATGCTTACTATGTTTCTGGCAATAGAGATGTGAACAAGACAGGCAGGGATTTGTCTTGATTGCTCTTGCATGCCAAGGAGGAAATGGACAATATGCAAGGTAAAAGTGACATGGGGATCTCGGGGAGATGGCACAGCAGATAAGAGAGCTTGCTGGGCAAAGATGAATACCTAAATTAAATCCCCCAGGAGCCATGTTAAATGTCCAGGTTTGTATATACACACCTGTGACTCTAGCCCAGTGGGAGATGAGACAGGGGGATCCCTGGAGCTTTGTTGGCTACCAGCTTGGCTTCAGTTTCAGTGAGAGATCCAATCTTAAGGGAATATGGGAGAAAGTGGTAGAGAGATACTTGACATCTGAGATCCTCCTCTGGCATACATATGTATGCATGGGTACACACACACACACACACACACACACACACACAGAGTGATATGTGTTATTGGGTAAAATAAAGCAGATTTCAGTAGTAGGGAGTTGACTCATGGCCAAGGGCAGGACTTACATTGGATGATCCTAGCTCCCTTTCCAGAAAGATGGCTTTGAAGGTGCATGATGAATGCTCAGAGCTGTGCTGAGACACTTCAGGCAGTGGGAACAGCATGTACAAACATCCCAAGATGGGGTGGGCAAGAGTAACGTGAGACGGTCTTAGAGCAGGAGGCAGGAACTGGGCCATGGGAAGAAGCTAGATTTCCTTCTACAAGCAGTGGACTCTGTTTGGAAGGAGAGGCTAACCTGAGAAGGAAGGGTGTGGTTGCTATTTTGTTTACCTCACATCTCCCCATGTTCTTGTCAAACAAATGATGGAGAGTTTCTCGCTGTAGTATCCAGGGCTTCATGTTCTGACAGGGTGTTATGGTGTGGCTTTAGAGTCACTTGATGAACCACACTGAAGTGGCCTGGCTCTCTGTTGCACCTTCGTGTGCGAAAGCAGTTGAGTGTTCACAGTGGGAAGATGGAATGATAGGAGGTGCAATGAGAAGTCTCCCAGTGATGAGCCTCATGTATGCATCCACCAATCACAGGCAGCACTGTCTGGATTACTGACAGGATTACAGAACAGGGTGGGCTACCTGCTCCCCGTAGGGAACCAAGAAAAGGAAAATTTGGGGGGATAAACAAACAGATCGCTGGGAACATATGATTTTGTCTTGTAATTCTCACAAGGACTGTGTTTTGTCAGTGACACATCTGGGCTGTGGGGAAGGCCTCCCAGGGCTTACAACAGCAAGGGATTAAACCAGCACAACAGAATGCAAACAAGTTTCAAGGGTGATCTTAGAACAGAGTGTCAGCTGAAAGAAGGGGACAGGGTCTATGTCGGGCTTTTGTACATAGACAGCTGCTTTTGAAACGCCCTATTGATGGGTCCACATTTAGTCCTTGAACTGTGAATGTTTTTGATTCTGAGTCAGTGAGTTTGGGCTATGGCAGGAACATTAAAGTGGACTAGACCCATCCCTGGTTTGACACATGGAGTAAAGGTATGGTTTGTCCATTGGTTGTTGAGTGGCTTGTTTGTTTGTTTGTTTGTTTTGCTTTGTTTTAGTTTTAATTTTAAGTTTTAAATTTTTATTTATTTATTTATTATTTATCTTTTCATCTATTTATTTATTATTTATTTTTTCATGTAGGCTTGACATATGGTAGCTAAAACTATCATTTCTCTTGGACGTTATGTGGCCCTCCTCCCATCCCATGCTTGGACCCTCACCAGTTTTTTACTTTCCTCTAAGATCACCTCAAGAGAGCTGCAAAGCTTAGTCAAAAGTAAGGGTTCTGTTTTGAATCCTAACTGAGTGATCCCAGTGAGAGCTACCCTCTGAAGCTGGGGACATTTTCCTTAACAAAATAGTTGGAAACTGCAGGAAGCTCAGGAAATCCTGAGAGATGGTTTTATTTTCAACATTAGAGAATGCCAGAGAATTTTTAATTGGTAAGTTAATGAGAAGGGGAGAAAGGAGCAAACAAAGATTTCATGGCTAAGATAAGATTGGACATTTGTTTTTGTCTTGAGCATAAATATTTCTAGGCACTGTTTTAAAAAATCTTAAAATGGTTCCCCTATAGGGAGGGAGGGACAGCATTTGTTACCGATTCCTAGAGGATTTTAGTGTTTAGTAGTTAAGGGGCAAAAAGGTACCCCCTAATTCTGAGCAGTTTCACTGTGGCTTAATGAAGAGCCCCACCCCCAGCTAGAAGCTTTTCCCCATGTGGCCCTCCCTAACACCATCTAACTGGCTAATTGCAGGCTCAGCCTTTCTCTTGGGCTGCAATTAGCCACTTACTTCTTTGCAGATACAAGTGGCCACTTGAATCCTCAAAAAGTCTATTGTGAATTCAGTCATTTGTGTGTCCAATTTCACCTGGACAGAGAAGAGGTAGGAAAAAAAAAGAAAGAAAGGAGAATAAATGATAGTCCTTGAAATTAAATCCCTGTGAAATCTGGCTCGGGCATTGTCACTTCTGAAGTGACAATAATGGGAACGGATTGTTTTCCTCTTTGGAAAAAAAGTATATTCAACATAAAGTGCACACAGATATCCCATTAGCTCAACACTTGCTTGTCCTTAATGTCCGGCATGACATACCCACCCGCTGGGTCTGAGCTGGGGAACTTTAAGTATTCTGTTCCGAGACTCTAGATGTGCTCCCTGTAATTTAATTGGCTACCATACCTTTCTGCAGAAAACAAATGAGCTGGACTGTAGAGTGGAGTGATACCAATGTCCTCTTCCTCTTCGTAATGTACAAGGTTCTAGAGAGGTTCACTGTAAATGTCTACCCCTATCCCACGCTATCTCCTAGTGCAACAGGGACTGTTTCCTGTTCCCTTTTGATGTGGTCTGCTATTGTTCTGTTGGGTCAAAGGGACTTACCTGGGGGATGATAGATGCAGGCAGGCAAGTTGCCACCGGGTTTTTCTTAGAAGTGCACAATAGCTCCCAAAGCAAATCACTGAGAAGATACTGGGTAGAACGTTGTTTTTTGGGGGTGGGTGGGGGGTGGGGGGGTTTCCAGGAAAGAGAAGATTATGACTGAGGTTGTTACAGAATGTCAAGGACAGATGGGGAGAAGGTGTGAATCAATATATGTCAACTGCACAGATGGTATAGCCACACAGTGTCCACATCCCAGTTTTCTATCACCTGAAACTGAAATTAATAATGCCTTCATTATAGGCAGGAGCTGCCAAGCAGCTGAGAGGGCCCAGCACAGCTCTGAGAGCAGCATTGGTGTTGGAAACAGGCTCTCTTCACCTTACCCCACACCTGCCTCTTGCCTCCCAGATTTGGAATGGTGTGAGTCATAAAGGGAGAAGGAACCATCTTAGGATGCTGAGTTGTACAGATAAAAGACACCCCAAACAGCTTACTACCCGTCTTCTAAGTGACCTCCGTAACTGCAGTAGCTGAGGTCTGAAATGGAAGATCTAAAAGCAGGGTTGTAAGTGGAATGGAAAGGAAGAAAAGGAAAAGGCAACCACAAACCACAACAAGTATTGGCACAACTCTACGAACCCTGGCTAGTAATGACGGGTCCTGTATTCATCCCATGGACTAATTAATGTGCTCTAACACATCCCAGTGCAATTTGCAAGTCACAGATTGCATTAGGTGATACAAATGACTCATTTGTGAACCTGAAGGGTGACCTTTGGCAGGACTATCTGCTGACCTCAAAAATATTAAAGAAAGGTTCTTTCACCTTGCCATTGTCTCCAAATGCCAAAATAGCCCAATTAAAAACCCTGACTTGGAACCACGGGAGCAGATGCAAGTCCTAAAGGGCATTAATTATTTTCAGTGTCAGCTGGTTGTGTAACTGAGGCCAAATGAGAGTTTGGAAAGCTCTTAAGGCACGGTGTGGTACATGCACTGGGCCCAAGATTTTAACTCAGAATAAGGTGTTTGGTTTTGTTTACTCAGGCTAACTGTATGGATTTGTGCTTGCTGTCCTGGTAAAAACTAAGGATAGCACTGGTGGAATGAAGCCCATCGTCTTCACTGGGGCTCTGCCCTCTGCAGTCAACCACCCAGCTTCCAGTATCTATTTACAGACTCATCATTATTAGCCATGTTGGGAGGTCAAAGCATATACACATGTTCAGGGGTAGTTTGTTTCTAGGCACCTCTCTTCCCCTCTCTGAGACTACACACTGCAAAGATGCCGTGAGTATTGTTTTTCCCCAAATGGGGTGACAGATGAAGATCTGTATCCAAGCTATGCTCCCATATGGCTAATTTCTACATTTGTTTTAACAACACACTCAATTTTAGGCAAATGAACACAGAAGGACCTTGGTAGCTGTGGTGTAGCCTCTAGTTCAGTCTTGGCTTCCTCTGCATGTGTTTCAGAGAGTCACACTGATGGCAGGGTCTGCAGTGAGAGGCAAAGGGGCAAGTGTGGCCATTAAGTGTAACTGACCTACTGAGAACCCAGGTGTTAGGAAAGGCTTGGCATGCTGTTCTTGACTTTCATGTTACTGTGCTCTTAGTGGACACCAACTGTCAAGGCCCAACTTGTGACAATGGTATAAAATGTTGATGTTGAAGAATGGTGTTCAGTGAGTGACAGGCCCTTAGCCTCTTTAGAGCCCAAAGATAAGACTGTGGTTTACATTCCTCTCTAGTTGAAAGGAATGTTTTTCTCAAAAGAAGTGTCTGTGCCCACGTGCAAAAGAAAGAATATGGTAGGGTGTACAGGGCACAGGACACAGGGCACTGAGCACAGGGACACAGGGCACAAGGGGCACAGGGCATAGTGGCACATGGGCACAGGGCATAGGAGCACAGGGTACAGGGCACAGGGGCACGGGACACAGAGCACAGAGGCACAGAGCACAGGACACAAGGCATAGGACACAGAACACAGGACACAGGATATGGGGCACAGGACACAGAGCACAGGGGCACAGGGAACAGAGCACGGGGGCACAGCGCACAGGGCATCTGGCAGATGGGGTTCCTCACTACTTTGGTTACTTAGCTGCTGTGTAAACTTGAAGGTTTCAGTTAATTCTTCTCTGCCTCAGTGTTTTCATCTTTGACTTAAGAAAAGTATTAACAAGATCAAATGACATTGTACACACACATACACACACACAAAGTATTATGGATGTAATATGTTACATATTATAGGACACAAGAAGTATTATTTTCAGTATGGGAAATTTAGAGAATATTTTTTAAAACTTCATTTTTGGAAATGTCTGTTTTTTGCTTCCACATGGACCTAAGGTCTCCATGTATCCCGGAATGATCTTGTTCTCCTCTTCCTGTCTCTGCCTCTATTGTTGTGATTACAGGCCTGTTTAACCATGCCAGGTTCATGGAGTGCTTGGGATTGAATCCAGAGCCTTGTGTACACTAAGCAAACACTCACCAACTGAGCTACATCTCCAGACCAGAGTCCTGTCTTGAGATCATTCTCCAGTTGGGATTGCTTACTCTCCATCCATGGTGCACCCCCCCCCCCCATGTTGAAACGATCTAGCACTGCTTGCCATGGCTTTGTAGGGACTAAAAGAGAGGGCATATGCACATGGGAATTAACACTGGTTATGTGTTTGGTAAATGAGTGAAGCCCAGTTGTCCTTGCTTCTAGGAAACGCCTAACCTTTATTCCCATAAATGATGCTCAGGAACCTATGGGGAAAAGAAGACATGTTTCCATTTTGAGGCTTCCCAAGCTAGTTAACACTCATTTTATTCTGGGGGTTGAGGGGGGAGCATCATCTTTGGAATGCAACTCCCCTAAATATGTATGACTTCAAGGTTGTGGGAAGAGGTATGCCCCTTTTGAGGTCTTTGTGTTTCTCAGATCTTTTCTAGCATATTATTTGGTCACACCCCATATTAAAGTTGAAACCATTGCTCTTCATGTCAGCCCCTCACATTTGTGTGCTCTTGCCTCTGAGATAACCCACTGCAGGGTTTATCCCTCTGGCTACTTAGACCACATGTTACCCAAGTCACTTGAGTGTTCCTCCCCTCCTCCACAAAGTTGCTATTCTTCCAAAACGCTGTTTAAAAAATTTCCCCCTAATTTCATTATGAGATCTTTATAAATGCCAGCAGCTAATGAAAGCGGGCTTAGTTCTTGCTCTTTGGGAGGTGACCACCCATGTCAGTCTCGGAGAGTGTCTGTACATCCTTGCAGGCCCAACAAGTGGTAAACAGATGGATCCTGGATCCAGAGCAGAATTACCAGGAAAGAAAATTCTGTTCTTTTACCAGATGAGAATGTTAATAGCCACTTATAAAGAATTCTAAGCCAGTTGTTGGCTGAGTTGGCTCCATGGGTGAGGAACGTGTTTGCTGAAAGGCCAGATGAAGTTTCTCAGAGGCAGGGTTTTTGTTTTTTTTAATGTAGAAGTCTACTTTCAACTTGAATTCCAAGAAAGCAATATATGTTGGGGGCCAAGAGAATCTTCATTACCCACCCCAACCCCAAAGCAGTTTGTTGTCATGGTCCTTGAGTCATGGTTTGGGAGAAACTAGACCAGGCTGAGGGAACACACACTTGTTTCTCTGTGGGAAAGATTGAATGGGCACAGAAGACCAAAAGTGGGAACTTCTGGTTTGAAGAACTTTTATTATTACAGTGGGATCTCATCCAAAACTTTAGATGAATTCAACTGGAGAAGCCCCGCCTGCCTCACGTGCAGCTTCTCTGGCTGTGGAAGGAACCAGGGCTACATGCACCCTTTTCCTCTTCTCTCCATGTCTGCTCTATGGCTCTTCCTGTCTTGCGTTCTATATAGTGTTTTCAGAGCTTATTCCTCTATTTCTTTGCAAAGTGGACCAGTGAACCAGGCTGAAGTTTTGGGTCTTGCGTGGGACAAGGAACATTCCATCAGATGATGGGAGACCTCTGTTCAGCCTTACCACACGGCCCTAGGAACCTTCGCTAACTCACACCTTCAAACTTTAGGAATCCCATAAAGGCTATACCCAATTTTTCCTGGATATCCTAATATCCATAGACTATTCCTGTGACTCTTGCTGATTGAAAACCATCTCTAGCATGTGATTTATTGCTCCTATAACTGAAGAAATCTATTTGTCACTCTTTTCCTAAATATGTACATAGAATGTGAGCTCTACAATGCTGTCTTTGAAATCATAAGTTTGTTTTTGAACTAATACACAGGAAATTAATAAGTATACTCCCCCCAAAAGTGAGCCTAAAACGGTGTATCTGTAAACCTTGGGAGAGTGAGCTCCACGTTCTGTAGAAGCTCTCTCTGATCCAGTGTTCAGGATAGATCTCTCTTGGTATTGCTAGAGAGATTTGGAGATGAAGATGGGTCCTAGGGAAGAAGGAAAGCATCCTTGGGGTGTTTTGCACATATGGAAGGAGTCGAGAAAGAAAATAAAAGCTTGCTTTGCTGGGAAGAATGAGAGAGCTTGAGGCTCGGAGTATATATACAAAGGTTCTAAATGCCTCAAAGAGAGTTCTTAATATTAATTTTGTGGAGACCATGGGCCACCAGCTGCTTAATTTTATTTGGGTCTAATAGGCAGCTTAATAACCAAGAACATCATTGGTCTCTTGTTTGTTTCTTTTATTGAGTGTCAAAGAGCTAACAGCTTTTATTACCCATCTCCCAGGGCTGGAGTTGGCTAGCTAGGACAGAGGCAGTGCAGGATGCTCATGTAGAGACCAAGGGAAGAGCCTAACTTTGTGCTTGTTATGTTTTGAAAACCAAGTTCCAAAGGGACACATGGTGGGAGGCAGACGAGGCTAAAGGATGGCTTGCGGCACACACAGCAGAATGAACGGCAGTGTTTATGACCTGCTTGCTTCATGCGTGGGGGCGGGGGCGGTGCTGAACGTGTATGTGCTGAGCTGGCTTGGACAATGCAGGATAACCTCACAGTCATGGTGGTCCAGAACAAGAAAATAAAAATGTAATAGAAAAGTGGGGGAACTATAGCATCATTAAACATGGCCAGCTCTGAGGAGAGCCTTTAAAAATGGAAACTAGAGCAGAGTACAGATTCAGTTTATGGTTTAGGATCCAGGGACAGAAAGACATGAGTTCAAATCCCAACTCTTCCACTCTGATGATTCCTTGGACCCTGGATACAATCTTACTAGGCTTTGATTAGTTTTTCTATCAGATAGTGTAATACATACTTCCAAGATTTCCTTAGGTAATTAATGGCTTAAATAACTTTGCATAGTGTCTATATATGGAATTTTTATTAAATTATAAGTTCTTTTAAAAATTATTTTTATCACCTTTATCATGTGATGGGATTTTGTTTGTTTGTTTTGTTTTATTGACTTCAATAAACTAAGATGTATTGATTATCAGGACAGAGAATTGAGATTGCTGACACTGACATTTCCCTGTAGGCACCATTGCATACCTCTGTGAGTCACATAATTAGGATCTATCTTATTCAGTAGAAATGACTACCCATTCTTGAGATATCTGTAATGGGTAACTTTTTGGACACATAAAATCCGAGGCTTCGGGAGGGAGAGCTCTTTAGACATGGTATGTCCGTCTTAGGCATTAAAGGACTTCTGGGTGTGGGTCAGAGAAGGGAGAACAGGACTTGAGCATACTCTGATAAGTTTGGAGCCTCCTTCACAGCAAGGTGTCAGATCCGTACAAAGACAAGGTCCTTTCGAGGCTGAATTGGTACAGCCAGACCCTGGCTCCTATATGCTTCCACATAAATGGTCCTAATAGACTTTCTTACCTGTCAGGAAACCATGAAAGCTTTGAATGTCAACTCCATCCTAACACGCTGGGTCTGGCTACAGTGAGATTTGTGATCAGTATCTTCAAAAAAACAACAAAACAACAACAAAAAACCAAGATGATTTTATAAACATTTTAAAATGTATCTATTCTACTTAATGAACAACAACAAAAAAGAATAGTGGAATTCTCTTGGAACGTTAACTCTTTGTTCAACTTCCTTAGCTTCCTGAAGGAGAACATAATACTCTGGTGTCTGTTTCTTTAAGGGCCACAGGATTGCCTTACTGTTTGTGCCCTATCTGAGAATTCTATGTGTGCGTCTCAAAGGATTCTTTACCCAATCTACACTGCTTCATGTAAGTGTGCAATTAATGCCAGTTAAAAGTTTTTATTCCTGTTCGATCTGAACGAACAAAGACTAGAAGAGGAGCAGGCTCCACTGCTGTGGCGTGTCCTCCTCCTGTGAGATGTTACCAGAGACTTCTCCCACATGTTTTCACATTGTTTCGCCTTACATTCATCCTCTGACTATTGTTTCCTTTTGTTCCAGCAACAGCTGGAAATGGTAAATTTGTGTTTGGGGCCAATGTTTTCCTTCACCCTGGCATTTCCAAACAGTTATTTTCCCGTGAGCCAAAAATACCAGTAAAGCTGCATTCAGAAAGCGCCTCAATGTGAGGCTGCCCGTTGCCCTCCCAGACTGTCCCTTCAAATGAGGCCCCCAGAGTTCACTTTCTGAAGTTCATTAGCTTGTGTTATCAATAATTTAGGATAGTACTCGGGTGCAGCCTGAGTGCCTGGCCCGCCCCGTTTTCAGTCAGCTTTCCCATAGCCTAGCAGTCCAGTGAACTTGATAAGTGTCCCATCATCCTGTTAATCAAATTACTTATGAACTAAAATTGACAGTTTTCATTAATTATAAAGGATTATTCTAATTGCAATTCAAATTTATTCATTTAGAACAGACGGCATTCAGTAATATTTCAGGAAATTTGCATATTAAATGGAGAGGGTCGTCCATTAAGTATGGTAATGTATGCATATTTCCTTATTTTTAACTTCTAGGCCATATGCACTATTGCTACTTCAGCAGGTGAAAAACCAGAACGTGCTTAATTTGTTCAACAAACTCAGGGGCCAGAGCACATCTTTTGGCGCTGGCTACTGGCACCTTTCTCTCTTTCTTCCCTCTGTTTTTCTGTTCCCCACCTCCCACAGCCCCACACACGGCCAACACTCTGGTTGATCTTTCGAAGAAACTTTTTTTTTTATAAACCTGGGCATTTTCACACACACACACACCCCTTTCTTTTTCTTAAATGTAGGCACAGCTGGTAAGGGTTGATTGAAATGTTTTGCCATAGAAGCTGTGTTCATTAATTTCTTCAAGATGCTGAAGTAGGCATTAAGGTTGCCGGCTGGAGTCCTTCCCTGTGACATGTGGAACAGCAAGGGGCCTAATAGTCAGCCTTGTAACATCAACTGGTTACCCCCCTCGTGCGGCATGAACCTTTCCCCTCCAGTGAAAAATGAACCTGTCTGAGACAAAAGCACAGACCACGCATGCGATGAGACAGTGCCATTATTCACACCCATACAGGCTGTTTTCAGAGATCATTAAAAATCATACACTCCATGATATTAATAAGCACCTTCCCTGATCCAGATCTCCGGTAACAGGAAGGGATATTTAGAGCCGCCCCCACCACCTACCTAATCTGAGATCATGAATCTGAGAGGGAAGAAAAAAAGCTTCGAGACTTAAGGCTAACAAGCCAGTGTGATTGAACCACTGGTTATTTAAAGCCCAGATATGGTCCAGAGTCATCAACATGAGCCCTTTCAGGAAAAGAAGGGGTGCAGACCTTAGACACCTCAAGTTGTTTCTGGTGAGTTTTGTGGCCAGTCCTTAGAAATTACTGCTATGTAGTCTTAATGATCTGAAGAACACATCTGCCAGCTCATTCACCTCCTCAAACTCACATTGCATAACGGCTTGCTCATTTTCCCCAGTTTCAAGTAGACTTGGGTTTTCATTTTCTGCAGTCTCAACTCAAAAGCTTTGTTGTCTTACATACAGATATTTGATTTGCTGAGCGTGTTTATTTCAGTCTGTTTGTACAACACCCGAGCTCTCGTGGCCATATGTTATTGATTGAAAAGCCTCTGTGAACTCAAGATTCTGAATAGGCACTGTGTCCTTGGTAGGTATCCCAGAGGCAGACAGAGGGCTTGCTTGCTACCTTGCCAAACCTGGACTGGGGGCCCTTCCCACTGCTCCATCCTACGTAAATCAGGAGTGTGCAGAGTCTGCTTTAACAGTTTGGTTGTTTACCCAGCCTCTCCCCACATCACAACAGGAGCACACAGGACCTTGTTGGGGTACAGCCATTTCTGCTAGGATTGACTAGGAACAAAGCTGAGCGAACAGACCACCAAAGGCTATTTTAGAAAACACCGATGGAAAATTCTCAGAAATCATTCAAGCTCACTGGTGTGTATTAAGTCAAGAGAAATTTCCCCCCTGTGTAACATCTTTCCCTCCACTTAGTTGAGCTTTAGAACCATGAAAGCCTTGGTCTTAATCCTATTTCTGATGAGAGTTAATTTCCAATGCGAGTTTTAAAAAATTTAATTGTCACTGATTACTCTGACATGCAATAGTAAAATAATGTAAAAGAACAGCACAAATGATTAAAGTAAAACTTAACAGCATATGCACTAAAAAAAAAAAAAAGAAAGAAAAAAGAAAAGAAAAAGAAAAAAAAGAAAACCCCCATAACTCCACTTTCGTTATGGGGAATATTAAGTTGCCTAATATGACCCAGTGGTACAGGATAATTGCTTAAGGAGCTGTATTGTACAGATATTCTGAATATTACAACCTCATGTGCAGCATTTCTGCTGATGAATCCATCCCTAAGAATGGATGCTGCTTATGTCAGAATGTGGACTGAAGGAGATGGCAGAGACACAAAAGTTGGCACTGTGAGTCGGAAAGATGGCCCAGTGGGTAAAGGGGCTTGCTGCAAAGCTCAAGGCCTGGAGTTTACTCTCTGGAACCCATACAGTATAAGGAGAGTCCCACAAATTGTCCTCTGACTTCCACATGCAAATGGTGGTGTGAACATTCACGCAGACAGAAACACACACGCATACATACATACACACACAAATACACACACAATAAATGAATGAATGAATGAATGAATGAATGCATGAATACATAAATAAAGTGAAAGGTATTCTTTAGAAATCTTGAGGACAGTGTCTCATGACAAGTCACCTCCATGAATAAGTACTAGGTCCTCTACCACATGCCACATGGGTTATTTTGGGAATGATGGGAATCTGAGTGAGGCACAGGGACACAATATAAAGATAGGCGAGGAACTCAGCCCCCTGTGACCTAGTTTCACATATCCGAGAGAGGAAGCTCACTCCAAACTGCTTTGCCTTCTTAGTGGGATTTTGTTTATCAGCATTATCCAAGAGTAGCTAAAAATTCTCAGGTGGTTTTGGTGACCTAGCGCATTGGAAGGAATCGTTCTGTGGCAAGTGCCTACCAGATCCAGTCTCTGAGGAGGAGAAGACTCACAAGGAAAGTAATTAAGACGCAGTTAGAAGTAAAACTCTGCCTCTCATGAAGTTTTAAATTGGTAAAGCTTTGGATTATAGGAATCCCGAGCATCCACTGCACTGTAGACTCTGAATTCTAGTCAGCTTACTCTCTAGATCTACTAATGGTAACGGTGATTGCTGGTAGAGAGACCCTTAGCATGTGGGATGCCTTGGGTTCAATCCCTAGCCCTACAAAGCAACAACAACAACAACAGCAACAACAACAACAGCAACAACAGGAGAGAAAAAAAGACAACAACAGCTAGAAATTGGCTGTTTCAGCAGAAATGGGATTTCTACGTCTGTGCATTGACTTCATGAGGAAAAGGAAGAAACACTTCCCCATTCACTAGACTGGTTAGATGAAGCCTGAAGCAACAGCTGGTACTTTCCCAAATATCCAGATTATTCTGTGAGTGTGCATCATCATTGTGTAGATTCTGGAGGCGAAACTGGTTTTACTTTTCCATTAGTGAGATGAACCCAGAGCCATGAGGGGATACCGGGTTTCTACCTGTGGAAGCACGTGGAAAGAACTAAAATGAGGAGCCATTATTTCTGCAGTCACTTCCTGCCATATTGGAGTAACATGGAAAGGGTTGGCCACATGGCCTGATGATGAGGTGTTAGTTTCATTCAATGGGTATCTCACAGTGGCCTCGTAGCACGAGGGCAACTGGTGCTAAGGTACTCTGTGACCTCGGGAGGGTGAGGACTGACGAAGAGGATGTGTCTATCCCAGACACATCACCTTGGAGTGTGGCTGGAGTGACGCTTTTTTTTTTTTTTTCCGAGACAGGGTTTCTCTGTGTAGCCCTGGCTGTCCTGGAACTCACTCTGTAGACCAGGCTGGCCTCGAACTCAGAAATCTACCTACCTCTGCCTCCCAAGTGCTGGGATTAAAGGCGTGCGCCACCACTGCCCGGCTGGAGTGAGGCTTTTTAAGGAAGAGTATCATGACCTTCTGTCCTGGGGAACAACCCCTTGCATCTGCAGGTTGAGGCAATCACAAACTGTCACTTAGTTTTAAAGACACACAAGAGGAATATGAGCCCTTCCCTCCCCCCACCTGTTACTTCTCTCCTCTGATGATACAGATAATTTTTTTTTTTTTAAAAAAAAAGCTTCTATCCCCATCAAGCACATTTTACAACCCTTGTCTTTTTAGCCAGTGGACTGCTACACTGTTTCGAGGCACATTAAATGGTTATGCTTTCTACCCCTGGGAGCTGACAGCTTTTGTTAGTTCTATGGAGCTAGGCACAAAACACAAAAAGACAGATGAGCAAGCATTGAATATCGAGAGTAAGGGAGGCAGAAGCACTTTGCATGGAGTTCAGGTTACATTTTGTTTCAGTGGTCAGTGGCTTCAGGACCCAGTGTGTGGAGGCTCATGTGAAGCTTGGTCTCTTCCAGAGGATGGTTTTGTAGGGGTAACAATGGCTTTAAGCTGTCCTCTGTATCACTGATGATTCAAAGGAGCCAACCAGCCACAGGAGAAACATAGTTTCTCCCCTACTGCCCGCCAAATAGTGCTACATTTAAATAAAGGGAACTTGTTTTCCTGTTAAGAACGTGTCTAGGTCTGAAGGAACTAGGTGGAAGACTATGGGTGACGTGAAGGCACTGGGACTTTCTGTTTGGGGTCACAAACTAGACTTCACAATTACCCATGGAATTCCTGCCACAGGCTTTGGCTAACTCTTGTTTTGGGACATTCTAGTGCTTCTCAACTACTGTGGTGTGTATCTAGACTGGGTCTCAATTTCCAGGTCTTTGAGAAGTCAAAAAGGCCATTTGTTCTGAGGAATACTTAAAGAATGGGAGTGCAGGGTGGGGATCAGGTAGTTCTGAGATTCCTTTTAGGACATACATCAATTAACTTTTCATTGAATAGGGTTGGGTGGCTCAGCGGGTAAAAATACTTGTTGCACAACCATGAAGATCTGAGTTCAAATCCCAGGCACTCACAGAAAAAAGTGATTGTGGTCAAGCACACTCCCATAACCCCAGTGCTGTGAGGGGCAGGAACAGGAGACTGTTGGCTTGTTGGATGACAGTCTACCTCCAGGTTCTATGATGTACTCAGTATCAAGTGAATAAGATGGAGAGCCATAGAAGAGACCTGGTGCTTTCCTCTGATCTCCCTGCTCACGAGTGGGTGCAAGCAGCCACGCCCCTGCAGACTTACTTGTATACACTAACGTGTGTGCTTTTTTAAAAAAACTGAATAAAGCAAGTGGCATCTGAATAAATACATGGTTTAAAAGTCATCTTTGCTATAGAGATGGAGCATGGTTTCTGTGGTATAGGATGTCTTTCATTGAAGCCATGGAAGCCCACAGCCTCCATTAAAGGGCACATTAGATTTTAAAGGCGCTCCACCCTCCACAGCACATCCTTCTGCTGGCTCATCTCCACGATTTCTTAAGTACTACTAAGAAAATTACTCATACCCCTTTCTAATAGAAATCTTTCCCAGAACTCATGCTTTTGTGAGAGGTAGAGCAACAGTTGATGGATATTTTTAACTCTGTGCAGTCTTTACCACTCTAAGTACTTGCTTGGAGAGGCTGTCTTGTTTCTGAGAGGAACAGTGAATATTGGTGCCCAGCTTACATATTAGGAAACCAAGGACCTAGACAGGGTTTGGGTGGAGGTGGAAGAGAGTAGCGATGAAGTCAGTAATGAAATGTCAGGCTTGCTTCAGAGTTGTGTTAAGATGCTGCTGTCTCTGCTACAGGCGTGTGCACACAACTGGGAAAACTGGAGAGGGTGTCTGATTATACTGCAAGCCTGGCTCTAGGTCTTTAAATATGGCTCCTGTCTCTGACCTAATCTGTAATTTTAAAAGCTTTCATTGTGAGGCAGTTGAGATGGCTCAGTGGGTAAAGGTCCGTGCTTCGAGGGCTAGTGATCTGAGTTTGATCCCTGACATCCACATGGTGGAAGGAGAGAACTGATCCCCACAAGCAAGTTGTCTTCTGACTTATACATATATGCTGGGGCATGCACGTGTGCGCATGCTCATATGAATACACATAAACACACACATATCCAGAGAGAGAGAGAGAATATAAAACAAGTAATTGTAATTAAAAACACTTAAACAGTCAAAACCAAAAAATTTGTATTGCAGCCAGTACTACTTATTCTAAAGAGCACCATGGCAGAAGAAAGCCGAGTTCCTCCTCACCCAAGCATGATCAGTTTGCAGCCTGGAGCGAGAGTTTTGATTACCTTTAATTTGGTATGCATAACTTCCAGTGGCCCTAATAGTTACACAATTATCTGCCTAGCTTCACTAGTCAGACCGGGTTCTCATATTCTAGTTAGGTGGACTATTATTTTTATTTGTAAGACCATGGTGTTTGACATCTGTTCATCTTTTCTAAAACAAGTTAAAATAAAACTTCTATCAAAGTTGGAAGCAAGTGTGTGTGCGAACACACACACACACACACACACACACACACACCTCATCATTACCACCACCTTATCTGAGTTCGAGTCCAGGCTCCACGGGAGAAGGAGTTCACACTTCCCTGCACTTTGTAGCACTTGTGCACAGTTCATGTCTCGTGCTTTTGGCTGTTTTCTGAGCTTCCTTTTCCCTTGTGCCACGATATTAATGCTTTTCCCTGCTGGTTTCCCAGACTAGGGGGGTCACAGATCGTGTTTCACAACAGGAGACACCTAACCATAAGTCTCCTTTAAATAATACAGATGGCAGGAGGAGTGCTGTGGAAAGAACCAGTGAGTCTGAACAAACTGGCATTGATGCTCCACAAAGCACAGACTGACAAATGAGTGGAGACGCCTTGATTTAGGGGAGGGAGGCTGCCTGCTGCGTGGTTCCGAAGAGCCAACCAGTTCTGATTCTCAGTGTGTACCGGCTGCCAATCAGGGAGGTTTCCAGAGAGTAATCACACACCTCCTCCCAGCTCTGGCTCAGCTCAGCTCCCTCCAGAGCGCCCCATTGACATAACCGGTGGTCGCAGGTCCCTATGCTTTGCTTGCTTCTAAATCTGCATTTCTCATGGCCTTTTAGCCATACTTAAAGTGAAGCATTGAGACTAAAGTAGTGGCATTGTCCCTGTGGTTGGAAGGCATCAGGCCTTTCTAGAGGAAGTCCTTCCCAAGTCTGGAATCCAGAGTCACCAACTTTTGCAAAGCTAGGCAGAAGGTAGGCTTCTCAGTGGGGTTTAGCTGGAGCTTGGCTTTCCCAGGCACTTGACAAAACACAGAGGAAAAGAGCAGGCAACATATCTTGTTGGGATAGCATATCTCTGAGGTGTCTTTTGTGAATAAAGACAATCTAGATACTAACCTTAAATGTGGACAAAATAGTCAAAGATATTTTGTTAATACACACAGGTATTTCATGTATTTATGTGTGCATGTATCTGTGTGTATATATATGTGTATATATACATCTGTGTGTACATATATGTATAAGTATGTATATATATATCTGTGTATATGCATATAAGCATTTGTATATGTGTGCATATGTATGTATGTATGTATGTGTGTGTGTGTGTGTGTGTGTGTGTATCAGTGTGTGTGTGTGTGTACACCATCATCTCTGTAGTCTGGGAAACTATCCAAGCTGATGAGTCTTAGATGTAAGGATGGGTTAATGGGAGGAGGTCCTGCTTTCCACAGTCAGGATTCTGCAGGATCTCTGCCTCATACAGCAGTTGACAAACTCTAGCTCCATAATTTTTATCTGACCAAAATGTTGGTTAGTGCTTGGGGGAAGACTAATGCCACATGTTGTTAACTTCTTGTCTCTCTTTGACCCTCTAACTGTTGGTTAGAACTTTCAAGAGTCGACATGGCTTCTCATCTCTCAACTACTTCACTCATGGTATTGGTGTTGGGAATGGCTTCTGCTGAAGTGATTTCTAGAATCTGCTGCATGCAAATGCATGGAGAACAAAAGAGAGGCAGCCAACTCAGGAACCAATACACTGGCCTCAGCACTTGCACTGTTGACATTAATAGAAATATTATTCTTACACAGTGGCTCTCGACCTTCGTAACGCTGTGACCCTTTAATACAGTTCCTCACGTTGTGGTGACCCCCAACCATAACATTATGTTTGTTGCTACTTCATAACTGTAATTTGCTACAGTTACAAGTTATAATGTAAATATCTGATATTTCCAATGGTCTTGGGTGACTCCTGTGAAAGGGTCATTCGACCCCAAAGGGGTCATAACTCACAGGTTGGAAGCTGCGGCTGTAAAAGATATGTCTTCGATTCTTTATGTTACTTGTGTTACGTGTGTGTGCACACACACACGCACACACACACACACACACACACACACACACGCACACACACACACCGGCCCACCTTACTCATTCTCTCTGTCTGGGTCTATATTTCACTGACTGCTGAGTAAAAGCAGGAAGTAGGGCCTGTCACTATTATCCCCCACAACCCTGGGTCTAGCACCTTATTTTTAGGGTGACCAAGTAGAGCAGTTTCCTTAGGACCTCCTTGGTTTTAGAAGTGAGGGTTCTAATTCAAGAAGTCCCCACGTCCTAGGCGAGCTCAGCACATAGGCAGTCATTGATCTTTCCTTACTAAATGACCCTCTTAGCCTAAGGAGGGTCCACAATGTGTGGCAGGAAAGTGGACTTGGCTTCTGTTTAAAGTTAACATCATAGGTCTATAGCTCATTGGCCTGGTCTCTACAGAAGTCCATGAGGTCAAGTACTGTGTCTCTCAATTTCTGTGAAGTTTTCACAGTTGCTTTGGCACCTCTCAAGTAGACCTCAGCCTGGTGTTGAACAGACTGTAGCCATATAGAAACACTCTCTGCAGTATAAACTGGTTCTGTGAGCTTCTGCTACCCACTCAGGAAGGGACCAGCATGTCTCAGCATACACCCTTTCCCCTCTTCTTTCTCCAAGGTGCAATAAGTGCTGAGGATCTGGTGTAGATGAGGCCATCTCATTCAGCAGAATTTGTAGTTGTTTGTTTTTGTTTTTGGCAACTAGTTGTTTGGAAAGGGATCTGATTTTTTCTTGTTTTGTTTTGTTTTCTGTATATGAGTGGTTTCTAAAGTGTACCACCCAGTTCACCCAGAGTCTGTCTGAGTTCTTTTTTGTGTTGCTGTCATGGAAGGCAGGCAGCATTGTTTGTAAGCAAGGATCTGTTACAGGTTGGGAGTGTCAGTGTGTACATTAGACAGCACCCAAATAGGCAAAGAAGAAATCTCTGGGGCTGGGGAAGCCTATGCTTGCTGGTTCTACCTTCAGTTCTTGCTTCCCATGGAGTTCTCTTCCTTGTGCAAGGTTGTGAAGCTGTGTCCCTTGAATGTTGGTGACAGGCTCACTATGCAGCTAACCTCAAAGAGATGGAAAACACAGCAGAGTCAAATGAAAAGTAAATCAGGATATCTATCTATCTATCTATCTATCATCTATCTATCTATCTATCTATCCATCTCTCCTGTTAAAGAACAAATGCATTTTGTGGAAATAATTTCATAAAAACAGGATTGCTTTATTTTGCTATGTCTTCTATGCCACATTTTCTTCACACTACCCATTAACTAGGGAAGTTAAGCAGTTTTTCTTGCAGGCTTCTTGTTTTCTCAGGTTTTTTTGGGGGGGGGACAAGAAGAACAGAGCAGAGTATCTCTGCAACTCCATCAGACTTCTGGTCCTCCAGGACTGTGTGCCCCAGCCTCGGTGATGCATATTTCAATAATGAGCAAGAAAAATTGTTTTATGGTAGTTTAATAAAAGCAGGAGACAAATGTTGCGCCTGTGAAAAGGAGCTAAATTACACACTTCATGAGCCAAATTAGTACCACAGCACTTGGCTTTGTTCAAAAGGTGATACGCATTTACAGACCCATTTTTCAGCAAGATAAATATGACACAAGCCAAGATTTCCCTGAAGTAAATATTGTAAATAATAAGAGCCACTGCCAAGGGAAGCTGAGAAATGACA
This sequence comes from Rhynchomys soricoides, assembly GCA_019843965.1. Lineage (NCBI taxonomy): Eukaryota > Metazoa > Chordata > Mammalia > Rodentia > Muridae > Rhynchomys > Rhynchomys soricoides. The sequence continues at coordinate 1,642,469 of JADRCH010000008.1, read as the reverse complement.
TAATTCTTACCTAGTTATATAGCATCTCTGAAACTCCAGGGTTCAAACTCCAAAACACAATGCTCCTTTAATAAACTCATCTTACGATGAGCAGAGAACAAGGCTCTTTAATTTCCCAATAATACTCTTTTTCTCTCAATTCTATCATATCTATATCTATATCTATCTATCTATATATCAATATGACATATATATGATATGATATATATCTATAGATATATATATATCATCTATCTATCTATCTATCTATCTATCTATCCAACTCCACATTGAAGCTAGGGCATTTTGTGCCATAAACAAATTTGATTACTGAGAAATAGAATATATTTTGAGGGCAGTTGAGAGTTACACAGTTGCAATGGTTGTGTGGATAAGCGCAAATGGGGAGCTTCTCACAGAAAGTAAAAGCTGTCTTTCTAAAACTGTCTCCATCACCCTTGTTCTCACGCAGTTTATTTCAGTTTGATTCCACTTAAAGGTTTCTGGTCACAAAATGAGCTAACTACTATTTCTCCCCTTGGTGCAGACTTGCCGGTGCAACCTCACGGGGTGAGGAGCAGACAGAAAAATACTGTGGTTGGGAGGGGAACCAGCAGGGCCAGCAGGAGCCTTTTTCAATATCAGCGAGTCTCTGTCTCTGCTAACTACTACTGACACAGTATTGGGGAATGGTGTCTGAGGGAAGCCTAAGAGCAGTGAGTTGAGGTGAGCTGGAGGAGGTGCTGAGGAGTGGTAGGACCCGAGGCGACCTGCCAGGGTGTGCCCTGTATAAAGGGGAAGTGGCCATAGAGTTTCAGCCAATAGTTGCCACACCGGAATGTGGACCTCGTATTTCTAGGCGTCTCATTTCCAAGAAGTTTATGAAATTTTTTTGATAAAATTCCAATTTAAAAATGCTGGCCATAAACAGCCCTTACTGCCTCTGTGCCCCACCCCCTGCAGCTTTAATTACCCATTTCCTAAATAAAACAAAGGCCATAGGCTCGAAGTTTGTGTTTGAAGTGGAGAAAACAAATCTGAAGGCATTTGACCTTCAATCCTATGGCAGAAAGGGCAGGTAGCTCAAGATTGTGAGGTCCTACTGTGTGTGTGGCTGGCTCTGCTCTATCCTAAGACTATGATCAATTTTCCTCTTTCTCAAACAGTTGCTATGAGCGAGGGACTATTCCCTCCTCATTTTACATACGTGGAAACTGATGCTACTAATCCAAAGGCTGAAGGTGGAATTAGAAGCCAGATTGTTAGTTCTCTGGACTTGGGCTCACCCTCCACCCCCCAACCCCTACCACACACATCTTGATTTGGTGGTATGACACACTGAAAGCAGGAAGTACAATCAAGTCACTGTCAGAGAGACAGGTTTTGTGGTGTACCAATCCCATTTCCGGGAAGAGCTTCCTCTCTCTCTCATCAAGTGGTCAGGATACTTTTTAATCTATCTAGCTCTCAGGTCATGGGGAGGAATTCTTTCCAGGCATGTGCAGAAGAACATGGAAAAAAATCTGAAGTGTTCTGTCAACACACGGAAGGAATATAATTATATTAATCAGAGCACACTGCGAGGTGAGTCTCTGAAGCCACTGATTGTCTCCGAATCAAATACAATTAAATAACAATCCCTTCTTGACTCTTCAACTCAATCAAGTGTCTATTTGTAGAAGTGGCTTAAAACTGAACTCACTTTGAAAATTAATCAGCCACCACTAATGGCTGGAAAGTCAGGAGACCACATTTATTTTAAGAGAAAAAGAGCAAGAAGAGATCCATCTCCAGAACAAAAGTTAACAGCCCAAACCCTGCCTGCTGTCTGCCAAGCCTGTGACAGCAGGACAGCATGTGAGAGCGCCCTGCTGCCAGACCCCCTAATCAAGAGACTCCCCTTCTGAGAAGCCAGGGAGAAAGCCCAGAGTGGGCTGAAGGCTTAGAGCTGTTAATTGAAGACAATGAGGGAGAGAAGGCCCTTCTGCCCCAGCCACTGTGGTCACTGGGGAAGGAAGAGGGAAACACAGAAGCCTTGAAGGAGGATGCCAAGGCCTTAGTGTGGTAGAGAAGCTGTTCATTCGTGGAGGCAGTGAGTAATCTTCTTATTCATACATGAGTGAGCTGACTCGGGGAGTGGAGCCTGGGGAATTATCAATCCAATGTGACTGGCTTCTTCTCCAACGAGTTTGCCCCTCATTGACAGACAGAGCCTTGCAGAGCAGTTGTCCTTATCGGAGTCTCTACCTAAGGTCGATGCTGGTTGGTCCCTTCAGCCTCCACACCCTGATCATCCGGGTATTAACTGACACACTTTCCTTTTGCTTCAGGATGTACCTTGGATGCCCTTTTGAAGGGTTGGGCATGTAGCTTAGTGTTGGAGTACCTGCCTAGGTGTTCAAGGCTCTGGATTTGATTCCCAGCACTTAGAAAAACAAAACCAAACCACAGAAATAAATGTAAGTCTCCAGGCTGGGAAAGTAGTTTAGCCAAGCAAGTACTCTGTGAACATTCAGGCAGACCTGAACACAGTCCCCAGAACCTAAATAATAAAGCTGGGTGTGGTAACACATGCTTATAATCCCATCACTGGGGAAGCAGAGACAGGCAGATATCTGTGGCTTACTGGCTAGCCTGTCTTGTCTCCTTGGCAAGCTCCAGACCAGTGAGAGACCTTGTCTGAAAAGCTGCAGAGGTGGATCTATGGTTAAGAGTACTTGCTGCTCTTTCACAGGACCCGAGTTCAACTCCCAGCACCCACAACAGAGAGCTCACAACTTCCTATAATGGAAGTTCTAATCCCTTGGAGATCTCCGATGGCATCTGTACACATGTGACATATATCCACATAAACACACAAATAAAAATAATAAAAACAATTCTTAAGCAAAGTGGGTATGACCTCTGACCTTCACACACATGCACACATAGACATTCATAACTTTTTCTCAAGAGTTATACTGTGTTCTATAAACCAAATGTTACTACAGTTCCTATAGAAACTTTTCCCTCTCATTTTTGGGATGGATAACCCTACCTGGAAGCCTGCCTCCTCTTCTCTGTATCTAACTGGGTATCCTTGGGACAAGCTAAAATCTGCACACTCTATGTCTTAAAAACGAGTGATTTCACCCTATTGATTTAGCTCCCCCATTGAAGCCAGTTTAGGTTTTGGACAGAGAATCACACTTGTGTGTTTGCTCTATGATTTACATGTAATTATTTAGGGATGAAATTTCCACTGTCTTGTGAGCTGTCTTCTGGTTCTGTGGCTGAAGCCTTCTTGTTAGCTTCCTAAGAATTTCCTGTCCTTTTCTACAACAATAAAAGATTGCCTAGAAAAGCACTCCTTCCTCCCAGTAGATGGGCGGCAGTTTGCACTTGAGCCAGCAGACACACATATATTTACCCGTTTATTGTTGACTACCCACTGAGCGGCAGCTGGGGATGTAGCCATGAGCAAGACAGCCAATCTTCCTGTTCTCATGGGCTTCTGTCCTAGTGGAACAGGCAGGCGGTTAGCAAGTGAAATAAATAATCAAGGTCATTTTTCAGGCAGTGCAAAATTTTAGTGGTGCTAACTGAATAACAGGACAGTTATGGAAAACAAATGGCCATTGCCCTACAGTTGAGCTGTGGGAAGGAACATGTGGGTTTAAATCCGCAGTGAGATGCATGAATGAAAAGGACCTGGACTGTTACACTATCAGTCTAGAAAAACCCAAGCAACAGAAGGAAAGTTAATATAAACGCTGAGCCCAGCTTTCGTGAATTCAGATATCTTGACTTGGGGCTTTGGAAATAGCAGTATTTTTCATGGGGACAGTGAGGTCCTCATTCAACAAGAAGGAAAAACAGAATCTGAAGATATGCTAGTCAGACTTTTAGAAATACTCTGGATTGTCTCTAAGATTCTCAAGTGCAGGAATTCTGGGGTTCTAGGCTGTCTCCTTGACAGATGACATGACTCTGAGCCATTGGGATTGACTGAGTCACATCCTATCTCTACTGATGACTGTGTGTGACCTCGGTGCCTTTTAACATTTCTGTGTAAAGAATGGGAAGACTCTGTAGGTCTGGGATGAGGATGAAATTAACTGCAGTTTATGATGCACTTGGTGTCATAACTAGTTCCTATTAAGTGACAGTTGCTATTGTACTCAATGCTTTCATGGCTGCTGTTATCATCAACATGACTGGGAGACTTGCTTTAGGGAAAATTGCCTGTTGAACTTCCTCCTGGGAGTACAAGACAATAGACCAGCTGAGAGACAGGTGATGCCTACCTGGTAGAAAAATACCTGAGGCCTGTATGCATGCTCCTAATCTCCAGGCTCCATGCCCATGAATTCACAAAAACAGGACCATTCAGACAGCTCATCTCAATGTCCCATGGTAGTTCTTATTTTTTTCCTCTTTTAAACTACATTTAGTATTGATCAAAATTTGATCTCACTTGGAAAGAAGAAAGTATTAGAGAGTGATAAAGGGGTAAATAACAACATGATTTGTTTAGAATCCCCAGCTCCCAGCATCTTCCAGATCACCTCAATCTTCCAGCGACATGGCTTGGGTGATGCTCTCAGATATACCTCTTGAATTGAGGCATACATATAAAAGGCATAAATACTGCCCCAGAGAGGAAGACAAAAGATCCCTTTTGATAAGAACCTGCCAGTTCTTTCGGTCTGAGATGTCTTTGTGTGAACATTTCTGCAGAGGTGGGAAGTGGCTCACAAACTGAAGTATAAGAAACATCTGGAGGCAGCCCAAGCTGGGAACTGAGGGCCTGACCGGCTGCCAGAGGGCCAGATGCTGATGCTGGAAGCCTCTTGCCTCCCAGCTTGTCATCTGAGTCCGATGATGCCATCCAAAAGGACCACAGAGTGGGAGGGCAACGAGCAATTCATCTCTTCCTACCCAAAGCTTTAATTGTGAGACCTAGAAGGAAGAGGAGGAGGGATGCAAGGTTTGATCCCCCAACCATAGCTTCCTCATGGAAAAAGGCTTTCCTAAAACATATGCTTCTGGCCACACAGAGCCTGGATAGAATGGTCCCATCCAACCTCCCTTCCTTTTCCATGGTCTAAGGAGGATGAACAGAGAGGCTTGGCTCTGTTCGGAGAGAACAGATTTTTCTCTAGACCTGGGGATGTATTGAGAGTTACTCACTAACTATGCCTGCCCTTACAACCCTTACCTTATAGGATTTCCAGGATTGCAAGTGCTCTCCCTATTAACAGCTTCGGTGTCTGCTTTTGACCAAACCAGATCATTGGGATTCAGGGGAGCTCCTCTCCTTTTTTCCATTGCAGAAGCAATCAAGGGCCTGTGCATACGGTGCTCATAAAAGGAAAATGACGAAAACCACACACACACACACACACACACACACACACACACACGACAACTAAATTTCAAGCAAGATTACTGCTTCATGCAATTCCCGCCATTCAGGAATGTTTTTCTGCTTTATAATTACCCCTGACAGATGAACCTACACAAATGACATAGAAAACAAATATCTGTCATGCACGTCTTATGCTAACCCCTTTGGCATCTAGGGTAGTCTCAGCCATGGCCTATTTTCAGCATGAATACTATGTAGTGTTTTTATTCCCATGTATGTGTGTTTTAACTGACAAATAATTGCAGCATTGTATGAGCATTTGCAAGGCAAAAACTTTCATTTTAAGGTGGCACCTGTTGAAATAGTTTAATGTGTAATTTCCAGTCTCACATAACCATTCTGCTGTATTATTATATCGCTCCAGAATCGGGAGAAGATTGTCTATAGTCACCAATACTTGGAAATTATACTGCAGAAGTCTAAAACCTTGGGCTACAATAGTTCTGCCTTCATTAGGGGGATGACTGGGGTGTCTTGGGCTGAAGCCTTGTTATCACTGCTCTTTGCAAGCGGATGGTGGTGTGACTTTGGGGAGGGGCTTCTTTAAACTTCATATCCAGTTTGCTTCCTGCTGTGCTGATGGGACAGCCACCTCAGGCAGCATTTTTCTTTTTTTTTTTTTTGGTCTCTCTGTGACATAGGTTCTCCAGAGAGTTTCAGTGTTAGTTTGTGCTGCTTCTGCTGTAGAGAAACTGGGTGCCTCAGAGATGGGGGAAAAGATAATGCAGAGCTTAAGGTAGGGGCGACAGTGCACTCATTGATGTGACACTACTGGCCTGAAGTCTGAGATTTTGAAAGGTAGCAGTAGTTGGGGAAGAATGAAAATGAGATGTGAATTTTATAGCTTCAAGTTGTTCTTTTTATACTTTTCAGACTAACAAGTATCCCCAGTTAGAAAAATCTCCAACGTTGGGTATTTTGGAAGAAAATAGACATTTCAGCATGGAAAACCAAAAAGATACATCTTACTCTAAAGTTGGTCCAAAGGCTTTGAGGCTCAGTTAAACTTGAGGCTCCTAATTCTGCCTGGTGGCTTATCCCAGGTCACAGGAACTTGGACACATTTGAGAAAGCTTGATGAGGGGCAAGAAGTTTTGGTGCAGTATCAGGAACCTTCAGCCCACTAGCTCATGTTTAGTAATGACAGTAGTTGGTACAAATACTGGCCAGAGGAGAGTGCCTAGAGAGATACATAGACAAATTAGACTGCGGACTCTTCAGATCCAAGATGGAGAGCTCCGATTTAGAAGCAGCTAATGTGTACTCTTTAACAATGGTGCCATTTTTGGTATATTTTAAGAAGTGGATGAAAGATCAAGGGTAAACTTAAAAGTTATGGTCCTTAAATAGCAAGAGATGAGTGTCCTAGGGGACTGTTCCTAAGCAAAATGTTCCCCTTTACACAGTTTTACTGTCAGCAAGAGCCTTTCAAGTATATCTGTCCACACACTGGACACCTCACTTTTGACCTTATGTGAATTATCATTTCTTCTTCACACCAGCCCAGTAGAAGGCACTATGGGTATCTCCACGGCATACGTGTTCCCCACTCTTCAGTGGTAGACAGTATTTTCCTTTCTCAAGCTAGACAGCTTGTAGTAAGAAAGTGAAAGTGACTTGGTCAAATGACTGTGAGGACACTGGTAGAACTTGAAGTCAAAGCTAAGTCTTGTGACCCTCCTGTGGGCTCTGACCTCTTTGAAATCTTACTGTGTACAGACAGTTTTGTATGTTTGACTAGTTCATCTCTTACTTTCACGTGTACATTAGCTATTCCTTTTCCCTTGATAAGAAAATGATTTTTGTTTTCCTACAGTAACATTGAGTGGCTGATGGATCCTTCCTAAATATAAGGATATTTACGAAGGATTTCAAAACAGTTCCATTTGTGTGCATATACGCGTACGTGTGCATGTTCACATGTGTATGGGTGCAAGTGCAGGTGAGCATGTATGCGGAGGTCAGAGGTCAACCTCAGCTTACATTCCTCAGGCACAACTACCATTTCTTTGTGGCAGGATGTCTGATTGGTCTGGACTTGGCTGAGTAGGATGGGCTTGTACCAGGGATGACCCTCCCTCTCTAGTGCTAGCATCACAAGTATGTACCACCAAGCCTGGCTCTTTGTGTGAGTGCTGGGAATTGAATACAGGGCTAATTGCTTACGAGCCAAGTATTTTCCTAACTGAGCCATCTCTTCAAGCTCTCAAATCAGTTCAATGTATCTCGGGCTTTAATCAAGGACCTGAATGTGACTCCCACTCCTTCCATGTTGAATACCCTCTACATCTCTCTGTAATATTATAGGAACCACTTGGACAAGGTGTAGGGAAAGAGGAGCTACAACTTGGAAAGTCTGTGCTCTCTGCAACTGAAGGTTTAAAAACTAAATCATATCAGAGTCATGGAGTACAGAGGCAAGGTGAATGGAGTAATGAAGGAGGGTGGCAAGATCACAGAAAATAAAGGAGCCACCCATGAGTATCAACCCCCTGTGTGTAAATGGGCACAGCACACATGCATAACATCAGGGAAGCAGGCACCCGGAAATCCCACAGTTGGCATCCCAGCCTCTGTCACTTAGCTGTGTGGTCTTGAGCAAATTACTTAAGCTCCTTAAGCTTTGGCTTCTTCCTCAGGAAATTGTGGGCAGTCCCAGCCCCCTAAAACAAGACAAAATAAGAGAATTATATATAAAAAAAATTCAGCCCACACATGGTACATTCCGAGTCTTCAAAAATGGCAGCTGTTATATTTTTGTTGAGTGTTCAGTCTTTGAGGATGGTATATAAAAACCAAGTCAAGGCAAGAAACAGAACTTCTGCTTCCTGGGGATCAAGGGAAGCAAGCCACACCCTTTGTTATTAGCGTCATGCCCCCAACAGGAGAGAATTCATGGACCGTTCTGTGATCCGGGGTCCACATTGGTGACACCAAGGCCTTGCAAGCTCTTTTTCCCCCCTCAAGTGAGTAGGCATATTCTATTTTGGTGGAAAGCAGATAGAAACTTTTCTTCTGTGAAGGGTGAATGGTCTGTATTCTTTTCTCTTACTGTCTAAGGACTCTTTCCTTTTCCCATCCGCCTTTGCTCTCCATTTTTCTCTCACTTTATGTAGAGGAGATTGAAATCCCTATTTCCTTTCCACCTTAACTCCCCATCTTCTCTGCCTCCGTACCACTAAGAACACATTTCAGGCGAAGTGCTTGTGTGTGTCAGTGGTCCCTGAAGTATGAGTTAGCTGATGCGTGGCGTTGATTTTTAGGGCTTGGAAGCTGCTCTCGGCAGCTGGCTAGGGAGCCCAGGCTTTGGATATGTCTGCAGTGAAGAACAGTTTTCATAGCTATCTCAAGGGATCACAGGTGGGGCTTCTGCCCACTTGTCCTCAGAATCTCATTTGGCTGGGTAACTCCTTCCACGACAAGGGCTTAACTTCTCACCTCATGAAGAAACTGGCTTAGGGAAGGCCTCTGAGGAGGAGACTTGCTCTTCCTCAGTCACTGACCTGAGCAGTTGACATGCATTCTTTAACATTTGGGTTTCCTTCTGGAGATTATGTGTGATGCTTGAATATGAAACAAAACAATACGTTTATAACCCTTAGGGTACATAGTAACACTCAGTAAATAATAGTTAATATCACCTAACTAATATCAGTGCTGTCAAGTTCCAGTTTTATGCTTTTGTATTCAAAGTACAAGCAGAATATTCTGCCCAGTGACTGCTCAATGCATCATGAGATGACTTGATATCCCACCTACTTTTCTATATCTCCAGCATGTTAAAGGAGTTCAGCATTTTTTGAGATCTTTGTCCTTTTTAATGTTTAGATTCGTGTGTTTTACTGATGAGATATTATATAATGTAATGTGTGTCAAATACATAACATGTTATCTTTCTGAACTTTAAGGAATTTTGATTTCTGAAATATACCTAATCCTGATGGGACTAAGGGAAAGTATTGTGACTCAGAGATGGGAAGAAATGTGTGTCTTAATGCTCTGCCCATGTGGTTGTTGGAAAGGTTCATTGAAATGTGGAGGGTAGGTGAGCGCTCCCTTCGGCATACATGGGAATGCACATGCAGGGGAATTTAGATGACTGGCCCAAGTGACAATAAGTGGCTGAGTTCCCGAGTTCTCTCTACCCCTTTCCCTGCTGTTCATGAGTTGTTGTAGGAGCAACTAATCCTGTCTGTAAGCCCACGGGAAGAGGTGACTGGTGAAGTGGGATGTAGATAATGGCTCCAGGTCCTGATGCTGCATATAGCCAAAGAAAGGGATGAGTCACCAGTACCTTTTACCCTGGGATCTGAGAGTCATGGTGATTAGTCAGCCTCTTGCTATAACTTAACCCAGAACAACTTCAAGGCTCTGAATGAAAAAGAAAGTGTTGACAGGGCAAAGATGTTGAAGACATTTTAGATCCTGTGAAAACTTTCTCCTTTATTTCTCTGTCCTTAGTTTGTGAACACAGAGGGTATCACATACTAACAGAAAAGCAAAACGTTAACTGCCTTTCCTCTAATTCAGACTTGAAAAGAAGTAGAAACCAGATTTGGTCCTGATTGCCTATTCTCTCCACCTTCTGATCTTCCAGAGGGGATGTGCACATGGCTTCACTATACCAGACCCACAGAGTAGGCTCTGCCACCCTGGCCAGAGAGACACTCAGGAGTGGCAATTTAAAAGGAATGATAATAGTGGTTTTGTTTTGTTTTGTTTTAATTTATTTATTTTACTGACAATTTTTCCTTTAGTCATTCTAAGATGTATATTTTGGCCAAAATTGCTTAAAATATATTTAAAATCAAGTTCCCCTCATTCTTAAAAAGAATGACACAATCTTCCATCATTTAAAATGCTCCAACAGACTTCTTTGAAGAATAACAAATCTCTGGAAATTTCTCAGATAATATTGGCCTACACCTGGAACACAGACCCATTTAGAAGTGGTAATTTGGTCCCCAAAGGGCCCTTCAGCCTCTGCCCTGACTGCTGGCCCTGTTTGACTGTCCAGGAATAAAGCCCAAGATAAATGGGTCTGGATTTATGCAGAGTCGTTTAGAGCCTCTGTTGACCCTTTCTTGTCTTTCTTGTGGAGAATGTACTTGCAGACACATTTTAAGTTTAAAGCATCCTTTCCCCACCTGATTTTGAGATTTCTGGTCCTCCCTCCCCCCACCTTTTCCAGATCCTCTACTGGAAGGCTGATGAACCTTGGCCTCAGCCAAGGATTAAGTGAGCAGGTTCTTCATGTAATAAATCTAAAGATATATTAAAAGCAAGGCACAGGGATTTCCCATGTGTTTTGGGGGGATTTATAAGTGCCAAAGGCTAAACAACTTACAAGAGGAGTGAGATTGCCCCCCTTTCCAACCTGGCCATGTTCTAATATTGTGACATCTCTTAGAATTAAGCTGGCTTACTAAGTAGAAACATGTAATGTAATTGAAAATGCACAACACAGAGAATTCTCAATATCATGATGTCCTGTTGTGAAGATTACACTGATTTATAAGGAAAGGCTTTTCTCCTAATCTCAGCCAGGCAAGACCTAGAGAGAGACTTCTATAACCAGAGAGTGATAAGGAAGAGGTTTACTAATATATAGTCCCCAAATTGAATATAAATTTGGAGTTGGTGGTTGAGCAAGCCACTCATTTCTCATAAACAATGTAACAATGAAAACATTTTTAGTCTATTTTGACAGGTGGATTTTCAAAGCAGTCAGGCATTCTCCATGTCAGAAATGATGGGGGCCTGGGGCAGGGGGAGCTGGATTAGGGAGGAGTAATGAAATTGACTGTGAGGTGGGCAGGGTAAATAGCTCAGGATGTAAAGTGGGTTCTCAAGGATCAGCTGGGGAGTGCTGTCAGGCTGGTGGAGATGAAGCCACAGGAAGTACCTTATGTGCAAAGCAGAGGGGTGAGGCAGAGGGGTCTGGGGTCAGTGTGGGAAACGAAACTCAGCAAGGCTTGATGTTAGAGGAGAATAAGGAATAAGAAGAGAAATTTTCTTCCTTCCTTTCCTCCTCTTCCCTCCCTCCCTTCCTCCTTCCCTCCCCCCCTTTTCCTTCTTCCATTGCACTTTAAAAAACAAAACAAATCCAATTACATTTGTGTGTGTGTGTGTGTGTGTGTTCATACATGTGTGCATTTCATGGTACATATTGTAGAGGTCAGAGGTTAGCTTCCAGGAGTGAGTTCTCTCCAACCGTGTGGGTCCTTGGGGTCCAACTCAAGGTTTGGTGTCGGGTGCCTTTGCCTTCTGAGCCGCCTCACCAACCTTTATGGTGTTAACTTCATACTTGCTATTTCATTTCCTTCCTCCCCCCTCCAATATCTTGCCAGGGAAAATCATATCTGATCAGGAAGGTGCATTTTGAGAGTTTGTATTATGTAAGCAGACCCCGAACCTAGTTACTCTGTTCTAAGTGGCATGTTGATTTCTCCACTGCAACTTTTTCCGTCTTACATGTGAAATGGTACAATAACACACATACTGATGCTGCATTCAATCAGATGCAGGCGAAAGAGCTGAATTCTGGGATACCAAGCCTGTAAATGTGTATTTAAGAACACACAGAGGCCATATGGGGATGGAGATGGAGGGTGATAAGCCCCAGTTTGTTATCCAGCCCTAGTAACTGGTGATAGAGTCGATGAAAGCTCTGCTGAATGTAGACATGGAATGTAGCTCTTGGATGAACCCTAGCCAGTTGGCAGACAAAAACAAATTAATGAATTAATTATAGTAAAAAAAGAGCCAGTTTTGATCTCTGCTTCCTTTGCTTTTCCTTGAGATCAAAGGAATGAAAAATAAAATCTCTATTCCATAGCAATTGGAAGGAGAGTTGAATACTCGTCCCATTGCCAAGAAGAATTGGCTGAACCAAGAGGTGGCTGATTACCATGTGTGCATACACTGTATGCACACATGTATCAACACACACCACAGATGCATATGTAGCATAAACAGATATACATGCATATGCACAAACACACACACACACACACACACACACACACAGAGAGAGAGAGAGAGAGAGAGAGAGAGAGATGATGATGATGATGATGATGATGATGATGATGATGATAGTAGTGGTGGTGGTGGTGGTGGTGGTGGTGGTGGTGGTGGTGGTGGTGATGATGATCATGATCATGATGCCTGGGACTGTGATAGCCCTGACTGGCAGGGCTTTAGCCCCAAGTTCACTTCCACTCTGAAAGAAGGAATGGGGAGCTGCTATGGAGAGCTACTTTGTGTTTTCAGGGAAGTGAAGATGAGGGGGAACATGTGTGTCCCATGCCAATAAAAAAGGACAAGGGCTTTTCTACCATGGGGCAATGGGCTTCTTTCCAGCCTACTCCTCCCGGAAGTGAATGCAGCTGCTCAGAAGCCTCCACACCTAGGTTTCTAACCTCAGATGCCATCAAAATGCAGATGTGATATTTTCAAACCCAAAACATACAGCGAAGCAGATAGGAGAGAGAGATGGAGCTGGCAAGAACACCCCACAGGAGTACATGGTAGTATTCAAACAGAGACCAAATAAATAGCACTCAATAGCAAGTACCCATAAGAGGGAAGCATTGGTGTCCCCTGATTTTAGAATATGTGGGGATGCTTTAGTGTCAGAGCAACTAAAGCAGTCATCTGGCTCGTGGACTGGCTTCCTGAATAATGGAAAGTCTGTCTCGTGTGTCCAAGAGTTAAGGTGTTTTGTTTTTTACTGCTCTTGGCAGTGACAAGAGAACAAGAATGGGACTTTGAAGGACCAAAACAAGATAGATGCTAGCTGAGGATTCAGCGCAAGAATGATTATGTTGAGCTGGGAAATCGTGGCATGACAATTTGGCTAAAAGGGGGCAGAACTGATACTGCCAGAGCTTATCAAGCTTTATTTTAAAATGTTAAGCAGAAAACCTACACTCCAAGGAGGGATCCATCTTCTGCTAAAGGGGAGAAGAGAAACTCTCAGCTGCAGTATGTACAACTCTTATGTATTTGACACGGGGCTTAACAGCAGGGGAAAGGGGAGGGGTGGGAAACAAAGGCCACAGACAAAATGAAAAGTATAAATAGATGTACCAAATAAACAGTAACCTGGAGGACACTACGGTAACGGAGAGCTCAGATCGCATCACCACTTGTAACAGTGAAGGAGAAATGACTGAGGGGTGTGAGATAAAGTTACAGCACCCCGTGGTTTAGATAGGAAAAGAAGTGAAACATGAAAAATGAACAGGCCTGATAAGAAGGTTGTACGGCCTGGCTCTGTGAGAGTGGCGAATGGCTGTGTGGTAACTCCCTGGGAAAGGGATTTAAAAAAAAATAGGGAATGTAGATCATCTTTGACTTTCCTTGTAAGAAATCATAGTTATTGAATAAAGATATTGTGGCAGAATTTCATAAGTGAGATATTTGAAAAAATGTTAAGTCTTGAGACAGTGGCTCAGTCCACACACAGCACTTGCCTAGAATGTGTGAGGCTTTGGGTTGGATTCCCCAAACAATTAATAAACATTTAGAGGGGAAAAAAACCCAATATTGCTTGCTCCTTTGTGATGTCCTTTGACACCTCTGGCTTTGCACATGTTTTTGCTTAATTCATTGTAGGGTTTAGAAGAGGGTCAGGATTACAAACAGTGATGAGAGAGGACCAGAGAGGTGGGAATGGAGACTCTGGAGTTGCTGATTTTACTCATTCTATCTTCTTCCAGGTTCTCTTAAGTGCTCTGGCTCTTATTGGCAAATGGGGTATCTGAAAAACAATTGTTAAGGTCCTTCTGTGACTCCTCAGTGACACAGCTTCAAGAATGACTTAGAAAAACAAAGGCGGAATCCTCCTCTCTTGGTGCAGCATCCTAATTCCCTTAGATCCATTTTCTCTGAAGCTTCCTTTTCACGGCTGACATCCATTGACATCCATATTTCTTCTTTTAAATGTCTCAGTGTACAAAGTTAGGTGCTAGAGAAACTTGCAGGACTTGTAAGGATTGGTCTTTAAAATGTTAACCTCAGTGGGATCTGGAGAGATGGCTCCTCCGTGAAGACCCATTTTTTTCTCCTGTAAAAAAGGACTTTTGGTTTCCAGCACATACCTTGAATGGATCACCATTGCTTGCACCTGCAACTCCGCCTGATCTGACCTCCTGGACCCCACATATCCACAGCTACATATGCACAATTAGAAATAACAAACAATAGATATTAAGAAGAAAAATTTAACCCCAAGCAAGACAATATAAATGAATATCTTCATAAAAGGCCTAGTTAAAAATCTATTCTTAGAAGAATTTTAGAGAATCCTTCTCCCCCCCCCCTTCCCCCAGGCACACTCCTGTTGAATGCTTCTGGTGTCCAGAAGCATCAAGTGTTGGAGTCAACATTTCAGAATGCTGGTGGTGTTTGAGGTTATGGGAAACAGGATTAGTTCGGGTGACAGTAGGAGTAGGGATTTCTCAGTGGGGTACACGCTGGAGAAAAGACCCAAGTGTTGCCAGAGGGAATGTGATGACAAGAGACATGGGTGAGATAGAGAGGATGGAGCCAAGAAGTACTCATTGTACCTGTGGAGAGACAGAGGGGCAAACTCTTGCCATGTTAGTTGGAAGGATGCTACATTTATCACAAGTAGTAAGAGAAAAATCTAGTAGAGAGGGAGGAGGAGACCCACAGCTGGAGGTGGGTGTGGGTATTCCTGTGGTACTGGAGGCCTGAGGAGGACATCAGTATGGGAGGGGTGAAGGGGGAGATGAAGGAGGATTGGCTGGAGCCCACAAGAGGGAATTCATATAGAGACACATATCAGACCCTCTTGGGTATTTATTTTCCAACTGCAGATGTTGAAGATATATCCGAAACAGCTCTCCGGTCTTTAATATAATTTGCCAATTTTACTAGGGTCCGATGGAAGTATATGTTTTACATTGAAGAGGTATAGTTTTAGGAAATATTTTCTTGCCAACTTGCCAAACAAATTCCAGCCTATCGAGTGTGTAAGCTCGATACAGCTCTGTAGATTTATTACTGAGATGACTATACTCAGTGCTCACATTCCGGTCTCTTAGGAATGCACCAGACTTTCTCTGAGAACAATCTGGCCCAGTTACATTTTATTACCTATCATACACACTGGCTGTGGTCAATACTCTAATATTTTTTTATTTTAACTCAAGCATCGAATCCACATTCTAGCAAACACACACACACACACACACACACACACACACACACACACACATACACACACACACACTGTAAATGAGTGAATTTTAAGAGCCTCCTTAATTTTCTTACCAGCTGTGAATAATGGAAAAATAACTTAGCCACAGTACCTGCCAGTATGCATTACCTTTTGCAGCTGTCTTTTGTGATCAAATAAATAATTTGTTAGATCTTGATGACACAAAAGGATGTGACTTCTGCAGAGCCCTCACCTGCCAGCACTCCTCCATGTGGTCTGAGCTACAGACAGAAGCAGAGGAAATGACCTCTCTTCTGTTTCCCCTGGAAACAGAGAGCCAGGCTGCAAGGTTAATCATTGGAATTTTGCAATTCTGATGGAGGCAAAACAGAAACCAGGCCTCACCTGGGATGCTGGAAATTTGTTGGCAAACTTTTTAGAGCTCAAGGTGAGTGTTTCTTCTTGTCTGAATCAGGAATGGGGAATACTTTCAATGCATTGTTTCAAAACCAGATTTCCCACTGAAGCGAATCCTACTAGGTGATCTATAAAAAAGCTGTAGTGGTCACGTCAGGATGCTGAGTTGGAGAGAAAATAAATAGAGGTGTGTAAACGGAGTCTCCATGCGAACAATTCACTGGCAAGACTTGTAGCATCTGCCAGGAGTGAAACTATCCATTAACCACATGCATTCCCTAAGAATGTTCTGGAAAAGCTGATAAGGACATCAATCTAAGGCGATGCATCTAAAAACAGTTAATAATCACTTTTGATAAACAGAATACTCTAGAGTGGAGCTTTTAACACGAAGTTTATTAATTCTAGTCTGGGGATCCTGCACCAAGCATTACAGCATGGAGACCCTAGGTCCATCAGAGGATGACAGAAATATTGGAACCTGTTTTTAGAGTCTAACGTAGTTCAGCTGGATAAATCTGGCAGGGGGTGTTTCTAGGGTCAGAGACTGTGTATGCTATTAGTGAAGCTCTCTCTGTCCAGGCTAAGCCTTGGGAATATGTCTCAAATCGAAATACAACAAATGTTCTTTGAAGTCTAATGAAAGTTATAAGAACAGCAGCTTAGCACTTGCTCATTCATTGAAAAAGAATTCATTAAGAACCAACTTGATTTTTGAGGTCCTTGTGCCAGAAAGAAAGGGAACATTTGAAACTAGGATCTTTGAATGATTTAGGTTTCTGTGCCTACAATGTGCACCTGCCCTCTCCTCTGTGTTCTCTGTTTCTTTCTCTCTCTTTCTGCCCCCCCCCCCCCCCCCCGGTGTTAATACCAACTTTGCTTTTGTCAAGAGGTTTGTTATCTTGTCTGTGTTTTGTAATTTTCAACATTCTTTTTTGGGGGCTGGGAAGATGGCTCAGTGGGCATGAGGGCACTCCTGGAAGCCTGGTGCTGTTGGGCCAGAGTCATGAGGCTCACTGGAGCTTACTGGCCCACAGCCCAGCTCCAGGTTCACAGCGAGACCCTGACTCAAAGGAATCATGTAGAGAGTGGTAAAGTGGGACACTCATAGTGTTTTTTGCAGTGTGGCCTCTGCAAAAAACATGTGTGCACACATTAACTTCCTTCAACAAATTCATTTTCTCCAAGTGGTTAAAATTGTCCTAAATTCTAGTTTTCTAACAGTGAAGGAACGATGTCTTAAGTGGATATTAGGCTAAAATGAAATCCCTTTTATTTTCAAAGAGAAATAGAAACACCCCTTCCTTTCAAGTCGTTGAAGACACTCTGGGATTGAGTTCCTCAGGATGATAACCCTCCAGTACCTATGAGTCTGCAGAGAGATACTTTAATGGAAGGCCTGAAGCTGTGAATTTTTTGGACCCAAATAGAGCAATGCAGAGCAAATGCCCATCCATCCATCTTGGAGTGTTAGACTTCAGACATAGCATGGGATTTGTCAGTTATTGATGGAGATTGCTGGAAGACACTGAGCACTTGGCTTCAGACCAGCCCTTGATTTGCCAATGCAGTCAACGTCTGTTAGCTTTCTAAAACTTGTGGTATAGCCGCTAGTCCACACCACTTTCCCAGTGTGATATGTGGGTGACAGAAATACTTCAAGTTGTGGCTTTTCTTTTGGTAGGCAACATAGGGGACAGTTGTATCCTTGACAATGAAGTAGGGGCATCAGGTGTTTGCTGGGTCTCTTTTAAGGATTAGGGTGAGAGAATTGAACATGTCAGCCATTGCCTTCACATCCATAGGGAGTGGACCACTGCCAGCAAGGCCGGACTCCTTCCTTCTCCCTGCCTGGGGAATCATCTCCTTCCAACAGTGCTTGGAGCAGGGTCGGGGGAGTCATGGCGAGGGTACAGGTGGAGAAGAAGTTTCAGGCAACATGCTGTGTAGGAGACACAGTGTTCAACGGCATGTGACTTGATGTTTTGCTATGCTGGGAACAGAAAGATAAAGATGTGGAATACCACAATAGAGAATAATATTGGAGACCTGGGGCTTATAGGCATAGCAGACTGGATTCGACTCCTAGCTCTGCCTTACAGACGTGCAACATTCACATGAATTACTCAGGATTGCATGCCTTGTGTCTGCTTCTGTGAAGAAGCCAGGGTCCTCCCACTGAGCAGGTATGAAGATTTGATGAGCAGGTGGGCAAAAGCGAGCTGAGAGCCCGGTCCATTGCAGAGGCTTAGTAAACCCAGGTTAACGTGGTGTTTGCCTATACTGTTTCTGTTCTTCATAGTGCCTTGATGTGTGTCTTATTTAGCTGATCCCAGCTCCACCATCCAGCCAGCTTGATCAGCTCAGACCTTGAGTGTCGCTTATGTTTAGCCTGTCATCTCTCCTCTGTATTGCTATCTTACCACATCTTATTTTTTTGGATTCAGTTCTCTTTCTCCTTGATTCTCCATCTGATCATTCTCCCAATGGTGGCTATTAACCCAATAATCCTCTCTTGCTTTTGCGTGGCCCTGTTTTAATATGCCTGTGCAGGGCAGCCAGAAGTCTGTGTCCTGTCACTTGTACACTCTTTCCGGTTGAACTTCGAAGTGTGAGTCCCTTTGTGATCAGTTCTGGCTCACCACTTCTTAGCATCCCCAATGGAGGCACAGAGCTGGTCTCCAGCCACCCCAGCTAGATCTATCTGGTGTACCTCTATCTGCCTTCTTTCCTGCTGATTTATGACAGAGACAAATAGCATCCTGTGAAGGTGATGCCCTAGGGCCAGGTCACTGAGTCTGGATCCCCACTCTCTCCTACTGAGTAGCTGGGACTCAGTTTCTCATCTTTTTAATGTATTTGTGTGTGTGTGTGTGTGTGTGTGTGTGTGTGTGTGTGTGTGGTGTGTGGATGATCAAGCCCCAGACTTTGCATATGTCACACAAGTGCTCTATCCTATCTCTAACCCAAATTTAACTCCATTACTATGATTTCTCTGATGGATGTATGATCTCTTTCCTCCTCGAGGCTGGCTGGCTGTGCCTCTGGGACAGTTCCCTTCTGCTCTGCCTTCTCTGTAAGAGCATTCTTCCTCAGCACTCTAGCTGTATGTCTGTCTTTCCTCCACTCAAAGGGGATCACCTTTTCTTCCTTAACACACACACACGCACACACACACACACACAGACACACACAGGGACACACACATGGACACAGTCAGGCAAGCACACACAAATGCAAGCATATGCATCCAGAGCACCTAGGAGGTAGAGGCAGGATGATCAGGAGCTCAAGGCCAGTTTTGGCTGCATTAGACTGTCTTACACTCCACCCCACCTGATGTCCTCCTCACCAAATTAATATCTCCAGCACCAAGCATAGTGCTTGGCAAGTAGTTTGTGCTAAATATGTGCTTGTTGAATGCCTTATCTTCACCAGACAGATAAGAGTAGCGAGATAAAAATAATTTGAGAAGTTTATTAAAAGTGTTTAAAGAACTCACCAGACTCATATTTCGAATTTGCCAAAGAAGTAGAACCAGATACACAGTAGGAGGGAAATAACCTGTTATCTGGCTGGCTTTTCACCCTTTGCTCATTCTGCTACCCTGGGAGGATTCTTAGCAAACAGCATGGCTGGCATAGCCCATTTTCTTGCTTTGGAACCACGTTCTTCTTTGAAACAGAGCTAACATCTGGAAACACAACAGCAGCTATTGAGACTTTTGGAGGAGGCAATGTTAGCAAGTAACAGTGTTATGTCACTCAGGATGCACTGGGGTCTTGCTTACTTCTGAACAGGAGGATGCTAGAAAAAGAGAGGGGATATGTCTGCACCAGAAAGTAAGGTCACAAGAAGATGCCTGGTTCCCGAGTTACCAGTGAGACCACCACATGCTCCCTAGCCTTTTCTCCTGGTGAGAGGACGTATTTATGCCCTTTCAGTTCTGGAAGTGTCTGTGAACATCTGTAAGGAAGGGCCATATTTTCGTTTTTCTGTGCTGGGTCCTTGCATGGTGTTTGAGAGGAGTGTGCATGGCAGCAGCCATAGATGAACACACAGGCTTTGGAATCGGAGGAATCTCAAGCTCCTTAGCTTATCAGCTGCCTGACCCAAGAAAGCCACACATCCTGCCAAAGCCTTGGCTTTCCCATGCATAAAATGGGGTTCAAGACTGTTTTAGGATTGTCAAGAGGATTATAGACTGCAGCATTTTTGGGACAGCATGCAGAGCTCTTGGGAGTAGTCGCAGGGAACTGTCTAAAGAATGCTGCTGACTCCTGTGAGCACAGCCTGTTTTAGATTGGGAGTGTTTTAGATTGGAGTACTCAGCAGGACATGGGTTTTGTTAACTGCCCACATTACCTGAGCCTGTGTTTATTTCTACTGAGATATGTGTGTAGGTTCAGGTAAATGTGCATAAAACTGAAGAGGTACAAGAAAGATAGGAATTCCCTCCTTTTATGGATCTTGTATGTGCATATACACAGAACATCTTAAAAATGAATGTCCCATTCTCTTGGGTACACATCTCCTCTTTCTGTGTATCTATGTGTACATACACATGTGCACACACATACATATATTACACACAGGATTGTTCATTTATCTTTTTTTTTCCCCCTTTTCCAACATCACTCACATTCTTTGAAGGAGAATAACGACTGATAAAATCTGTGCTGGTCACTGCAGATATTGAACATGGAGAACTACCCGCCCTGTTGTAAATAACAGCAACAACAAGAATAATTAAGCAATAAAGGAGAAAACAAAGACGGGCAGATTGGGTTGGATTCTCTTTAAGGGTCTGTACCCTTAAAGAGCGAATAAGTGTCTAACAGTCATGCAGGGCCATCCATGAGGGGTCTGTGACATCTCAGGGTGTACTTATGTGTAACACTAGGCACTTGATAGTGTGTAACCCAACAACTGCCTTGCTCCATGGATAGCCCTATGCTGACGAGACCTCTTAGTGGAGAAGCTATGTCAGAGGACCATTATCTTTGTAGTCCAAAATCAATCGTTTCTCTATGAATTATTGAGTTGTTTACATTACTTTCCTGTCCCTTTTTATTAGAAGGGTACATGGCTGCCATCAGGGCAGATAGATTAATTTTTCTTTCTCCTTTACAAAGCTTTATGTATTTTGCATCTTGTATTGCCATAATATAACGAAAAGGACCACTTCTCTCTGCACATCTCTTTTCCAGCTTATACATTTAAATGTTCAGATACTTGGAGTGAGCTCATTGTGGACTGCTGAGTCCCGAGTTCCTAGCTCATAGCAATCCAAACTATGTGGCGGGCTCTAGGGACTCCAACTTGTTTTAAGGAGAAAAACACCCCCGTTTCCTGCAACAATGGGCATGACATTTGCAAGCCTGCATCCAGTATTGTCTCATGGCTTTTACTCCAAACATAACTAAATGAACATTTCTTGCTCTTGTGTAAATGGATGGATTAATGGCGTCAAGTGGAAGCCAAGCCTGCTTGAAATGTTAACTTCCTTATAGGGTTTTGAGTTTCTCTTATTTTTGATAAATGGACCAATCTGGCAATAAAATGCTTGCACAGTAGGTTAATAATGTCATAGCTGAACTGTGAAATAGTAATGTGTGTACCATCCTTCAGCAAACAATAATCCTTGAAGCCCTGATAAATCCCAGCCCAATTGCATGTTCATTGTTACCCAGGACTCTGCCTTTGCAAGCACAAAGCAGTTCTGTGGCATGCATTTTAAAGCAGAAGCGACCAGGGAGTCAGGGAGACACAGGCATGTGGAGCCTGTAGAGGCAGGTGGAGAGGACTGTTTCCTTTCCAGCTTCGAGCTCTTGCTGCCCCCAGTGTCCGAAGTCTATCCTCATGTGTTGCTGGTACCAAAGGATGCTGGGGTCACCTCCGTGTCCCTAGGGAGCAGGGATCACTTATATGCTGCCATAGGTACTTGAAAGAGTGGGACGAAGGAAGCAAAAAAATCTCCCCACCCAGGGCCTTCTGTTTCCATCGATTGCTTACTCGCAAGCCAGGCTTGGTCTATTTAGCCCAAATCCCTAATGACAAGAGAAGGCTCGGGGAGACTCCTCCTGATGCTGACTTCATGCAGAGCTGGGAATACAGAACCTGGCAAACACCTGCAGGCTTCAGACAGGCAGCAGCACAGGCAGAAAGCCTGCAGAGCATCACCCGGCTGCTGAACAAAAGGCAGCCAAATTCCCTCCTCGTATTAAAACTGAGGAGGAGAGAGGCCGGGCCACCCCCATCTGGGACCAGCTCAGGGTAAAATTGATACTGTGTTAGTAAGAGGGAGAGCAGTAGTCTAAATCAGGGCTGATTTTCAGGGGAGCATTTAAGCTTCAAAATAGAGGTAGCTTGGGGCAGTGGGCATAAACTTGACAAACAGGCTACTTTAGACCTGTCTGACTGTATCAGCATAATAGGGCAATGAAGCTTTTATTCATTCAAAGAAAGGTTGGGTTTGATTGACAGGGCAGCCCGCTTGAACGTGAGTGGCTCCTTCCCTCCCCAACCCAGCACAGCTATCAATTACCGTTTTGAATACGAAGTGTTTCTAATGTAAAATAATGCCAACCTCTGCCTCTGCCCTCAGGCTAGAAAGCTTCTTTGTGTTATTTATTCCCAGTCTGGTCTGAACCTTCCTCTCTTCTCTGGCTCTCTCTCTCTCTCTCTTGTTTTTCCTACCCCCTTCTCTTGCCTTTCAGTATCTAAATGATGCAACATCACCGACAGAAGTGAGGTTCATGCAGAAAAACCTTCCTGTTCTTTATTTTAATCAATAACCTCCTGGGTGAGTGACATTTCCACCTTAGTAATTTAAAATCAGAAGACCTGGGGATGTCCATGCTCGTGAATCACCCCGGGTTCCAGGAACAAAGGAGGCATTTTTGTGTTTTTGTAATTTCCCCATTCTCTGTACAAACAACTGGGCTCTGAAGCCGACTTCGTTTAGCAGTCAACTTCTGTCTGGAAAAATGCGCACCACCGAGCCAACCGCCGGGCTTATTTACATCAGCAAGTGATTTGTCTAAGCTGCCATCTGTTGGCCAGTTAGCTATTTTAATTTGATGCCGGGGACATTACCTGACTTTGTATATTCCATTTTGATCTGCATCGTGTTTGAGGAATATTTGAAAATGACTCTAAAGGAGAAGACTTTTGAAGGATCCCACTGAACAAATATGTACATATGTTAAAGCCATGCTGGGCAGGAGTGTGTGAACAGGCTAGTGCATGTGTATACAGAGTGGGCTAATCATCTCTGTGGGCAAACTGACAGTACATCCTCTAGAAATTCTTTCCCTCTCATTCCCAGCAGATCCCCTCATTTGCCTATCATTCAGATGCTTCCCCACAGTTCCAAAGCAGCCGTTTCGTTATGTTTATAACCCTTGTGAGCAAGTGTGGGATGCTGAAGACAGTACAGTGGAATATCCATCTACAAGGTCCCTAAATTCCAGTGTGGGTCCAACTCCTTTCTATCACTCATCTGTCTCAGAGCATACCAGTAAGTTAATAGTGAGTACGGACCCTCGAAAGCAGGCTGCAGGGAAGTTTCTGTTTGATTTTCCATGTTGTCTTCCATGTATTATTCCCTTATTATAAAGAAGTTATTGTATAACTTCTTTCTAAGGGCTCAGGTGATGTGGATGTTTTTCCCTCTACCATTCATCAGATATAAGAGTATTTCCACTTGAACTTGGCCTTACTTCCAACCAGCTTCCTGTCTACACTCTTCTGACACCCGCATTCCCCTCAAGCTAACATGTTTATACACAGTGTACAACTGAGAGTTAGCTAGCTGTCCACAGCAGAGACACATAGACACCTCCAGGTTACACACTCCCCATCGTGATTACTGATAGCACAGAAGTGCCAACTACCCTATTCCAGACATCCATGTACAACACATCCAGACAGCATATGGGGATAGATCTGATGCTAACCAGGGCAGAGTGGACAGTAGGCAGACACCAGGAAAGAGTGAGTAAAGCGATGTGGACGGGCTAAGAAAGCCGGGTGTTGGGCTTTCAGCTGCCGTAAGATGGAGTTTCTCTTCCTGTTTATTGTACTTGAAGAATATGTGAATCTGCTCAAAGTAGTGAAAGTGGAAATATATGATCTAGGGAAAATGTAAAGCTTCATTTGTCTCCCTGAAAAAATGCAGGTAGGGAAGGGACTCACAAGACCTCTGTCCGCACAGGAGTATAGGATCAGAGAGGATGAGATTAGGTGAGATACAACGCTTGATCAGGGCTAGTGATCTGTGATAGAACATAGTCACAAGTTTGTTTTGCTGTTATGTAACATCAGTACCAGAAACCTGTGTCTTGGTTGGAGATAGCCCTCAGAGAAATGGACATTGAGTTTGGAGGGTTACAGACTATGCGTTCTAACCAGCATCCCTTGGCCAATTCTTGACATCTTTGGTTTTTTGCAAATCTTTCAAAACCAGAGAGGTTCAGACTTCTCACTGCTATTAGTTGAAAAGAAGTTTAAAACAACAACAATAACAACAACAACAACAACAACAACAACCTTTATTTGCATACTCAATTTGTTAGTTGTTTTCTGGGTCATCTTCTACTTGCAAATCAGCGTAAACTTCTGTAAGCATTGGCTAGCTTTCTGCATGTGAGTGAGTCTACAGGTTGGGCTCAGTTTGTATCCCATACACTAAATCACTTTGGGGTTATATGCCCTTTTCCAGTGAGGGTCGGAAGATGCTGTTGTAGTTTATGCTGGCCTTACAGACATTATCAGGAACCCTTATTTCCAAAGCAAGATATGGCAGACAGAAAAAAGTGCTTTCCTAATTATTCCAATGAAATTTCCTGAGCATTAGTGGAAAGGGACTCCATGAAAGTTTTTCACTGTCCCCAAACTTAGTATTTACACTCTAGTATAAGTCTAAAGAGGTTATCCAAATATAATTGGAAAGGTGCTCGTGTTCTCCCTCCCCGCCCCCCTCTGGTATTTATAAACTACTGCCATAAGCTAGAGTCACCAAAATGTCTCTTTAAAGAGAGAGCTGTCTAACAGTAATAAAATAATTTAGTCTATTTTTTATGAAGCAAGAATATTTTTGAACAGTCCACTGAATGCCTTCTAAGTTGCCTGGGTGCCTAAAGGGCTTACAACGTTCTTCCGTGGAGATAAATAAGCTGTCAATTCATGATGAGGAAAATCAAACCCACAGTGTTGATCTTGGCTGGGATATCTGTTCAAGTATGGGAGACATTGTTGCAAGATGTAGCTGAGCCCATGTGTTAGCAGTTAGCACTCCAGTGCCACAATGAGCCTCTGCTAGTCTTTTCAAAAGGTAAACATCGCTGTCAAAATAGGGAAAGGGAAAGATTAACCCGTTCAGCTACATGTAAATAATAAGTGACATTCCTGCTCCCTGGAGTCCTCATGAAGAAAAGAGCCAAGGTCCAGAGAGTGGCTTTTATTGGCTTACCTGAGTTTCTTTTTCTCTATGCCTTCTGGAGGCAGGGATGGATGGGAAGGAAAGGAGGAGGCTCTAAAGTAAACATAGGTGCAGTAGCATAGTAGCAGAATGCTCAAGTGGAGGGTGAGATTTCACCCGAGTGCATGCCCAAAGCCTATTGGTCTGCTGGAGTCCTTCCGCTTCTACAATGTAACCGTGTGTCTTACACTTCTACAATGTGACAGTGTGTCTCTCTGACCCTGAGCTCTAAGGCCATGCACGTTTTGGAGTACTAGCCTAAAAAAGTCAGCAAAGAGGATAATTTAGTGTAGATTAAACTGGTACATTATCATAAAAGGCTTGCAGATGTCATTCTCCAGTTAAGAAAATACAGTGCAGAGAAAAGGAGAATAGGCATTTTATACTAAACTTCAGCTACAGTGGTAGGGCCTTTTCATCTGGTTGCCTTGGGAACTTTGGGTCCAGAAGGTACCTTGAGTGGCTCAGAACTTTTTAAATGGAGTCAAATGCCAAGTATTTGATGCCAGAACATATTATTTTCTGAAATGTTTGTGGTATAGGTTGGAGGAGTCCCGCCCTCCACCCCTTTCAAACTTGTTCTCTGAAGTCTGCAAAGGGGCAGGCACGAAGACAGAAGGTTCAAGTGTGTCCAGCGTCTTCCATGAAACTCAATGGTTTTATGTCCAGGTCCACGAAAAGGGTCCAAGAGCTAAGACCAAGCGAAAGGATTCTGATGGAGGTTTGGCATCCGCTCCAAGGGCGGGGCCTTGGGACTGGGGCTGGAGGTTATGCTAACGTATCTAAGCCTGCTTTCCACAGTTTAAAATGGAAACAGTCCCAGTTTTTGTCTATTAGAGGCACTGGGGACTGAAGGAGTCAGTGCCTGCTAAGCTGCACCCTGTCTTATTTGAAGCCCACAGTATATGTGCTTGGTCTTGTTACTGACTTTTCCTTGCTCTGCTGTGGCGTTACACTCTGTCTTATTGTTGGGCCCACTGTTTTACATGGTTCAGTGCTGCTGAATATGCCGATGGGATATTAGTATTCTTGCTGCTGTTATGTTTTTTTGCAAAAGAGTCTTCTAATCTGCAAAATGAGGCAGTTGGTCTGGGTAATCCCTATGGTTCCTTTCTGTCCTAAGAATCAGGACTCCTAAAGTGTCATTCTTTCTCATCTGATTGGGTGAAAAACACACAAAATCCTACCAAGAGTACTGTGAACTTGTGAGTTCTCCTGACAAAGAGCTGGGCAAGAGCTTTAAATTTTCAGGATTCTGCTAGAATGAACTCAGAGTGAAGGTGCTCTCATCTCTGTGCATAGATTTAATTCAGGGTTTTAGGAAAGAGACAGGTAACAATGGATGGAGGGAGGTTCATACAAATCTCTGTAAAATTCAAATGCGTATTAGCTTCTGTTCAGATAGCAGAAGCATGCCACAGGCAAAAATCAAGACATGAATTTGTATGGTTCTAGCCCACCCTCCCAGGCTGTGCACAGTCATGGTTACAGAAGCAGCCCAGGACTCTCAGAATTGCTATTTCTTAGTAGAATATGACATCTGGCTTGTGCATTTAACTGTAGTAGCTTGTTTGCATAGGCTTGTGGTTCAGAGATATTTGATTTGCCTTACAAGTGTAGTGTGTTGGGGCTACAGGCATTTCTCTAGTGGTAATTAGAATGAAATGTAGACTTATACAGAGTAGGTTTGCAAGTGGGATGCGTCCTTGCTTCAGAGACATTGGTTTCAGTTTCAGTTGGTGCCGTAGAACTTGGTACTGCTGTGCACAGTCCACTTAGAAGTTTTTAAAAATGCACGTGGAATTCTCCTGTACAAATTTGGGTTAAAAATGACTCAGTCTCCCTGCTTCAAGCCCTCAGACCTACCTTATAGGCAAAGCGCCACCTTCATTCTTCTGCCTTTGGAGTTTTAGAAATAAATTTGAATGGAAAATACGTGGCTCTCAGCATTGTGTGAAATAAAGATGTCCAAGGAATCAAGGAGAAGCCATGTCTACGAATACAGTTTGGCCAGAACTCCCTGGTGTGTGTGTGTGTGTGTGTGTGTGTGTGTGTGTGTGTTGTTCATCTCTCCATGATTCATTCTGAGGGCTGTTTTAGCCTTCATAAAATATTCATGCTAGTTGTGCATGGTTCTATAATTGCCATCTCAGGCCTTGAATTATTTATACGTGTACTGTTCACATAGTCTCATTTACTGATAGAGGAGATATCGCCACACAAGAGGATCCCAAACACTCTGAGGCCTGTTACTTTGCATTAAGTAGTGGAATTATATTACGGTGGGTGTAAAATGCTGGCCTTTTTTCCTCCTCTCCCTTTAATATATCATTTTTGTATTTATAATATGCTAATTGTCAGGCGGCTGTTAAGCCTCATAATTCCTGCCGAGTTCCTGCAAAAAAATCAAGATGTAGTTGAGATGATTTAGTTTCTGATCTGAGAATGATTGTTCTAGTAAAAAAAACAAAACAAAACAAAACCCCACCCCCCCAAAAAAAACAAAAAATAAAAACAATGTCCTTCTACATAGCACCATTTATTGAAATGATACATGAGTTTACATGTGTACCTGAGCGCTTTTGTTTTGTATTATTGATCAGTTTGTGCATCTCAGTGTTAACCAACATGCAGTTGTCTTCTGTAGGTGCTCTGAGGAGCCCTGCATGCTTATTGTCCCTAATTCAGCACTGTCTCCCCTCAGTTGCATGGCAGTTTCTCTGTAGCTATTCATTTTGTCTTCCTTATCATTCCTGCCTGTTCCTATGCCTGTATCTTTATTCCTCATACGCCCCACTATTTTGAGATTTATCTGTGGGTAGGACTACCTTGTAGCTGCAGTGTTTACTTCTCTCTTCCTCTGCTTTCAAAAGTCCATGTTAATGTCGAATAGTAACAAAACCCTGACCTACCTCAGAGCATACTTCCCTACCATTTCGCTGTCCTTAAACACATTTGAAGAACAGGAAATAGAACATTTCGTGCTGTGCAGAACTTCCTGACGGGATGGTTTAGCTTTCTCCTCTAGAAATGGAAACCATGCATTTTGTGGTGCTCTAGGACCTTCCAGCTCCTTCCAAATCAAAGCTCTTCTCCATCTCCCCTCCCTGGAGAGATCAGAACTCTCCCTCCAGCTGGCTTCCCCTCTGTATAAGGTGTGCACTTCCTGAACCCTGTACCAGCCAGAAGGCTGCTTGCTGCCCTAGTGTGGTGTGATGTTAAGCTGGTGGCTGGATAGTTTTGGGTTGTGTCGGTAGATGAGTCAGAGTATGTTTGCAGTGGGAAATGGTGTCCCTCCTCTCTTCACTTCCTGAGTGCTGGGATCACAGAAGGAACTAACATGCCTGGTTTCTTGTGGGACTGGTGATCTAACCCAGGCCTGCATGCGTGCTGTGGAAAACATTCAATGAGCTGAATACAGGCTCCTAAAGCTCAGGGGGATGTATTCCAGGAAGCTTCTAGTCTCCCAGATACTTAATGCATGTTGTAAGAGGTCAACACATACCCATTGTATTGACTGAAATCATGCTAGGTACCACACTCTGGTATCCTGAAACATGTATTCAGAAAACTAAAGTGTGATGTAAGATAAAGTAAGACCAGTATCTCCTGCAAAGTAAATGCCATGTCTATTTGATTTTAAGTAAATTATGTGGTTCTTAGCAGCTAATGACAATTTGCTTGACTGGAGTGTGCTAAGTGGGGTTTCAAATTCATAATCATATGACTTTTTGTGTGTTTCTGTTTCCTTGCATCTTCTCACTGAGTCAGAAGAGACTGAGACCTTTCTACTAGAATAGACAGATAAGTTCTGTCTAAAGTCAGAGGCAAGCTCAAGGCCACCTTGGGGCTGGGTTGACGACCCATCCACCTGGTCTGGTTATTTGTTACTGTCTGTTTTGGCAACACCTTTGGGGTTGCCGAGGCATTTTGTTTTTAATTCTCTCAGCCAGTGCTCTGCAATTCCAGGACTCCATACCTGCTCGGATAACGATGTGTCTGCCTCCAGGCTCTCATCCACCAGCTCTAAGTGTTCCTAGCCGGTGTCGGTGTTTTCTTCAAGTTCAGATTCAGAGAGGTGAACTGGGTACATCACCGTGGGAAGAGTCCTGAGCCAGGAGGACAGAGCTGAGGCTCGGGCGTGGTCCAGCCCTGCCACTGTTTGCTATATCATCAAGCAAGTCCTTTCAACTCCCTCTTCCTTGGCTTGGTTAGGGCCAGTGGAGATGGGTTTCAGAGCCTTAGTCAGGGGCCTGGTGAAGCTCCTATGTGATCTACATTTATTGAAACAAGGCAGCTTGTTAAGGGTGTTTTATTCTTCTTCTCTAGATTTTACGCATCCGCCCAAGCTACTCCTTGGCTGTTTCTTAACTATTATAGCTGTTCTTCATGTTATTTTAATGCAATTATCTTGCTAACGGCAGTGATTCTAATGGCATTTTTTCCAAGGGGGTCCAAATGTAAAATGTGACCACAATGGTACTTAGCAATAACAGTGGGGGATGGTCAGGAAGAACTGTCATTTTTACGCTGAACTTTTATTTTTTAAATATCTGGCACTTGGCTTTGATGTATTAATTTCCTGCAACCACGTAAGTGTCAGTAGATGAACTTCTGGATGTCAAACCCTCTCGTGCATGGAGTCTATTAGGAGAAGTGATAGAAATTGTCACTTCAAATGCTCTGTGCATGTTTAGCTTAAGAATGAGTTGTCCCTGGGCTGGAAGGATGGTTCAATGGGTACAGCACTTGGTGTGCACCCATGAGGCCTTTCGGTCGTACCTCCAGCACTGGCACAGAAAATTTGACCTGGTGACATGAGCCTGTCATCTTTTTCAACCTCTCTCTTTCAAGCATGCACATACCAGTGTGCCCACCTACACACACCACACACACACACACACACACACACACACACTCACACAC
Organism: Rhynchomys soricoides; assembly: GCA_019843965.1. Classification (NCBI taxonomy): domain Eukaryota; kingdom Metazoa; phylum Chordata; class Mammalia; order Rodentia; family Muridae; genus Rhynchomys; species Rhynchomys soricoides. Next base: position 1,612,064 of record JADRCH010000008.1, on the reverse strand, counting down.
ACACACACACTTTAAAAGAGTTGTCTCTACTGCTTCAAGTTCTTCTGCCCTGTTTACTTGGTGAATCTTTCACCTGTTGGTCTGAGTTCTGCCCTCTAAACTTTCTTAGATTATGTCTGAAGCTCTGTCCCAAGAGGAAATCATTCACACATTTGGGAAAAGACAAGGACTTGTTATGTCATCGAGTCCTCCTCCCCCATCCCTTGTATGCAAGTCTTCTAACCATCTCCTTTGGACATTATTTTATGCTCTCTGATCCCTTGAACCCTCTGCATCCTATGTGTAAGCAAAGCGCAAGGGCGCTGGGTCGACCAGATGTCAGCTTGAACCGCAGATATACCTCTCCCCTTGCTGTGAAGCCTCAAGATGTCACCATCCTTAAAATGGTGACACTATCTGAAAACACACAACATCATTCTGTGCCTAAAGTATAGGTTAAGTGACCACTCTTTTTTTCTTGAAGCAACATGTATTGCTTTCTATCATTTACTTTTTTCTATGTCTGCCCTGAATTGTGGTGTCCAGAAGGGCCTGGACCCCAGTCTGCTGGGGAGTAAGCCAGAGCATTCATGTCACCTCCATTCTGAACACTGTATTACTAGTGATAGGGCCAATGGTTGTGTCGCCTTTGGTGGGAGTCAAGGGCATAGGGATTTCTATCCCAAACTCGTGGTCTAGACCTTGCTGATAGGCTTTGGCAAGAACAAAACAATAAAAGAGTATCTCTCTGTGTGTCTCTGTCTCTGTCTCTGTCTCTGTGTTTTCAATTGCCTAGGATGTGAGTGCACATGTATATGTAAGTGTTTGGACCCATGCCAAAGTTAAGGATAGCAAGAGCTCAACCAATACAGCTAACTCACTAACTCATGTACTTTAAGGACTAGCAAACAGCAAAGCTTCATTGTTTTGTTAAAGTTTGGGGACCCCAAACCTACACAGCAATGTCTTCTTGCCTTTCCTGCCATGGCCAGGCTGCAAGCCTGTTCTCTCTCTGGGCATCAGGCTCCTTTGGGACCCTGGGTAAGCAACACCGCATTGTTATGCAAATTGTTCCTATTCCCAGCAGGGAAGCCCTGCTCCTGGTGAAGCCTTCTCTGCTGGGAAAAGCTTTACAGCTGTCTCCTCCTGGCTTGATATCTTTATAGAGCCACTGCAGCAGACAGAGTCTGCATTGTTGTTCCATACGGTGCCTCTCTCTCTCTCTCTCTCTCTCTCTCTCTTCTGTCTCTTCTCCTTTGCTTTTTTTTCCTCTTCACTTTAACATAGTGAACACAAAGCCCAAGCCAGTGCCTTCTCTTCTGCCATCCTCCTGAAGATGCTAGACTTGAGAACATGTGCTGAGTTCCACACTCCATGACTCCAGAGGGAAAGGGTGCAGCCACCCTTCTTTGCTTCCTCTATCTAGGGACCACCATTAGCCCTCCTTCAGTCCTTAGTGGGTTTCAAGAAGGCATTTTGCATCTTTTTGAGAGGAGTAGGTTACAAGCTACAGCATTCAACGTCAGCCATGTGTAATCTAGTCTGCTTTTGTTCTTTCTGTATGGTATCCTGTCCCCCTTCCCTGCCCCCCATCCCATAGCATGTGACCATTGTATGGTATTTTCAAACCCTTCACTTTCCCAAAGTCATGCAAACACCCAGATCCTGGACCACCTAGTCATCCCATAACTGAAGAGACCCCTTAGCCCTTCCAGTACGTGGGAGTCACACACGTGGCCTGGTAGCATGGATCTCCAGACTCTGCTTTGAAACCATTTGATCGAGCAACTGACACATCGCACAGTTTCCAAATAAGAAGAAAGATCACTACTCATGCATCACTGAGCACTTCTCTCTGATCTGTTAGCGGGAGTGAGGGTGTTCCAATTAGAACTAGACTTTCTCAGACCCCAGGAAACCAAATTGCACAATAGGTCTCCTGGCAGAACCAGCGTAAGGCAAAAGCTCTGCTCACAACTTTTTAGAAGAAGCTTGCCCGTTGCCTTCCTATCTTGGTTTCCTTTAACCTTCTGATGAATTAAATTTATTCTTATGTTTTGAGTGTGTGTGTGTGTGTGTGTGTGTGTGTGTGTGTGTGATGGCACATATGTAGAACTCAGTCGGCAACTTGCAAGACTCATTTCTTTCCTTCCATGAAATGTACACTCTATGGGACCTTGGCATCAAACTCTACTCAGGCTGAGCAGCAAGTGCATTTACATACTGAACCAACTCTTTGATTTTTTTCAATAGGAAGAAAGTATTTGTCTCTGTTTGTTGTATATACATTGGGAGAACCAAACTCTCAGATATATATGTATAAAAAATAAACAGTAAACCTTGAGTTCATAAAGCACAAATATGTGTTTCCATCCTTGTATCTCTAGGATATTATCAATTTTAATTAAACTTGGGAGCTATGGCTGAAGGTTTGTATGAATCATTTTTGACTTCATTATTAGAGAACTCTAACTTGAATTCCAACTGCTATAGTTGAGCTAAATCCTTGTAACAAAACTGCAAAAGGAATCTCCAGGTATGTATGTGTACTTTTCAGAGGAGAAAATTTTATATATATATATATAATATTGTATAATATTGTCCAATATAATATTGTATAAATATAGATATATTTATATAATTATATATTATATTTATATGTACAATTATATATAACATATATATAATGATATATAAAACACCATATATATGTATGTATATATATATATATACACATATCACATACAAATATTTGTATGTGTGTTATATTTGTGGATGCACTTGCTTCTTGTATGTATAGAGACCAGATTTTGACTCCACTTTCCACATTAATTTTTGAGACAGGGACTCCTACTAAACCCAATGCTTTCCATCTTGGCTAGACTGTCTCTCTGGCTATCCTTCCAGGATCTCCCTGTCTCTATCCTCCAATGCTGGGGTGACAGGTGCATGCCACCATGTCTGATTTTTAATATGGTTGTTGGGGAACCAATACTTAATCCAACAAGTCTTTTACCCACTGAGCCATCTCTCCAGCCCTAGGGAAATGCAATGTTTATATAAGGGCTTGCAGTGTCAGGTGGTTACGACGGTACCTCACACATTTCATAGACAAGGAGATAGCTATAGGTGAAGTTGGAGTCTGAGAACCGTACGGCTGAAAGCTGGCAAAGAAGATGCTCTACTGCTAGAAGTCCTGGAGGTTCTACTCCAAGTCTTACAAGAATATGGATCTTACAATTTTCCCTATTTTGTTTGTACATTGAGTGAAACAAAATCAAGGTCCAATGGCTGGGGAAAGAAAATGATAAAACATTTTACCACGTGGACATTTCGGTACATTTCTCTGAATGAGAAATGGAAAATCATCATTTTAGCTCAGGCTCCCAGGAAGGCACCCTCCATGTTGCAGATCCCCAACTAAATCACTAGCCTTTCTGCCCCTGAGGCTGTCCCACCCACCAAGTATGGTGCCCAGCATGTGGGGGTGGATGGGGTGGAGGGATAATGAAGATGCTGCTTGCTGGCCAGAGCTGCCTTTTCATGTGGACAAAGAAAGATAACCAGGGCACAATTAAGACAGTGCCATCTCCCTTCTTGAACCCCGACTCCCAGGAAATGATGGAAGCTGAGTGCTTTCCAGTTACACACTGATGACCCTGTCAACTTCAACAGTATGGCTTAGAAGGAGATTTCAACTACTCAGGTCTGTTGAGAATCAGTATGGACCCTCTTCCACTCCAACACCCAACAATCCATCAATTTTGCTATAAAAACACAAGCTCTTCCTCCAACTGCTAGAGTTTCAGGCAGCCATGCGTGTCGTCCGATTTCCATGCACAACACTGCGCCTTTATTATTAGTAGGGCTGTTGGACTGTCCTGAAACCTAGCCAGAAGTAGCAGGCCAGAACTTAGAGCAAATTTAAATTTGGCAGTGACCACATATGGGGGATTTTCACAGCTCCTGTTTTAATGTTTTGGTTTAATATTCAAGTTTATTTATTATATACATGTATAAGTATATGTGTGTGTGGGGTGCACACATAGCACTGCATACATGTAGAGGTCAGAGCACAACTTGCAGGCGTCTTTTCTCTCCTGTGCCATAAGGGTCTTGGGGATCAAACTCATGAACAGATAAACTACCTTTATCTGTTCAACCATCTTCCAGCCCTATGTGTAATATTTGGAGACAGTGGTGCAGGGACTATTATGCAGTTTTTCTCCATAAGCATCATATTTATTTCCTATTTGTGCCTGCATATGTATTGGCATGCTTTGTTACTTGCCAGTGTGTCTGTGAATGCTCAGATGTATGTAATATGTAGTTATAATGTATATACATATTACTAGAGTCTCCAGTGTATAGTTTATACTTTGGAAAGAAATCATCTTCCATAATTCGTCACTGCCTAGCTGTTGTAGACTGGGCCAGAACATCATTTGTTAACAGCGACAAAGCCGCACTCATAAACGCCGACATGTTACATTAATTTATAGGCACTGAGTGACTTATTAAAAGTGACGTGTGAAATATAACAGGGCTCGGCATGGATGATTAGGTTTCGGGCTTTGAATTGTTGACAAGGCAGGGGTAATGAATTGCGGGACACTGGCTACCGTGTTTCCCCCTCATTAGTCAGTATTAGCTGCATTAATAGTAATAAGTGGATATATTCATCATTTAAAATGTTTTAATAAATGTTTGGACAGTACCTGATTGGAGCTGTCAAATATTAGGCTAGAAGGGTTTGTGACAAGAAAAACAGGACGATCCTGAGGTGAGAGATTTATGAAGCTTTGGTCACACCAGCATTGACGGCCATCTTCCTCAGGAGTTCTGAGTTCAGAGAAGTTGGGGCTACTCTCTATCCGCCTCACAGGCATTTCTGCCAAGAAGGCTTTGAAGGAAAACAGGAGGATGTGACCAAAGAGAGCTACACTTGCGACTGGGTCTTTCAGGATGGCTTTCTGAGAATTGTAGAGAGCCAACTCTGGTCCAACTTAGAGTTGAGGCTCTATGCAAGTTCCCCAGTCTTGGGACATTCTACTTCTAAGCCACTCTATGTGACTTCTGGCCTTATTGGATGTACCGCTATGTGAGGTTAATCATTAAATGAGATACTAGATGCCTAGAGAAGACTTTTAACCAGTTTTTCTATCCGCCTCCTTTCCCAGTATTGTTGAGGTTTGGTCTGTGTGTCTTTTGTCTGGGAACTGAATGATCAAAGACTGTGTAGAAACCCCGATTAGAGATTAAATATTTATGACAACAAGTATTTATTGGAGATTGGTATTTCAGCTCTAAACAAGACATGACCCTAGAGAGGAGATTCTCACCAGTTTCAGCATGAGTAGTATCATCTGAGGGATCAGAACATTCTTTCTGCAATAACTGGAGACTAGATGTACCCCAAGTTCATGATTAAATTCAATATTAATCTTTCTCTACTAGAGAATGCTGAGGTACCTTTATCTGCAGCACTGTAAATTTCACTGTAAATTTGCAGTGCTAGAAAAACTAAACCCTTTGGAGGCTTTTATGGCCCTTAAGTTCATGGCCCTTTGAACTTAACATAATCCTCTTATTTATCTTCACAGTAATTTTCCAGGTATAAAACTACTAGCTCCCAATGAGGAGGCTGGGGCTCAGAGAGGTTGAGTGATTGGCTTAAGGGTATGCAGCCGGCAGTCCACAGAACTCAGATTGTCAGTGAGTTTGAACAAATTCATGTCTTCGTCAACTCCTCTGCCTCAGACATTCTGGGGACTTACAGCAGTTCTGTCCTAATTCAGAAAGGCCGTTGTTGACTTACAGTGTATTTCTGAGAGCTTAAATAGAATGGAGGATCATCCTAGGTGGTGGAAGAGGGGAGTGTGTTTAAGAGAGGCTACTTCGACTCTTGAGCTCTATTCAGGTAGAAAAGAGTGTCTAACTCTCTGGATCCAGACTCAGAACTGAAATTTGTGAAGTTTGGCAATGGACGGGCAGGATTCAGTCCTCAAGAAGGAGGTTCCGTCCAGTGTGGGTAGAATGGACTGATTCCCCGAATCACCAGTCCTTGTGGCTAGTGCTCTTACCATCTATACTATCTCATAAGTGAGAAAATTTGATTTGCCCCATCAGAGTCTCTGGGAATTTTCTACATCTTTTGCCATTAAACTTTGGTTTCGTGTGCAATCTCATGTGTATAAAGCAGATTTAGAATCCAGTGGGGAATGACCCAGATTATATTTAGGAGATTGTAGAGGTTATATTTATCACTATAGTTAATATTCTTCAGTTTACAAGAAGAAATCAAGACAGTATCCATTTAGTATGAAGCTATGCGTGTCCTTCATGGGTATGATTTAGAACATCCCAACATTTGAGTATCCACAAGAGACTCTGACACATGGCATAGCATCTCAGGGCTAGGTTGCCTTGGGGTCTCTTGGTGGCCTTCAGTTTCTTTGTTTTGAATCCTACATTATTTCTGAGTTGTAGACAGCATCTTCTTCTTTGTTCTTTTCAGGATGGAGACAGATATGAAATCTATTTCTGTGTAGACAGATATGAAAAGGCAGTTTGTATCTTCAAGGATCTTTGCTTTATAGATCGAAACATCAGGAAGTTCATAAAGGGTCCCTCAAAGATATGTATGATATGCATGAGGCCCAAGGGCTTTGCAGTTGGATTGAGAGTCCATGTTTGACTAGAGCAACTAGGCAAGGCTCTCAGAGGAAGACCTGCAGTTGTAAGGATTCTTGAAGTATAGAGACTTCTTTTGGGCCTAGACTAGAAAGAGCTGGGAGAGAGAACACTAGACATGTTCACAAGAGTTTAGAGGATTTAGGAATTCTCAAGAGGTTTTACATTTAAAAAAAAAAAAAGGCACAATAAACCTAGATCAGGTGATAATAGGTTTAACTCATTAGCTTGTTTGGGGTGTAACTCATAACTGTTGTCCTTTCTGCCATAGTATAGCAAAAAGTGATCATACCTAGATTTTAAAAGTAGTGATTATATTAGAGATTGGTTTAGGAGACCCAAATACCACCAAGAATCAGAGGCAGGCTCCCTAGAATTGAATCGTTTGAGAATGTTAGTGTGATGGGGTTCTGATGTTACCAAAGGATACTCCCATCACACCATGTCTAGGTAATTTTAAGAAAATGATTCTCACCACATTGTCTGTCCTTTGTTTTGAATTTCCCTTCAAGCACAAACTCCTAGTATAGAATCAGATTTATACTGGATAGAGTTTCTCAGGCCTGAGATAAACTTCTCTGTATTAGAGATATCCCCAAACTATCTTTCTCTCACCCTATTCTTTTTTTTTTTTTTTTCTGAGACAGGGTTTCTCTGTGTAGCCCTAGCTGCCCTGGAACTCACTCTGTAGACCAGGCTGGCCTCGAACTCAGAAATCCGCCTGCCTCTGCCTCCCAAGTGGAGTGCTGGAACTAAAGGCGTGTGCCACCACTGCCTGGCTTCTCTCACCCTATTCTTAGCATGGTATCTTGGTATGTAGTGTGGTTCAGTATGCAACTTGCTTTGCTGTGATTATGTTCTTCTGTCAGTTCTATGGCAGCCACTGGGAGAAGAGCATTGTGAAATAGCAAAAGCTTCTTTTTGGCAGCCGATATGTGTTGTAAATTACAACCCGAGAGGTTGAGTACACTGTCAGGGATATCTCCATAGTCCATGGCTGTAGGTGAAATAGGTTATACACAGGAATAAACGTGCACGACATGCTGCTTGCTTCCCTGTGGTTAGTTTACCTTTTATAAACTTGGGTTTCTCCAAAAACCTAAGCTAAGAAAAATCCCTGCTCTATAGGTTACAGTGAGGACCACTTTTTGGTGTTTTGTCCCCTTAGTGTTATTACTCTCAAATTACAGTAGCCTTTGCCAGAATTTTCAGATGAAACAATTTTGCTCAACAGTTTGCCACTCTGAGCCAATGAATTCTGCTCTAGGCAGCTATTTTAAAGAAATTCTTAGATATGCAAATAAAATCCTACATACAGAGATGTTCAACAAAATATTATTTGTAATAGTGAAAACTTGGAAGTAATCAATGATGGAAAATTGAGTGATGATGGAATAATTATAAAGAGATGTCACCGAGTAAAACTAAATGACACTTTGAAGATTACTACTAGGATCTAAAACCATATATGTGGTTATAAAATTCTCATATACATTTAAAATAGAGAAGTGGACAATATAGACAGTTTTTATTTACTGTTAATTTGGGGAGTTGATTTTTATTATTGTACACACACATCTGTGCACACCTGTACCACAGCAATTTGCCTGTGGATGTCAGAAGGCAACTTTGTGGAGTTTCTTTCCCCTCTTTACCTTTTTGTATCTTGTGTGGCAATTGCTTTTAGTAGTTGATCAATCTCACTGGCCCACAATATATATTTTTGAATAAAGATATTGGCCTTCATAACCAGAAAAAACTTTAAACATGATTTTAAAGTAGTGCATCTAAAAATGTCACGTGCATATGACCCAGAAGGCTGCTAGTGCTAAAGCTAAGCTAGACTTTTCTGGCCCTGGGAGCTTGTTAGACATCAGAGGATCATCTGTTTAGAGCAACGTTTGACTAAGCTAATTCCGGACATTTCTCTCAACTCTTGAGCTGCCGGTTTTAAGTTGCAGGAAAGATTTCTGGCTGGGGCCGATGGAAGAGAGGGCACATAAACACAGGGTTTATTTTGTCAGGGATGTTCTTGAGAGACTTCGTTCTTTACTGTTTTTCTTTCTCTCTCTCTCTTTTTTTTTTGTGGCCATTTATTTACTTTAGAAAATACTCCAGTAGATCCTCACTTGAGTGAAAAGGAGATATGTTCTCATTGAGAAGCTCAGCTGCTGATCCAAGGGCTCTAAGAACTGACCGAGCATGAGTTCAGAGACTGATTTTTTTTAACATTACAATTTTGGCTTCATGTTTGTAAATGAGTGATTTTGCTTCAAATATATTCTGAAATTCCTACCCAGAGTTTCTTTTTAGTACTTTGCCTGCAACAGAAGACATTAATAATATCTCTCTTCCCTTTCCAGTGGTGTTTTTCTTTTTCATTTTTTTAAAAGCCTGTCTTTGCATGAGGCTCATGGTGACATAAGTTCTTACCCACTGCCTCCATTTCTCAAGGGACTGGAGGGCACAGGCAACAGGAAAAGGGCAGCCTTGATCCTACCCATCCCTTTAGTGAGTGCATGAGGAGAGAGGAGACTTACAGTTAAGATCTTAAATCAGGCTTGGCTGTTAAAGTTTTTGTTGAGGATTTAGGGAGGGTAAAGCTAAAACTGAGAGTCATCCTGGAGGTTAATCTACCCAGCTCTGGAAGGCAGGTCTTCTGCTGCAGAGAAACAGCTGGAGGTGAGAGGCCTGAGTTTGCATCTGTGCAGGGCACGGAGGTGAATGTGAGAGCAATGATGCCAGGATTTTGGAGGCAGAGATTTGTGCCTCAAGACAGATGCATCAAGAACGGGGGTTGATGGAGAAATAGAAGCAGTTAGCACTTTCGTTTGTTTGTCCTGCAAAGCCTCAAGAAACTTTGCAAGTTTAATCTGATCATGTAGACTGAGCAAGGGCAGCAAATTGAGGGAGAGAGGAGGCTGGGAGACTTTTATCATTCTAAATCAAAGAGGACTCCATTGCATTAAAAATACCATGCTAAAATGGCAGCCAAGCACATTATCCTTAAAAACCATGAGAAGCGACTCTTTTTCACATCATCATTTTCAAACTCTGAAAGGGTCACTTTTATGAGCCTCACTCTTGTGTCTGAGTGCCAAGCTGAGTAAGTGGCCATGGGAAAATCAACCTTCCCATGGTTCTTCACAAGCATGCCCATGACCTTCTTGGTCTAAGTGAGATAGTATGCTCAACTTGAATCTTCCTTTAGACTGGATTCGAGTTAGTTCAAGATTTCTCATAAACCATCTCTATGACATCAGAGTGAGTTAAGGCTGGCCTGGGCAATTTAGTGAGACCCTGTCTCAAATTAAAAAAAAATGAACAGAGGACTGGAATGTAGCTCCGTGGTGGAGTACTTGCTTGCTGGTGCCTAGAATGTGCAAGGCTCTAGGTTTAATCCCAATCCAGAAAAGAGGAAATAAAAAGAAAAACCAGATTCTGTTAGATACTATTCTAAAAATTGCTATGAGGATTTAATGAGGTAATATTAGTAAAATCTTTACTAACTTACTTTGCATATAGTAAGCACCCAATTAGCAGTAATTCTAATAAGATCAATAACAACCACGATGATCACATTATCAGTAGATGAAATTTATTAGCAATTCATTCATGAATATTTGCCCAATTTCTCTGTAGATCATAAAATAAAATCTTGGACCACTGACTATTCTGTACTCTGTGATGAGCAAAGAACCTTCAAGCAAGCACCACGGAGGACACATGATTGTATAAAGCCAGGTCCAGAGGGCAGATGAGCAGCCCCTGGGAAATAAAGGATCAGGGGAATGCTGTTTGGGTCGATGTGGTCATGGTGGTTATGACGATCATGGTGGTTTTGGACTAGTCTTCTTTCTATTAGACCGAAGATGTTCTGAGCAGAAGGAACAGTGTGCCAAAGCTTGGAAGTGGGAAACGATAAACTGTGAGAGAACAATGAAGTGTTTGGCCATATGAAGGCAGCTTTGGAAGAAAAAGTGAATTAGTTTTAGCCTGGAGACCTAAGTGTTATCCTTGGGGTTACATAGAACCTAGATCCCCACAAATCCCTTGTAGGTGTTCACAGATATGTGGAACAGCTAGATGGTACTAAGCTATAATAAATAAAAAATGACCCAGGTAAATACGGTGAGAAAAAAGATACTTATCTACCTTGAACACTTAGGTGTATGGAGGAATGAGACATTAACTCCAAATGGAGAAATCTGGGTGGTCCAAAATGATCCTAGCCAGACTTAGAAGTGTGGAGGGACTTCAAGAGACAGAGCAATGTGGGCAAAGAGAATAATTAAGCTAAGACCTGGAGGTTGAGAAGACTACCTCCCAGGTTTGCTGCATGTTCCCTGGGTAAAATGGGCATCACTCTTTCTCCACGTCTTGGGGGGCTGGTGTCTTTCATAGTGAAGATGGAAAACAGGAAATCAGAAGTGGCAGCTGTACTCTCTCTTCTGTCCTCTGTGTGGCTCAGGCAGCAGATCTTCAATACCTTTTATTTCAGAGACTCCCAGTAGAAGGCAGTAGGGCAGCCACTCATGCTAGCCATTGTCTGGCTGCCACTAGCTTGGTTCTACTCTGAGCATCGCTCTGAGGAGTTTCCTTTCTTTACCAGTGAAATAGCTGCCTCTTGATGAGAAAATGTATGTCTAAGCCAAAGACTCTATCCTGACGCACCATCTTCCTGACTATGGTGTAGGATATGTTAATATTGAATAAGGCTCACATTGCTTTATTTTGCGTTTTGGAAAAGGGGCAGCAGACATTCAGCCTCCACTAAATGTCATTTAAACCTTGACTTTTCTGTCCTTTATACTTAGCTGCCTTAAAGCCATTTTTAAAAGGGTCCAGGGAAATGGCTTCATTGATAAAGTTCTTCCATTTAAGCACGAGGAACTGAATTCTGTCATCTCCAGCACATACAAGCTGGGTATGGTGGGAATGTATCTGTAATCCCTGCACTGGGGAGGCAGAGACAGGGCGATGCCTGGAGCTTGCTAGCCAGCTAGTATAGCTGAATAGGCATGTTCCAGATTCAAAGAGAGATGATCTCAAGAGATAAGGTAAAAAATGATTAAAGAAGACACCAGACATAGACCTCTGTCCCATCACATACCCAGAAGTGCATACATAGGAACATCTACATCTACCAATTACACAAATTTAAGAGAATTAAAAAAAGGAGGGGGGGGAATGGATATAGGTAGATAGATATGTAGGTGGATGTAGGTGTAGATGTAGATTTAGATATAGGTAGATAGATATAGGTAGATAGATATAGGCATTAGCACTTGTAATCTAATGATCACTTTACTCTCTAAGGGTGGGTTCATTTTGACCTCCACATGTCCGTGTGTGTGTGTGTGTGTGTGTGTGTGTGTGAGCAAATACAACATCTGTGAGAAGGCAGCATATGAGAGGTGAGCCTCAGTTCTCCTTGAAGCATTGTGGCCTCTCGGCTTCTGGGTTTCTTAGACACCCGAACCAATGCTAGCTTGCCACCACACTGTGCTGCCACTGAAGTGCCAGCGTCACATTACAATTAACAGTAATTCTGGTGGCTGTCATCACTTACTCGGAACAGAGGATCCCTAGCAAAAGCACGATGCTGTCACACCTGCTAACTCAAAGGCATTGTGTGAACTATGACGGACCTCAGCGCACTTCTTCTGCTTGTTGAAATGAATAGAGTCTGGCGACTTAAATAGAGAGGGGGATGGGAAAAAAGAAGTTTTAACACATTTCTGCAGATGAGCCTAGGAAGGGTCAACTTGTGGGTAGAAAAAAAGTTGTGTTAAAGAAAGTAATTAGAGAGAGACAGAGAACTAGAATATTAGTGCCTTTACTGAGTAAATGAGGATAAATTCTGTTAATTATGTGACTTTCCCTGGTACTAATGTGATAATAAAGTGCTCTCATTCTGGAGAAGCTTGTCATAATCCTAACAAAGACAGTGACCCTTCTACTAGGTGAGACCAGAAAACAACTTCTAAAGCACTCTACCAAAAAAACAAGCGATCAGTGTTAAATGCCTAGAATCCCCCTATCTACTATAGAAGGCTGATACCTGCCACAATCTTGAGACTGTTGGTGAATGGACTGTCTTATTTGAAGTCCAGAAGCACTTAGGCTAGCTTTTCTGTTTAGTTTCAGAGGGAAGAGTTGGGAATAATTCAAAGAGTATAAATAGTCCAGAGCCGGCTTCCAGCCCAATGATGAACAGCACCAAAAAGATTATGTTTGGAATGTTGGTAAAATGCTGGTCTTCCAGACTTCATTCAGACCAAAATTTATGACTGTGTGTGTCACTTTAGGGGCAGTAGGGATATGGAACATGGTTGTATGTTTGTAACATTCTGGTGGTGTGGAAACAGGGCAGAGACTGGGGATATTCGTTTGGGAGAGTCAGGGGATGCCAGGACCTTTGATATTCGACCATGAATTCCCTGTTTTGTTGGGAAGGAATCCAAAAGTTAACAAGAGAGTGCTCTGGCAGCAAATACAATAGAATAGATAGGTAGCTGGTGTGGAGTGGGAAAGGCTACTGTGACCACAGTGTTTTGAACTCTGAAGCAGAAAGAGAGGAAAAGAAGGAGTTGAGGTAGATTTTAGTTGATATCGTGGAAGAGAGAGATGATTGCTTTGGGAGCAGAGGTCAGTTTTATTTGGTTCTGCTTCTTTAATTAGATAGATTTATGGAAAGGTCACGGCATACTGTCTAAGGAATAAGAAAAATACCATATCACTGTGTGGGTTGACTGCTGGACCTTCCGGTGGCAATGAGTATCTCGGTTCAGAGAGCCCTGCTCTAGTTCATAGGACCACAGACAACCCTCTGCATTCAAATTACGTCTACCTCTGCCATGAACTCTCTGTGTGAAGGCAAGTTACTTAATCTCTCAATGATTCAGCTGCTTTTTATCTGGAGAACTGGGGCAGAGGTGGAGAGTGGGTGAATGGATGGGGGAGTGGGAAGCAGTTGGGGAGATTAAAATAAAGCGTGCACTAAGCATGCTACATCGAAAGTAGTAACCTCCAGTTGACATGAGCCATGACTCTTACAAAACAGTATTCATTTTCCAAAGCCTGACACTTAGGTAAAGTATTCTCCTAGTCTGCTTTGGAGCGGTCTTTTGAAGAAAAATAAAGTGACCATCATGGGGAGGCAGTCTGTGCTCTGAGTCATCTTGGCAAAGAAAGAACTATCATCACACCAGAGTGCATGCAAACTTGATCCCATAGTTCAAGGAAACCTACATGAAATCACACATTTTCCCAGGCTGTTTGTCTTTGAGAAGAAGTTGGCAATGTGATTATCTTCATATGGGAAGCATTCTCTTCATTTAAAATAGTATTTGAAACAGTTGAAGGGCTCAGGGAAATGCTTGTGGGTGGAGACTGACTAGGGAGTGGGGCATAAACTGTAGGCACAGTGATCTTGTCATATCTGTTGGCATAATTTGAGGAAAAGGGAGCCAGCAGCAGGGGCATCCTGGAGAGAGGGGAGAAAACTCAAGAAGAGACACAGGCAGGCCTGTTATGGTTTTCCATATATCTAGTTTTTGTTTTTACAAGGCTGCTGAGAATCTGAACTCAGATCCTCACATTTGCAGAGAGAACACATTAATGACAAAACCATCTTCCCAACCCTAGAGTAACAATTGAGTAATTCATTAATTTATCAGGATATCATTTATTTCTTAAAAAATGTTTATTTAAGTAAATATTTTGATATAAAAATTAGCATCACATCTCACTCTTAGTATAAATGACAGTGATGGGTACAGAGAGAGGCCTCTCAAAGGAAGGGTGCAAGGTATGTACCTGGGAAGATGCTCTCTCCCCAGGGAAACTTGGGTCCTCTGATGGAGTAGCCCTAACCAATGAGCCATATCTCTGGCCCTAGTCCTTTTCTTAATAATAATACTATTTTTTTTTTTTTACATTTGAAATTGATACAGAAAAGCCACACCACACACAGCCATAGATTTGAGTCTTATGGTTTAGAGCAAGTGATATAGGACTCTTCTCATAGGGTTGGTCTAGCCCCAAACTTGTTTGGAACATTGAGCAATGTCATACTTGTCAATAGGCATGCCAAGCTTCTCTTCTGTGGGGCAGTTTTGACAACAGCTGGGGAGATTTGAGCTGTTCTTGTTGACAAGCCATTACTCCTCAGTTCATACAATTTTGGGCTGTCCATGGGTCTCTGTGAAGCCTGGTTGACTCTTTGATGTTACCTGCTAAGGCTCCTTATGACATGAGTTCCAAACATCTATTTAAAAAAGACTCCATCATTTTGAGAGTGCACAGCAATTGCATATAAGGAAGCAAAATGTATTCAGGTGTGTGTGTGTTAAGGACGTGGAGAGTTCAGCATCCCTAATTTGGAGAATCAGAAATCCCAAATGAATTTTGAGCACCAACATGAGGCCACAAGGAGAAAATGCCACACCTGACCTCATGTGATGGGTTCGAGTCAAAATGTAGGTGCACAAAAATGCTGTATTAAATTATGTTCAGGCTGTATGTAGAAGGGGTAAAGGTGTATATAAAATATAAGTGAATTTTTTGTTTAGATTTGGGATCTGGTTTTTGAGACCTCTCGTTATGTATTTGAGACCTCTCGTTATGTATTTGAGTCTCAAGCATTTCTGTAAGGGCTTATCTATCTATCTATCTATCTATCTATCTATCATCTATCTTATCTATCATCTATCTGCTTCATTTATGCATGTATATGTTTTTAATAAATATATACATATTTATGATAGTGACTTACGTGTATCGTTGTGGAGTCTGAACTTAACCAGGACTCTGTCTTTGAGCTTTCTATTTGTATTTTCTGAGACTTTGCCTTCTGACCATGTGCTCTGTGTGGTCATTCTGTCAACATGTCTGCCTAACTTTACCTCACCTTTCTGGGAGGGTATTTGTGGGCGAGAGTCCTCTCTACTCCCTTTCCTCCCCATCTGTCAGAGATATATTTTGCCCTGTGAGCATTGTTATCTGCATAATAGGCTGTGTTCTCTAAGGATCCTCTCCAAGGCACTGGGATTTTCAGTAACCCAGCTTCATATCTTTCTTGGTTAAGCTGTAATAGAAGGAAAGTCATTTTTTTTTTTCAAGCTTCCTATGACCTGCAGCTGGCTTGGTGAGGCCTGACAGGTTTGACTGAACACATGTCCATCCCTAAGACAGTCATCGAACTGAGGGCTGTGATGTCCTGATCCAATGCCATACATTCTCTGGCTCAACAGTAGCCAAAGAATGATGCTTTTAAAATGTGAGAACTCTTTTTATTTTAATTTTGTTTTATTTTATTTTTTCATATTTTATTTACATTTCAAATGTTTCCCCCTTTTCAGATCTCCCCTTTGGAACCTCCCCATTCCCTCTGTCCTCCCCCTGCCACTATGGGGATACTCAGCTATTAAAAACAATGACTTCATGAAATTCGTAGACAAATGAATTGAAAATATCATCCTGAGCGAGAACTCTTGAGTGAGGGCAAAGGAGAACTTGGGACTGCTATTATAACAGAAGAAAAGGGACTGGATGCAAAACCCAGTGCCCTAGAGAAGAAGCTTAGAGAACACAGCCTATTATGCAGGTGGTGGCATATGCCTTTAATCCCAGCACTCAGGAGGCAGAGGCAGGCAGATCCTGAGCAATCCATCATGTATTCCTTCTTTCTCCTTTCTTGAGAACATTGTACACTATCACACAGAACAGCATGTGTGCACAAATTTGCATTCCACATTGGGGTATTTGAGGCTATTGTGTTAACCACCCCAGGGCTCTTGATTAAGATGACAGCAGTAGATCATGTCTAAGTCCCCCTCTTCATTTAGTGGTTTTATTTTTAGTAAATAATGACCAATTTAGGTTATACAGTGGAGGAAATTTTAGAGCTCACACTTTCCAGTGTCTCTAGTTTAAACTGAAGCTGCTCCAGAGTGACACACTGTGGGGAGGGTGAGTGACCCATGAGCACCAAAGCACCTACAGAAAATCTAAATGTCATCATTCTTCACCTGCGAGACTGCTTAATTTCATTTTCCATCAGCAACCTTATGATATCCTGAGAAGCAGAGCTTAATAAAGTGCCAGGCTCTATTTTGCATTCTGATTTCAATATGATGAATCTCTCTTTATATTTTTTTTTATGGAATAGAACATACAGACTTATTGAATTGTCCATAATATGAACTGGAATAATTGGGAGCTCATGAGATTACTGCCAGTACTCTGTGGGCACAATGCTCCTTGGTCATTTTTATTTGAAGACTGGTCCCAAGCTCTAAATCCAAATTAAGGGGTCACTTGTTCATATCCGAGCCCATCTTGTGAGGCTCGTTGGAATGCAGTGATTGTTTGCAATGGAAGCCACTGCTCAAATTAAATTAATTATCCCAGTATAAGCCAGGAGGATGGCAGGCAGCAAAAGGAGATGCTGAGATTGGGACCTGGGAGTGTGCACCTGGAAAAGTGAGTGGGAAAGTGATAGAGACCGTTAAAGGGTGGGTAATGATGACCGAGAATCATTTCTAAATGACTTCCATTCTTAGAAAGGCTTGCTTCCTTTTCCCAAGGAAGGAAATCATGGAGAGGGGATTTCCTCTCTTCCCCCTCCTCTTCATTCCTCTTTCCTCTTTTCTTTCTAGAAAAATGAGCTTGTTCCTTTTCCTTACAGAATGATAATGATAATAATAATAGCCAGTGTCATCCATCCCTGGTAATCTTGTCCCCTTTCTTCCCCTGTGACATATGCTGAGCGTAAGAAGGAAGGAATGAAGGAATGACATCACTTTGTTCCAATCAGGGATTTAAATTAGTTTTTTTTTTTTAAATCTGAAGATCAGTGATAGGAGGTGATCTTTGCATTCTTTCTCTGTATGTCTCAATTTCTGTTCATAACCTCAACATATTGGTTAGAATAGAGGATGGGAATGTTCACTGATTTCTGAGGTCTCTGAGGAAATTTTCTGCTTGAGACCTCCTTAGTGAGTCTCCACAGCAATGATGACTGTGTGCATGTGCTTGACAAGTAGTATGTGTTTAGTAAATACTGAACTCAGGACCAGAAGAATGAGGAAATGAATGACCCAAGGCAGCAGACTGAGCAAAGACATAGCAAAGCATTGAGGGTTTTAAGCCACAGAGTCCAAAGTTAACAGAATGGCCTGTAGAATTTTGGAGAGAAGAGATCCATTCTAGTCTACTGGTAATATGGCCTTTTATCTCTCTGGGTTCCAGGTAAATGTTTTAAGAACAATGACAGGCTTAACTTAAAGATAATATGTTGAACTTTGATGTCAAGACACTGTTAAGCAGGACATTTAAGGACACCAATGAGCTCTTGCATGAATTATGCATGTATGAAACTAATAAATGGTCACAGAGCGTGAGATGGATAGCTCCTAACTATGCTTGTTTGAATTAAGTGGCAAATCTGAGCACACAGAGATTTTGAGACAACCACTTATCATTTTTATTTCCTCTGTTCCCCATCACACAATGGAGAAACCTTCTCTAGGCACAGGGGTGAATGATATGCACTTTGATTTTTACAACACTAAAATCATCTGTTTCCTCCATGAGAGCATTGTATACACATGGAAAATTCAAAGCTGCAGAAGGGGGAAAAAAGAGACAAATAAACCCCCATGTTATGATTGAAAATTAGCTGCCATTAATATTTATGTTCAACTTAAGTCAGGCATTCATTTGGTGCTTTTCAAACACAGTGGTCCTGGGTGCTGTGGGAACCAGAAGGCTTTATAAGGACTGCTGCGGAGGCAACTGTAGTTACTTCAAGGAGGACCCAGCATGATGCATCTGTAGTAGTGAAGAATGATGTGACTTATTCTGCAGGCGGTGTTAGGGAAGGTTCATGTGCAGCCCATTTATATCATAGCTGAAAGACAGGCAGGAGTATGGGAATCTGAGATGGTACAGGAATGGAGAAGATCCCTCAGACCCAGGGATGCAGCCAACAGTGAAGGGAGGAAGGAGGCTTCATGTTCAGTGCACAAGGCTGCAACTTGACGTAGCTGAAGCAAAGAATGATGGGAAGAGAAGAATAAGGGAGCGACACACCTGGAAATGCCCGCCACTGACACTGTGAAGTGCTTTAAGATTTGCTGATCTAGCCTCTGCTTAACAGCCACAGCAGATTAATAGTTCATTTAAAGATGTTCATCTTTCCTTGGCACAGCTACTCAAATATGTTGCCCTAAAAGTCAAAGATTTTCCTGGAGAATCAAACTTAGATACTTTTCTTCTGGAGGAAATCCTTGAACGAAAATCAGTAGGCTCTCAGTAGCAACTGACACCCAGGAGAATCCAGCGCACCCTGCGTTCTCTGGGAAGATCTGTCTGTTAAGTGAGTGAATGTGTATTTACCCAGGTTTATACTTCAGAGTGTGGAAAAGAATGGTAAGCTGAGAGTCCAGGGAAAGCTGTGTGTCTCAGTTACGGTGGACTTGAACTTCTTAATCCTTCCATGGCATCTGTCACCTCCACAGAAGAGAGTCATCTTGAAACTATCTGAGTCCTTAAAAGCGGCAAGTGAAATGCAAACGTCAGATTCTAAATGAATGGGCTTCACAATTTTAAATACACACATATTAAACAATGGGGATAGTAAAGCCTTTCATTTTCCACCTGTGGCTTTCTGTCGGCATGAAAGACTTTCAAAGGCAGAGACTGTGAATGCACAATGATGTAGGGTCAAACTAAACCCTTAAGATGATGCTCTCTGACTTCCTCCAAAGATACCCAGGCTACCTCGGTTTTGCTTTGGCCCTAATTCTCCATTTTGCTACAGTTAAATATTCCAGTATTTTCAGCAGGGTTAAAATGTGTTTGAGGAGGGAGGTCACACATAAAGTGGTCACGAGCAAACTTGAAACATATTAGAATTGGTAATTAGGATGACTTGAATTCAAAGTACCGGAATTTCTTAAGTTGGCTTTAGCTCTAATTTTAGTTAACCTGGTGATGGTAAGGTGTATTGCCAGATATGGTCAATGAACTACATTCCCATTATAAGATAATAAGACACGTGTTTGAATAGGTAATATGTTTTAATTGGCAATTTTCATAATGTTCAATAGAGTATCTGAAATGTATAGTAAAATGAGAATAGAACCAGAGCTCCACAGTCTTTTGGTAGAATATCAACTAAGAGAGGCAAAGCATGCAGCTTCACAAATGGTCTTGTGCCTATATTTTTATCTAAACTGGTAAGATGAAATACTGAGGTTTTCCCGGCTCACCTTGTATGTCTGACTCTCCAGGAGTCATCACTGAGGCAGCAAGTCAGCAAGTAAGTATATATTGTCCATTCTGGGTAATACTCTACAATGCTAACCCAGAAGTCCAAGGCCCAACACTGCTGAAAGCTATCCAACACTTGCAGATGCCCTATGTCCAACAATCACCTGTAGACCATGCTCTGTGCAACAGAAATTGTCTATAATAAATGTTGCCTCTCTCCTTTACTCAGTCCTAAGAAGGCCAGGCAAATACTTGGTTTTGTTATCTGTGATATTCTTTCTATATATCAAACCATATGCACTGATTTCAAACATCCTCCCAGAGCCAATTTGAACCTTTATGTTCTCTGGCAAGAAAGCCTTGATCCTTAGGAATACTGTCAAAGGTCTTCTCCAAAGGGTGTCTGCTTCTCTGTCACACAAGGGCTTTCAGGCTTGGGATTCTATCATTCTTTCTCACTTCATGGTCAGCAAACCCTGCCAGGAGAATCAGCTGGTCTGGGTCAGCAGAAGTCAATGTTAAGCCACAGCCCCTCCCTCTCACTTTGAGACACTCTTTCCCCTGGGATCCTTGACTGTCCTGATGCTTTTTGCTATCTGTCAGATTTGACTCCTAGCATAAGGACTTTATTTACAATGGGTCCTTTTCCTTTAAACTATTTTTAAATTCTTTAATTCGCTGCTGTGATATTCCAACACCCACCCCTTTAGGTTGTTGCCACTAATTATGTCCTCTCACCAAAGCCAAATTCTGAGCTCTGAGGTAATGAATCCTCTTCAAGATGATCATGTGTATCTCTTTAGGCTGCACACACTTTCCAGAAATGCCCAAGATCCAGGAAGCATCTGCCAGGGAAGGTAAACGTCTTGAAGTCAGTGGCCAATAATGTGTCTCCCTCTGGGACCCACAAGATAGTGTCACGGCTTAATTTCAGTTTTTCTTCCACTGTGGGGAGCAAAAAGTCCTCATGGCTTCAGGTGCAGGAGCTTCTCTATATTCTCCTCCTTCCCTCTCTGCCCTCTGTATGTCACAGGCAGGACTGTGAGGACCAAGTCAGACAGGTCTTCAGTTACTATTGCTTCTCGTTCTAGAAGAGGCCGGCTCTTTCTCAGGTTAGTCTCCTAGCCTGCCCTTGTGACCTCCCTGGGATCTTGGCTGACTTCTGGGTATCATGGTTTCACATGGATGAACTGTACCCTACAGCGTAGTCTGTGAGTTAGAAGCCAGGAAGTTTTCTTTGACCTTGAAAATAGAGTTTTTTCTTTCTGTTTTGACCTGTCCTGTTTTCAAGGCAGTTGTTTCCCATGGTGCTGGGGTGCGACTCCAGCTTCCTTCCTCAAGGAATGTCGGGACATTTGAGACCTACCACAAGGGCATTTCTTAGACAGCTTCATGCAGCCCAGGTTGTCTTGGACAAGGGCAGGTACTACAGATTTATATACTTTCAATTTGGGAGAATCTTAGTATTCCTGGAAATATTTCCTTGGTAGTTTCGTGGCTGGAAGCCTGACACCAAAGCAAGCTGTCCTCCGTTGAGGTAAAGGTGACAGGGCAGTCTGTGACTCCAAAAAGGTCCTTCGAATGACAAGGCCTTTCCCTGTCCTCCCTCTGGATCATGTGTGGGGAGCAGCTTGAACTTCACCCAGAAGGGACCCCACATTTGTTTCTACACAGCTGTTTCTTGTATCAGGCCAGAGTGCGTCCGTGGGTACTGAATACCATTGGGAAGGACCGTCTGCCACCTCACCATCTGTGGGCATAAGTCAGGGGAACTTGCAGAGAGTCTGAAGCTAAGAACTGGGATTTTATGTCTCTGTTCAGTTGTGCTTTGACACTTTTTCCAAGACTGCACATGATGAGCACAGCTGCAAGCAAACAAAAGTGATCTTTCAGACTTTGGGTTGGGAGAGGTAAAAACGCAACCTGTTCAGTCCAGATCCCTGGCGACACTTGCTTTGCATAACAATTAACGGTAGACAGGCTGTGGCTTGGAAGGCAGTTTTATTAACTGTGCCCTTCAATTCTGACTATCTGGAGTTCTCCATCATTTAAGCCCCTGCTTTGCTCTATGTTTGGAAAAGATGCTGGATTCTTCTCACCCTCCCTTGGTGATGATACCATTTGTTGTTTTCCTTCTGCAGTCATTTGATGAAAGCTGTAGTGCTTACCAGGTACCCAGGGTTTCACTGATTTTCTTAGCCTGCACTACGACAGCAAAATGATACTTTTCATATTTGAAACTATTAGCATCTCTTAGTCTAGGCAGCATGCCCCTGCTCCTGATAACTGACAGCGGCGAGCATTATTGCTTCCTCTGTGCTAGGTTTCAGCACCCTTTAAATGCTTACTGATTTTCTAAAACACGTTCTGATGGTTTCTCCATTTTACAAGTGATGAAACTGAGGCACAGAGAGATTAAATCCATTTGGTGAAGAGCACACATTTAGCTAAGCAATAAAAGCAACATGTCTGATAAAAGCCACCAGTCATACGAGAGGAAAAGTCTTATTATTCCTATGTTTTGTTGACATCACTCAGGGTCACAGAATTACTGGTCATGACCTATGCTTGTCTCATCTCCAGCAACATTGGCTTGCCCAGGATACTTTGTGACTATCTTTATTGACAGCTCTGATTTGTGTCTAAAGCAGGCTCTAGATTCTATTCAGCATACCAGTATTTACTAAACCCCACTAGTTTTAAGTCCCGTGGCCTCCATTATGTATCTGGAGACATGGAATGACATTTGTTTGTTTGTTCATACCCTCATGTAGGAGTCTGATTATGTTGTTTAAGGGATTTTCTTTCTGCAACCCAGTACTTTTTCTGACCATCCATACTATGCTAGTTACATGGATTCAAGGCAGATAACAGAAATGATTGCTTAGTGAACTACTATAAAGCATATCACCAAATCAACAAATATGTTCTATGATGAGTGTTTGTTTCAATTACCTTCACAATGCAACAATGTCCTATATCAGCCTGATCGATGGATGAGCCTACACAGGACTTTAATAGGATGTCATTTCCGGTTTTATGACTGTCCCTTTCTTGATGGAAGTGGTAGACTCAAAAGTTCATGTGCTTGAGTGCTGGCCTCTTGTTGGACTGGGATAGTGGAGCTGGCAGCACATCGGAAAGATCAGAAATCTGACCCTCAGCACTCGTAGAATGCTGTGAGTGCTCTCAAGCCACTGGGGGCTGCCAGGACATCATCTTGCCCTCTGACCTTCATTTTTCTCACCTGTGAAATGGGGAGGTTAGGTTAAGGGACAGTTTCAAGTCAGTTTAAAAGTTCTCCTGTGGTCTGAGCTGTGGACACGGCTCACAAGTAAGAGCACTTTTGGCACACACCTGAAGACCAAGACCTGAGGGAAGATCTCTTGGATCCACTTTAAAGTTTGACCATTGTTGTCCCTGGAACTGAGGTCCCAGCACTGTGCAGGGAGCAGACAGGAGGCTTCCTGGTGCTTGCTGGCCACTGGTTTAGTGGAAAAAATAACAAGCTTCAGGTTCCATGACAGACTTTGTCTCAGGGGAATAAGGTGGAGTGCGGTTGAACAGGACACTGGGCATTACTGGGAGCATGTATGGAAGTGTGCACCTGCATACACATATGTGTTAAAAGCACACACATGCCACATACACTCAATTCTTGTAATTCATGAAAAATGGATATCATGGCTAGCCCTATAGACAATCTATAATACTAGTTTTAAGCTCCATGTCCCTTATTTTTGTTGAGTCTTTGCGTGTTGTGTTCCAGGTGAGTTAGTTCCTTCCTGGCATGCCTATCTTAGAGGATTTCAGTGGGGGATTCAGAGAGACCCTGGGAACTTAAATGCTTTGGATAATAACCCAGTGAAAGATTTCTTAAATAATAATGAGGTTACTCCTGTGAGAAGTTAGCTGAAAGGTGTTGCGTTTCCCACCACCTTGCCGTACCATCCTTCCAAAAAGGAGCAAAGTTAAAAAGAGGGTTTCATCTGGGACTTTACGGAACTACTCCTCGGAACGCTGGCTGTGGTGTCAATAGCGGCTTTGTCCTGCTGAGGGTCAGGTTCCCACAGTTGGGGTAGGGCAACCATGCTCTTTCCCCTGATGTTTTATCAAACACGCAGAATGTGGCAGTTCTTTAGACAAACATATGGTTTTGTGTTACAATCACTTTGACTTTGTTAAAAGCCCCTTCCAATTGGAGATCTTCTATGTGGGGCAGCAGATGCTAGACACACATGTTCCCAAGTTAATGGATGCCTTATATGTTTACTTGAGTAAATCATCCTCCAAGTTTATGTGTCCTGCCTCTGAGTCGATCTCTCACTGAGGGTATTTTTAACTTCTCCTTACTCCTTTGAGCTCCTTTTAGGAAGTGTGATCCAATAGGGTCAGATACTTGGCCTGTACTTAGGGGAAAACTTTGAGAGAATTCCTAAGGCCTTGGACAGGGACTGGCTTTCCCCAACAGAACTGGCCCTTCACAGTGTCTTTGCCACATAAGGGCTTGTGTGAGGCCCCAAGCAGCAGTTGACCACTGTCTTACCCATGACAGATGGTCAAAACTTCAATTTTAGCAAGTGATCCTCTGCTGAGGGGGTAGCAGGGAATTCTGCTGGCAGGTCAAGTGGCAGGGCAGCTTAGGGTAATAGCGATCCGGTGTGTGCCCGGCATAGCTTTAATGGCAATCCGGTGTGTGCCCAGCATAGCTTTAAAAGTGATCCGATGTGTGCCCGGCATAGGTTTTGTGCTAACGATGAGCTGCTGACAGGCGCCTGAGCTCTGCTCATCTTTGAGGCAGAAGATCCCTGGCTCCCTTGATGTTTTTCTCTCTGGCAAAGCCAGTGTCCTGTTTGCCTTGTCTTTCAAACCCCATTTTGGCACCAGATGGAACCCCTCACGGTGGCTAGCAGTTGTCTGAGTTCAGGATGCCAGAGGGTGTGCTGACAGCTCCTTCTAACACAACCTGAATCTGGCTGTCAGGCCTGGGCTCAAATGGCTTAAACACGTACAGGCCGCGGCAAGTATGACTAACCACAGGGAGACAGGCAGGGGGCCCACTGGAGGGAGACTGGCAGTGATATCCCTCCCTCCCTAGCTTGTTGTTGCCTTGGGTGGGAGATGATAATCCTGTGGTTCTCCTGTATATATTGCTACAGTTTGGATGTAAATTCCCACGTTGGGAACTTTTATAAAAGCTGTGGCTTTTATACCTCACTGCACCACAGAATCCCACATAAAATTTTATTATCATTAGAATGGAGATCATCCTTCT
Organism: Rhynchomys soricoides; assembly: GCA_019843965.1. Taxonomy (NCBI): domain Eukaryota; kingdom Metazoa; phylum Chordata; class Mammalia; order Rodentia; family Muridae; genus Rhynchomys; species Rhynchomys soricoides. The sequence goes on along the minus strand of JADRCH010000008.1, from coordinate 1,586,836 downwards.
CCAAACCTTGGGATGATTTTCATATAGATCCCAGCCCCTGCAATATGAGGAGCTCATTACCACTGTCTTTAGCATAGATGATAATGTCTGAGAGCCATGTGTGCTGGTTGGGTCACCTTCTGAGGCTCAGAGGAACAGGACAGTGTAAGTGCCCTGTTGAACGAGGACTGATTGACTAAGTGGCTAAAAAGCTAACATGTGCCGTGGCAGAGCTGTTCTGGGTATGGAGGAGGCCCAGGGTGGATTCCGTTATACACAGCTGGACTTTAGCAGTGTTCTGTGAGTCATTCATCCTAGACAGGAGGTCGATAAGCTTTGGCCTCTGTGGAGAGGCCCTGGAAGTAGGGGTGAACCATTATCAGAGGCCTCCTCATTGATGGGCTTTGGGAGTTGTGTCATGTTAAATGACTTCATTTAAGAAGACTTTTACACTGTTAAATCTTATCATTTTGTTTGAAGAAAGTCATTGTTTCTCTTCAGTGCTCCCACATTTCCCCTCCCATTCTAAGAGAGCAAGGAGAATAGTTATTGTTCTGAAATGTGTATGTAGAAGCTGTTTGGATGTGGTGTGTCTTCATGCAGTGCCTTTAGGACAGAGGATCACGGGGGCTACATTGCTGACAGACATTGTACTCAAAACTAAACTCAGATGGACACATCGTGGAATGCTAGTTTTGCATAAGTTATTGATATTGACTTGACAGTTTTATTTTAGTGTGGCCCTAAAGTGGGGCAAAAGCTAAAGGCAAGGGTATTTCTAGAAGAATTTCATTGACCAGTATTTTAATGCATTCCATAGAGAGATCTTGGCTCCAAAAGTATAAGAGTATATAGAAAATAGATGTACTTAAAAATCTTCTATTACTCCTAAATAGAAAACAGATGGAGGGGTTTAACTGAGGGCGACCAGTATGAACATCCTAGTGCAAGCTCTCCATACCTACTTTCGATTATGGACTTGTATCACTGCAGTGGTTACTTAGTGGGACCAAATCCTATATCCCACACATCGGGGCATTGCTGACAATTAAAATAGATTCACCAATGTAAGTGGGATTTCTCTAACCAATCAGAGACTGTCATCATCTTTACAAAACAATAGCAGCAGCAACTACAACCAAGCAAACCCTGTGGCTCTCTCTCACTATAGAACCTATTCAGAACCTAAGGTGGGTAGAGAGGCAGGAAGGTCCAAGCTCACTCACAAACAGCTTTTGTTTAAGGCACATAGCTGAGAAAAATGATGTGGCATTATTGGACACGTTGGGAGTGTTTAGTCATTACGTCACTCCTACTCCTCCCAGGGCTGCTAATTTGAACATTTGGAGATGCTAAGATTTAAAGTATTTACAATCTCCTTGTATTTATCTAGTTTACACTTTGCCATTCATCACCTGTGAACTTATAATACTTAAATTATATGTTATGCTTTGGGACCATGGGAATTCTTAATTAGATCCATTTGGAACCCATGTTAAATTATGATGAAGACCTGCTCTCCGAATAAAAACACTCCCTTGGGGGGTTTTGCTTCTTTTGTGAGATCTGTTGGCAGTTCCAGGGTGTTCATTTCATAGAAAAAAAAATGCACCTTGGATGCAATATCAAGACTTGTGTCTCAAATATAATACTGAGTCTAATACTACTCTCAGTTTTACAGGAGATGCAGGAAGAAAAGGGGTGGTATAACCCGGAAGTGATTTCTGACTCTGACTTCCTAGTTAGGATTGAAATGCTGACCATGATCCTTTGTTTCTCCACAGATTCTTCCTGAAGTTTTTCCTTAAATGCAACCAAAATTGCCTAAAGAATGCAGGAAACCCACGTGACATGCGGAGATTCCAGGTGGGTTCCTTTGCTTTTCTTATACCTTAATCATGATCTGAACATGAAGAGATAATGGGAAACCTTTTTTTTTTTTTTTTGGCAGAAGGCATGGAGTATAATTGTTTCTCTAGAGGTGAAAAGCAGGTGAGGCCACTGGTCCCCAGGCATCTGCAATCTCTGAGTTGTTTTTGTTAGACAAAAATTGGGGCTGTACCACCTGTGCCCACTGATGAAGGCAGCTGTGTCCTTAGAGCCTCATCTTGGCTTTCTGTATGGACTTACGTGATGAGACAGGCACAGATTAAGTCAATTACACAGAAACGATGGCTTTATTTGCTAAAATTTTTCTGAGTAGAACTTTGCTGAAGAAGAGCACCAGGAAGTGACACCAGGAAGGCCATTCTCATTCTCTGTTCTCTCACACAACCTCAGCAGATGCTAGCACCAACTACAGGCTATAAGTGGACCCTTAAGAAGCAGAACATATCTATACCTTACTGTTCTGCTTCATCAATGGCCCTGTACCCCAACATAAGTGGATCCCTTAAGCAAAACATGTTTATATCCTCTGTTTTGCTTCAGGAATGTTCCTGTATCCCACATGTACATTTTACTAAATATTCTCCAGATCTGTCACTGTTTAAAGCATACTAACCTGATAGACTATGCTAAAACGCTGAGAACCTAGAAACAAATGGAGTGACGTCTCAAACATGGGTGTTTTAAGGATTCTAGACATAATACTCCTGCAGCTTCCTGTGTTGAGAATCCCTTAGGATCTTGTTAAAGTACTGATTGAGATGGGGGTGGGGTGGGGCTGGAATTCTATGTTTCTAACAAGCTCCCAGGTGGTATAGAACCAGGGAACAGATCTCTAGTGAAGTTAAGTCCCTTCCCGGCACTGCTCTCCACATCATTTTATGGGTAAGGTATTTGCCCTGTCAACGTTGATGCTTGCTTGCACAACCTGTCAGAGAGACAGCTTGCTGTTGAAAGTTCGCTCCTACGCCTGTTTAGTCAGCTCAAAGTGCAGTTTTTGGTGTATGAGCTCCAAAAGGTGCTTGATAAATTTCAGCTGTAGGATCTCTGAGGGGAAATAAGGAAAGAGATTCTGAGCATTGATTGTGGATGTCAATACATAGTCTTCAAAATGATTTAAAAAAAAAAAAGAAGTGAGACTTATTAGTCTCATTAAAGAATAAATCCATTGGAAGGGTGAGGTCGTCTCCTGATCTTAGGGAATTTCTATAAAATCCTGTTAGCCTTACCACATTTAGTCTTGATAGAGATGAATCTGGAGAATCCACTAAAGTTTTAGTTTCTTAGAAATTGTTTCCTAGCCAGCACCTGTCTTCAAATTGTGACGCTACTATTTTCAAAGTGTCTTTTCCAGCTTATGCTATCTGATAGCTTGCTGTGGTTTTCAGATGTATGTTTCTTTTGGTCAAGTTTGTGTTAGCAACAAAGATATCCAGGCATGAAACAATTGATGCATAATAATCATGTCTTATGACTTTGCCAGCATCTATACTATATCCCCCAGGGCAGTAGAATTGGATGGACTTTGGTGATACTGGGGGAGGGGAGAGGCTTGAAGAATATTTATGTAGAGTTTTACAGGACCTACTAATGAGTGGAGGTCTTAGAAATATAGCTCTAGGGAGACAGGGAGTCATTTCAGTATATTCGTTTTGAGCATAGAAAAAAGGCCATCATTTGCTTATAAGTTAGTGTATAAGTGATAAAGTTCAGCTTTTAGGGAAAATTCTAGTGATAGATTTAATTAAGCCCTTAATTTAGTCTAGGACTTCTCAACTTGGGTACAGTGAATGTGTGTGTATGTATCTGTGTGTGTCTGTGTGTGTCTGTGTGTGTGTGTTTTCTGTGATTGTAGGATGATCACTTATACCACAACTCTCTTTAGTCATGGAATAGCAATCGTGAATAGCCCACTTCCCTTCACGTGACTAATGAAGGGTCTTTAGACATTATGGGATACCACTGGTAGGAAGAAGAGAGACAAAATGGCCCCCGATGGAAAGCTACCTGTTCTTCCCTATACTTGATGACCTTTGACTGAGTTCATGGTGACAGCATTGGTGCTATAGTAACTGAATCCTTCGATTAGGAATAACTGCCTTGCTACCCAAGGTCTATACTGACCTTTAAATACACGGCTGATGGGAAGCCTGGCAGCACTTTTGCCTTTTGCCCCCTAAAGAGATTCTAACTAGAAAGAGCTTTCTCCAAAGGAATAGCTACCTTGGCCATCACAGATACAAGCCCTGGGTTAGGAGAAATTAACCTACTGTGTTTCCATCACCCACTCTGAGCAGTGAGAATGCTGGGCTGAAGTTCTCTGAATCCTGGTTCATGGCTTCAGTTTAGCTGTCCAGATGCTTGGTAGAAACTTAAGCCCATGACCCCCTCACTGAACTCATGGTCCCCCTCATTTATTTTTTTCTCTCCCTGTCAAACTGAATTCTCCTTTCTTCTCTGCTGTTGTTTATTTCTAGCTACCTTCATTAATTTCTGGTAGATGGCTACCTGTACTAGTATCTGTATTTAGTTAATTCCATAATAATATGTGTAGATGCTATGTCCGTCTTTACATATATCCATGGACATTGCTGCTGCTGATAATGATGAAGATGAAGCTAACATTTACTGAGTGCTTATTTCATGTGAGGTATAAGGTGAAATGTGTTACATGAATTATAGCTATTGTCAGAGCCTCCCTATTAAAATACATGAAAATATGGATTCTTCCCACTTCAGCAAGGAGAAAGTGAGCTTAGCGCAGTAAAGGAATTCTCTCAAAATTATACTTCTGTCAAGTGGAGGTTCAAGTCACATATTGGGACTTGGATATTATCTGATGTTTTGGGACAAGAAAGATCTTATCCAGAGTCTGTTGAGAGGTACTTGGTGAGGCAACAAGGAGAACTGTGAACATCCAAGATCCACAGTGACACCCTAGAAATAACTGATAGAATCACAGGAAAGCTTAGAAAAGTCTTCCTAAAGAGACTTCATGCATGTGGCTGCAACCTAAGCCAAGTCCATGAACCAGGTGGGCTACAGCCCTGAGTAGTTCCTGTTCGTGGGGAAATTTGGAAATACAGCCATACGTGAGCATAACACTCTCCACCAATGGCAGTTTGGACCAATTCTCCAGGACAAGAAAGGCCTCTTTTTACATTGCAATGGAGTGGGGCAGACCCTCAGACATCCAGAGAACCTTAAATCTGAGGTTCCCAAATCTTAAGATCTCAGGATCCAAAAAAAGAAGTGTGTGTGTGTGTGTGTGTGCGCGCGCGTGACCTCTCGCATGCTTGTGCTCACATTCTTGACATTGACTGAAGGTTTCTTACAAGGGACATTTTCATCTCTTGTTTTCATAGCTGAGACATTGAGACTTTGGTTTCATGTACTTTTTGTGTCCCTGTTGTCCATGAGAAAGACTAAAAAGAGTCTCTTTGGTATGGACAATTCTAATCCATTCTTTGTATATAAGTAATATTGAAAGGCCAACTTCTAGAAAGTACTGATGGATGCACACTTCATGGCCCAAGAGATGCCGTTCATCAGCTGTCCTTGATGTGGCTTGTCTCTTTTGTACGTTTCCCTGGTCAGCCTATCTTCACACAGCCAAGCTACTGCATGTCCCCTCAGAAGAGCCATCAGGGACCCATGTAGGTGATCCAGGAAGATATAAGAAAGGTTGTTGATCTCCTGACATGTGAAGACATTCTGTCAGGCTGACTTAGCCTTACAGTGGCTGGGCTTCTGGTGTGTAAACAGAAACTTCCTAATTACACAGGTCATGTCAATTAGTATTACTTGAGTGTTCTCAAAAAATTATTCACTTTCTGAAAAGCTTAGGGAGTGTGGCATAAGCCTTGTAGAAAACCTGGTACAATCCTCTTTTTTTAAAAAATAATGGATGTTTTCTTTTTGAAATCCCTAGGCTGCAGTTAAGGTAGAATACTTGCTTAAATACAACTGTGGATACAGGCTTCATTTAGTTGTGGTGGGTGTGGGGGAAGGGCAAAGGAATGAGAGGGGGGCAAATTGGGGCTAGAAACAGCTCACGACACAGAGAGCAATTCAGTGTGACTAAATGAGCCCATTTCTCTAGCTTGACAGTAAAAAGATGCTAATGTTAAGGGACCAGTTAAAGCCATGTCACAATCTGGCTTTTAACTGACAGGAGCCAGACAATTCAAGGTTCAGATTTAAATCCCGAGCCCCCTCTTTCCTTGTTGGGACTGGCAGATGAGAGCAGTGAAGAAGGAGCAAGAACTGGGCTCAAGTTGTCATCATAGTTGAAACCACAAGACCCGAAGACTGAAGTAAAATATAAATTTCCAAATTCATCTTCTCCCTTCAGCAAAGTTTTTTGATAGGCTATAACTCTGCATCTGTATGAAAATACTAGATCTATGACAACAGCATATATGAATATAGATGTAAGATATATTCTCTCATTCATGTGTGCAAGCACTCAGCAGTATTTATTAGAGTGCTAGGTGGTAAGTTTATAATAATGAATGCAAAAGATAGAGCATTTGCTGTAATGAAACTGATGTTTTGGTTGGGGGTTATTTAAGGGCAAGAGTAGCTGCTGTAACATATAGATCAAATAATATATCCTGGTTCACATGTAGACCAAAGAATTTCTAATGGCTCACATATAGTAGGTACACGCTGGTATTCATGCTCTGAAGAATAGATTTTTCCCCCTTAATTTTTTAGGGTCTTTTTGTCTTTATGGAGCCAGAAGAGGGGTGGGGGATGCATACATAAAGATAGCTTACAATGTCTTCAGATTCTTGGCTTAGAAATATTCCTTGTCAAACATACTCGTTTTCTATTGGCTAGTAGCCAGTCACATGGCCAGTGCCTAGTGATAAACCAGGAAGGAGAGAAAGGGAATGTGTAAGGAATGGGTTTCTGTCAGCTGTCACAATGAAGATATGTAAAGATTAACAGTTGTATATAATTGGAAATTGTGGTTATTGCCATAAAGAAGATGAATCAGGATATTATGACAGAGAGAGGGAAAAAATGAAGAGAATTAGAGATGGCATCCTGCCTTGAAGCATGAGATCCGGGATGGTGGTATTGAGGGTCAGAGTTTGGTCTCAGAAGTACTACAGTCAGTTTTGTCATCCATGGATTCTCCTTCTGCAGATTCAACTACCTGCCGATGGCAAATATTTGAACAACTCTGAATATGTGCTGAATATGTATAAAACTCTTTTGGTCATCATTCCCCAAATGCACAGTATCATGTATTCATAGTATCCAATAGTGGAAGTGGAGATCCTTTAACTGCATGGGATAATATAATACTAAGGCCATTTTAAAGGATCCCTGTGTTCTTGTGTGTGGGGGTCACAACTTTATGTAGATACCAAGAGATGACTATGTTACATCATTCTTGGAAAAGCCAGACAAGGGCTCTGAGCAGAGCAAACAACTAGAACAAACTCATTTTATTCTGTCTAAACATTCTTCCTTCACTTAGTCATTTGGATAGGGGATAAAGGAAATCACTAGGTTATTAATCTCAGATTTCTAACAAAAAAGTGTGTTCCTTTTCAAAACTGATTTGACACAGGTTATGGCATGAAAGGGCAAGTTTTTAAAGTGAAAATGGAGAATTTTGTTATTTGCTTTAAAAAGCCAGGGTCTCTTCAAATCAATATTTTATATGCTGTGATTATAGCAGTCTTATAATACACGCCTATGGTGAAGCAGAGTGCTTGAAAGTCACTTGTCAAAGAAGGATACATTCTCCTCTCTTCTGTCCTTCCCACTCCCCACTTTCTCCCCCTCAGATGCACTGGTATCATATTGACAAACAACCCATCTTACAATTCAATTCTTTCTCAACAGAATTCTGGGAGTCTGAGCTGCCTCCCCCTCCCCTTCCCATGCAGAATAATTCCAAGATGGACCCTGCTGATTAATTATACTGAAAGCAACTCTAGTGATAGCTTCAGAAACAAGATTAATTCATGAAACATGGTCAAACGTTGGGCATCTTCAACTTGGTCTATGAAATCATCACAGCTCACTGGGCCAATCTGTATCTTGGCATATGCCTTGTTCTGAGCCTTGGCAGACAGTATGCATCACTGAGAAGCGATCCTTGGGGGTGGGATTTGATGAGAGGTGGATGTGCACTTAGCGGAAGTAGCTCCACATTAAGTATGGCTACCTTAGGAGAAAATGTAAAATGCAAACAAAGGTAGTTGTGAAGTGTTTGAATTGACCAGTGACTGCCTATAGCTATTGTTCTGGGAGTGGGTATCAGCATAAGGACTTATGGATCAAAGCTATTGTACTTTTTAACTTGGAATTTAGCAGGCTCTTGCTATTCTTCAGCTTAAGGCCTAATTCCTTTAACCTTTTTCTTCTGATGTTAGAGACTAAACTCCAAGAACTAAACTAATAGGAACTAAGGTTTCACTAAAATATTAGCCTGCACTTTGTTTATTGCTACTTCTTTAGTATATGCAATAATACCTGACATACAACACACACAAGATAGACTCACAGCTCATTCCTATGATTGGTGTGTCTGTGGATACATACTAGTAAGTGATGGGCTTGGAAATCCAATAAGGACTGTCCGATCCTGGAATCCTAGCTGTTGCTCCAAGTTACCTTTGCTTGTGCAGCATTTCTGCATAGACATGCCATGTTCAAGTCTACTGAAGGTACCTGACCTTTCTCTCTGTTTTTCTCAATGAGTAAGCACAGATTACTTCCCAGATACACCATCAGAAGTCACTAAGAGGCATCCACACCCGCTGTGTGAGGGATGCGGTTTAGCACATTCTCAGCTTAGGAGACAGGAAGGACAGGAGCTGATCTGGTTTTCCACAGGTTTCCACCCCCTTTTGTACAGATGGGAAGTATTTGCTCCTGTTGTCCTCTCCAGAGAGAATATCTTTGCCCTGAGCCTCCAGCCTAGATTTAATTCACTTAGCCACTCCCTACTGCCAGCAGTTCCACTCTGTTACATCCTAGAGGTTCACACATCGTCCATAATTTTTAATGACTTATTTGGGATCTCTCAACCAGATAGAAACTAGCAATCAGGCACATTTCTGAGAATATCTCATTTCTTATCAGTCAAGGATATTTTAAAGGACGAAGTTAATGAAGACCTAACTGCTGCAGACCATTTTTACGTAAATAATACTTAAGCTGTCACCAGACACCTCAAAGCCATCCATTTGTATTAGAAGAAACCAGCGGGAAAGACACCCAAGTAGACTCAAGTCAGGAATCCACACCATTGTGAGTGAGATTCTACTGAAAAGCTGGACCCTTTGCTTCAGGCTCGCTTATGCTTGTAATTTGTGCTCTGGCTTTGAGGTCACTTAAAAATACCCCAGTATTGCCCAGAAGCACAGCGTTGTAACTACGGAGCCTCTTTTACTTTTTTTCACAGGAATCTCTGTAATGACATTACTTTTCAATCTGATGGTGTTAATGGAGAAAGAATCATATACTCCCTACTTTAAAATGATTCAAATTTAAAGCTGCCAGTTCAGAGATGGGCGTACCATAAGCAGCTTTACCATACCACTTTGACATACCCTCAGAAAAAGTAAAGTTACCAAATAGTTGTATGTAGCCTAATTTTCAATTTATTATTTTATTGATGATTCTGGGCTGGATTGGATATGTGTATATGGGAGCAGGAACCTGTGGAGGTTGGAGGCATCAGATTCCCCTGGAGCTGCAGTTGTAGATGCTGGGAACCAACCTTGGGTTCTCTGCTAGATCAGTCCATGATCTTAACAGCTGAACCCTCTTTTCTGCCCTAGTGCAGACTTATTTTGGATATGTTTGACCTTTGCTTTCTGCAGTATTGATCCCCTTTACTATGCTTGAAAACTCTAAGCCAGAAGCCACTAGTTTTTTGAGTCTTTTGTGATTTCATTGTTTGCTGGACCTGCTCAGAAGTAGTTTGATCTTTGAAGAACAGAAGACTATTTCGTACAATAATTTAAGGTTTGCAAAGTAATGACTCCATGGAAGTTCTCATATGAGGTCATAATGTCATTGCTTTGGTTTCCCTAAAGAATGATACATGGGTTGTAGAGTGTCAATGCCAGGTTATCATCAGTAAACAAAGTCCATGGTTATGGCAGGCTTCTCTTTGAATTGTAAGTTCCAGAGATTAGGAGAAACAACTCAAAGCTATGTACCCAGCATTACACTACTATACAAAATAGTCTCACTGCCCTAAAATTCTGTCCGCTACCAGTTGATTCATGCCTCCCTTCCCCCAGTCCTGGCAAGCACTGATTTTCATTTTTATAGTCTCCATACCTCTGCCTTTTGCAGAATGTCATTTAGTTGGAATCATACAGTATATAGCACCTTCAGATTGGCTTTTCTCCCCCCATTTAGTAATATGCATTTAAGATTCCTCCATGCCTTTTTGTGATTTGACAGCTCATTTCTTTTTATCACTAAATGATATGCCATTGTATGGATTACTAGTTTGTTTATCCATTCACCCTTTGAAGGACATCTTGGTTGCTGATGTCTTATATTTAGTTGAAAAATTTTTTGATGTAATTGCAGAGGCATACACAGTTGGTATAAGGAGCATTGAGAGAGTCCCATGCATTCTTTGGCCAGTCTCCTTCAAGTGTCACAACATTACAGAACAATATTAGAGCTGGAATAGGGACCTTGTCAGCATCTGCCCGTCTTATTAAAATCTCCCTGAATGTGCTTACACTCATTTGTGTGGGGATATTTTTTAGTTCTATAAAGTTTCATTGCAAGTATATAGGTTCGCCTCTCTACCACCACCGTCAACACATTGGGCAACTTTATATCCAAATAATGTCTCCTCTTGCTCTTCAGCAGTACCCAACCCCACATGCTTTCTGGTGTCCAAATACCCTTATTGGTAGGATAGTGGTAACATTGGGTTAGGGCCCAGCTCAACAGCCTCATTTAATGTAATAAAAGTCCTATTTGGAAATCCCACTATTCTAAAGCAATGGGGACTGGGGACTCCACACATAAATTTGATAGTGGTGATGGGAAACTTTAACCCCTCTTAGAACTGGCTTTTTTTCCCACTCTGCATAATTCGTTGGAGATTAAACCAGCTGTGCCAGTGGTTTTCTGCCTTTTCTTCCTGTGTAGTTTTCTATGAAATGTCGTTGTTACTTTTTCTTTCACGTACTTCAAGTCACTGTTTTTTTTTTTTTTGTTGTTGTTGTTTTTTTTCAATATCTTTGTTATTGGGCTAGGGGAGATGTCTCAGTGGTTAAAGCATTTGTCCAGCAAGGTGGAGGTTGGGAGTTCGGATCTCCAGAAACCCATGTAAATATAGGGTAGTAGGCATGGTGGTATACCTGTGATGCCCACTGGAGAAAGCAGAGACAGGGAGAATCCCCAGAGTAAGCTGTCTGGTAAGAAAAACTATCTGTGAGCTCTGGGCTTGATTAAGAGACCCTGCTCCCCAATCAGTAGAAAACCTAAGGATGAGTCCCAATGTCAACCTTGGGCCTCCATGTGCACTAGAATACTTACTAAAACAAAAGCATGCCTGCACACACATGCATGCAACATACATTTGTGAAAAATAATAATGAAAGAAAGAAAGAGAAAAGGAAAGAAATACCTGGGTATTAGAATCAGCTATTAGGGTCCATGGATTAATGCAAAAAATACAATAAGCTGAAACCCTACAGAAAGAAGCCATGAACCAAATCAACTGTGCTAAACATTTCCTTCTATGGAGTTACCACATGTAACTTACATAGGTAGCTTTGAAAAGCAAGGTTTGTAATTTTTCAAAATTAATTTACCAGAGCAAGTAACTTACGAAGAAGAAAATATGTTTTGCCAAAGATTATGAACTTAAACATTGGCAGTGCTTTGACACCAAGTACGTCCTCTGGCTTTATTCCAGTTTGAGAAATGCACAGGGATAGGAATTTGGAGTCCTTGTATTGGTCATAATCCATTCCTCCATGCAAGCCACTGCTGTGCTGTTACTGTGATCTTCCGCTCGCCATTGAGCTTAGCAGCTTGTGTCTTTTTTGAAAATCTGCTAGTGGGACTGAGGTTCTGCTTCGTGAATCTTAAATGATATAGTTAGGACACACAAGGTCTGTTGCGTGATAGGGAATGAAGGACAGCCTGAGAAATAAGGACGAGGGAGAACTCCAATGACAGAACTTTTTAGAAATCCTTCCTGGGGAGAAACAGTGGGAAACTAGACTACTAAGCTGTCTTGTTTTGTTGATTGTTTTCTAAGCAGTGAGATTTCACTTAGTGTCAAGCTTAGACTGTAGCTGGCTAAGACGGATATGACTTCTAGAAGGTGAAATTACTCAATCCATTAAGAAAGACAATTTGCTAGAGCTCTGGGTTGTGTGGTGAGGACAGGTCTTTCAAACTAGGAGATCCTAGAGCAGAGGGCATTATCCCTCTGTCCACTTATTTAAATACCCGATTCCTTTGATCCTTTTAATGAGGGTCAGGAGTCACTGTGTCAGGTCAGGTTTATCAGCCCAACCCTTGTTTTGAACTCTTTGTTTGGTCTTACCTGAGAAGTAAGAATGACCCTTCCTGGTTACTCTGGGGACCGGAAGCCAGACTTGCCACTTGGTTAAATTCAGCCTCACAGAATTAACCTTAAGATTCGGAGACTGTTCTAAATATCATTGTAGTGTAAGGGACTGTGGGATGCAGAAATGGTACGTTCACCTTTAGCTGGTAGCCAAGGTTGCGTCCATGAACGAATATAATATATAGGAATATATAGGAGATAATAGCTATTTTGTGTGCAATCCTTCCAAACTCTAAAGAGAAGGAGATAATAGTAACAATGCCTTCTGGGGTTTCTAGATCCCGGAAAGAGTGCACTAGGTCAGTTTCTGAGCTGCTGATAACACACCGAGAAACTAAAACCATAGTGTAAATTCTCAAGGAAGCTACAGACCTCTCCTCTTTCTTGTTCTCTTTACAGCCTCATAGCAAATTTGGAGGGCAGGGGCCCCAGGACCATGTAGCATAGCAACTGTCTGCCTGAGGATACTGTTATGAAGAGCAATGCCCCTGCACACATTTAGTATATATATATATATATATATATATATATATATATATATATATATCCCTAAACCTGTATTTATTTCTATAGACAGAACTCAACCTATAGTTTGCCTTCATGAATATAATGTCCCAAATGATTTCAGAGCTATTTCAGTGGAGTGCTAGCCAGTAGAACATTCTGGAGGGTTTAAAATGCTATATTTGTACTGCCAAGTCCAGTGGCTACCAGCACTTGAAATGTGGTAACTTTGACTCAGGAATGGACTGTCATATTTTACCTAGCGTAAATTCCAATAGTCATACCTTTGGACAGTGAAATTACAAAAACTCGATGGCCTGGTTCCAACAGTGTTAAAATTGTAGACACCAACATTTTCCCCCTTCTGGAAAGTGGGGTGAGAGGATAAATAAAAAAGAAGTGGGTGGTTGAATCCAAAAGGAAGTTAGTTTTTTATTTTTTTCTTTCCTAAATTTAAGATGAGTTCTACTGATAAAATTTAGACAGGCTGTCAGTCCCTTTACCTGCCTCCACCTGCCAGCAGCCGACTGATTCTGTGTTGAGCTATGAGGTTCTTTGCCCATAGCCATGGGGCTGTTTTCAAAGTTAGCTTCAAAGTTCCAGCCCCTCTTGTTCATCTCACAGATTACTCTTAATTTGCCAGTGATTCTGTGGTTAATTTCTGAAAATACTTTGTTTAAATCTTTCCCAAATCCTTTCCAGATTGGAATGGGGGAAATTATTTTGGACTTGGGAAGTTGAGTCATAAGTTTTTGAGGGACATATTTCCTAGTTAGTTTCTAGGATAAGCAGCACAGAGATCATCAGTTCCCCATTGTCCAGTTATGCTTGTGCTTGCTGTAGAGGGGCCCTGTCACACAGGTGGCTCTGTGGCCTCTCCTTACCAAGAAAAGAAAAATGTATACAGTATAGTTTTCTTTCTTAACAGGCTTTGGGGTGGGTTTTCTTTTTTTTTTTTTTTTGACACTTTTTATTTAATGTCAGAAATTAGATGACAATGTTTTTTAAGAGAGAGCAGATGTTTTAGGTCGTATATAGCGCTGGTGTCTTACAGGTGCTTGCTAATTGCTATTGCTCTCTTCTCTGAGGACAGACGTCTGGGGTAACCACTTTCCATTTCCTGACACTGGAAACAGATACTGTTTGGGATTTCCTTTTATAACTTGTTCAGCTAACGACTCCAGTGACCACTCAATTGTGGTCTTGTAGTAAATCAACATTTCTTTGAAAGACCCAGCTGTTATGTAATTTTCAGTGTTTTTACAAAGCCATCTTCCTAACTAAAAAGTGCTTCTGTTGTCTTGATGATACTGTCATTGCATAGGGTCATTTTGTGAAAATAAATAGACCATTTTCTTTACTTGTCCCCTCACTTTTTTCTTTTAAATTAAGTCAGGATTGATGAGGGACAAATGCTGGCTTCAGACCCTGTCACACCTGGTCAGCTAGTGATGAATATACAGAGCACACATGGCCAACTACTGCATCAATCTCTGGTGTCCCTGTGTGAGTGACTTGCTCTAGATGGAATTTTGACTGACTGAAGAGAACACACTGGGTCTGTGGTAACTTCTGAATCGCCAAGTGTGCATTTTAATAAGACATTAAAATCAACCCTGGGAGCCATGTGTCCATAGTCTGTAGTTTATGGCCAGTACTCAGGAAAAGGACACTTGACTTATTTTCCCAGGATGCTTTTGGATGAAAGTGAGAGACAGTGGGATGTTAATCGCTCAAGGTAGCCAGTACTTTGCCATTTAGCATTGAAAACTGACAGGTCTGGACCAAGGTGGCATGCTTCACCCCCCCACTCCCCGCTCATCAGGCAGAAAAAACATAACATTGCCCCAGAGTCTTAGAAGCCAGTGTCCTCCTAGCCAACGCAGAGAAAAGGCTGCCCCAGAAGCTAAGGTCACAGTGTGTACCAAGTTCTGTAAAGCCTTTCCCCTCCTCAGAGGCTGATGCCTCTCAAACCTGAGAACAATTAAATAGAGTCTTTCCTAGCAGCTGGGGAAATGAACACACTATCTCAGGACTCTCCTGATTTTGCTCAGGAGGCTGGCCTTATTATAAGAGCAGATCTATTAGTGCTCTTGCCCTTGTCTTTCATTTCTCAAGTGAGGTGATTCTAATTAAATTAATCTGCATGTCAATCTATTGGTGATCAATCAAAGAGCCTGAGGTTTCCTCTATGCTGCTGGGTGCTTGTGGCTGACAGTGGCTGATAATGGAGGAAGAAATAAGCTAGCGGGCAAAGTTAATTAGTCAACATAATAGGTGGATTAAACAGGAGCTGGCTGATTGCTGTTTCCCCTGTCAAAGCATGAGTTGGGAGCCAAAGCTGCATGATTACAGACAATTATTATATTTGGTTGTAAGAGGTCACATGAATAAACATATCTCTGTGGGGTTCAGTTTTAATACCCCTCCCCTTTTTAATATAAGGAGATGTGTAGGTCAATTCTGTTCATTGTTTTAGCCAAAGTTCTCAGAGGCTCACCTTTTCCTGGACTCTTGTGGCGAGCTGCCCTGAGTCACCCTTAGATGTGGCCTGGGCATCTTGAGTTGGCATCGGGCCAGTTCTATGTTTTTCCTTTTTTCTTCAAAACAGCTCTAAAATCCCTAATTAGCCAGGCTTTTTTTTTTTTTTGGTGGGGGTGGGGGTGGTGTGACATGATGATAATAGCTCTGAGGGAAGTTTGGGTCTGGTTCACTAAACTAACATGGGACAAAAGAAGAAAACGCCTAAGAAACTTCAGTAAGACCCCAGGGAGAGGAAACGCAGGCAGATCCCAGCTTCCACCCCAACCCTTTTCATTTCCCTATCTCCTTAACCCTGACACAGTGGGGAGGAGGTGGTTTAAAGATTGAAAAGACTTTTATTTGCATGATCTACTGTGATATCTACTTCAGTGTCTAAACTGAAGGGTAATTTAGGTGAAACACAGCTACCCTTGTGATATATATATATATATATATATATATATATATATATATATATTGTGCTAATAAAGACTGCCTTGTAAAAATTATGGTTAACAGGGTACCTTTTGCTATATAACCATAAACTGTGCAATTTTACTTAAAACAGCATCAAAAGCGCTCCACGCTGAAGACCCACTCATCAATAGCGCCTCTTGTTAGACTTGTACAACATAGGCACCAGTTATTATGTGAAATAGCTCTGCAATTTTCTTTAGCTCCCAGCTGTTATTTATTTAACTTGTGTTTATTTCCCACCATGCTTTTATATGAGAATGTTCATTCATTTCTCTCTCCTGTCTCCAGGTCGTGGTGTCTACCACAGTCAACGTGGATGGCCATGTCCTGGCAGTCTCTGATAACATGTTTGTCCACAATAACTCCAAGCATGGGCGGAGGGCTCGGAGGCTTGACCCCTCGGAAGGTACGCCCTCTTATCTGGAACATGGTAGGCGAATCATTTTCATTGGTTGGCATTGCTACTTGTAACTGTGACTTTGTGTGATTTCTTTCCTCCACGGCACCACATTCCCTATTGTTACAAATTGTGAATGTCCCATTGAACACTGCTGATGCTTTTTGCTCTTTGACCCTGCACAGTAAGAAGCTGAGGATTTAGAGAAAGTGGCATATCTTTTAAAGCACACTTGTTTTCGCTGCATGCCAAACTGTCTATGTTGGAATGCTGGTATGTCTTTCTCTGTTTGGGAGGAGAGAGAGACCTGGGCCATGGCTTTGTTTTGAGCTCCCATTTGACGACAAACTGAGTAAATCCATAGGAAAATAGGTAGGAAAAAACCATATAAACCTACCAATGCATATTTGTGGCTACTTGTTGATTTTGTTTGAAGATCAGATTTAAGAGTCAAGGGTAGATATACATTTGGAGTATGGTACTCAAGTCAAATGTCCTTCCTATGCCTTTAACTCACTCTGCCAAAATCTCCTTCTTTCTCATCATGTAACATAGCCTATTTTCTGTAGGTATACTTTGGTCAGGGAGAAATCGCTACCACTGAGGATTTGGGGGAACCAGTGGTACCCCTGAGAAGACTGGAGGAAAGAGACAGAAATCTGTTTCTATGAAAGGGAGTGTTATTCAGAGGAAATCTGGGTGAGCTTGGATGTGCATCTAAACAGCTCCCTTGCGGGTCCAGGCAATAAATACATCTTTCTACCCAGCCAAGATTTCACTGCATTCTAGAGCATACAATACTTTTTCCGAGCTCCTCAAACAAAACTCAACCTACTCCTCTCGCTCTTACCATTTCTCCTGAGCTAGGTCAGCAGGATCCTTTGGAGAACATTGCCATACCAATTTTTCTCCGAAAGCCTGACTTTTACTGTGGCCCACAAGACATCCATGACATAATTCATAAGGTGGAAAACTCTCTTCCCTGCCAGCATCCCAATTTAATAAACACACCCCATCATCATTTTTGCCTGCTGTTTTTCTACCTGTGCTTGAGGAATGCACAAACAGTACATTTCATTAATTAGCCCGATGTCATCTTCTTAGAAGGCATTTTTCTCCACACCCAGTTTTATAGTCTTTCAAAAGTAAACCATCATCGTTCCAAAGCTGAGGCTTTATGTTTCATTAGTGTGGAGATGGATGGATATTACATTTTGCAGGAGGCCATTTGAAACACCTGCCCATGATTACATCCCCAGCTCCACTTCTGTACTTACAACTATTCTGAGCCTCACTTTGCAGTAATGGTACCTCCTTAATACCCTTGGAGTCACAGGAGGCAATGTGTGACTATAGGTGCTTAGGTGAGAGGGCGAAGGAAAACTTGATAAATAATCAGCAGGCACGGTTTGGAGAACCTGAGTCAGGATCAAAATTGTTGCTTTGACTCTGGCTCGATGGTTGAAATAAGAGCCTCCTGATTTGGACCCAGGCTTAACAGTCAGCTGGAGATCTGTAGTTCATGGTTTCCGAGGAAGCTCTAAACACAGCTCCCATGCCCAGCTCCCATTTCTGCCCTTAGGAAATAAGGAGAGGGCTGGCAGGATGGATCAGTCAATAAAGCATTTACTCTCAAGAACCTGCTTTCAACCCACAGAACCCACATTAAAAAGCCAAGTCTGATAACCTACGTATAATCACATCTGCAGAGACAGGCAGATCTCAGGGACCCACTAGAGAGACAGCCTGGCCTACTTGGTGAGTTTCAGGCCAACAGAGACCTTGTCTTAAAATCAAGGAGTATGGCACCAGAGAAACTATATCTAAGATTGTCCCCTGGCCAGCAAACACACACACACACACACACACACACACACACACACACACACACCACATATACCTGCAAATACACTTTCAAAGAAAATGGAATAAGCTCATGACACCATACTACTTATCCCTGCAACCAAAATCCCAAAGTAAAAGCCACCAGCTAGAATGGATGCTTCCAAAGAGATCAGCGGTGCTGTTTTGCAAGGTGGTGCAGAGAAAGAAGTCTTGAAGTAGGTACTAGCAATCCCAAATTCTATTTGTTGTCTCACTCTGGCCTCTGGCCAACCCCGGACATGTCAG
Source organism: Rhynchomys soricoides (assembly GCA_019843965.1). Taxonomy (NCBI): domain Eukaryota; kingdom Metazoa; phylum Chordata; class Mammalia; order Rodentia; family Muridae; genus Rhynchomys; species Rhynchomys soricoides. The sequence goes on along the minus strand of JADRCH010000008.1, from coordinate 1,568,351 downwards.
TTTAGCCTTAGGATCCTTGGGGTTTTTTTCTTGATAAAATGAAGGTGGCTATCTGTTTGGGATAAAACAAGAGCTCTTTTCTTCGAGTGGGGGACGGAGATGTGGATAAGGGAAGTGGGCTGGGTGAAGACAGTGAAGACCGGCCTAGCACTACAGTGGCTCTAACAGGGAGGCAGGGATATGTTCCAATTTGGAAAGGAATTAAAAATGCCCTACTTTTAAATTGTTAATAACTAATTACTATCATTTAATAACTAATGATGAGTATTAAAGCATAGAAGGGAGGAGAGGGAGAGGAGAAGAAACTGAGGAAGAATGCTGCCATGGTAACCACTGAGGTCTCTGGATCAGAACATATCCAAGTGTTATCTAGCTCAAGTCTTCCCTCTTTAAGAATACAGAATAATGAACCATCATCTTATCCCCAGATTGAAGGAAAATACTTTCTTCTGCTTTGTTTACCTGTCTACAAAGAATCTTATTCAAAATGGTGGTGACATTCCACTCAGAACAATGGCTGTCTTTGACAGGAGAGGTCACTGCACACTGTGCCGTTCACACTCATCAAACTTTACTCCACTTCCTCCAGTAGAATGAAAAGGTAGTCATGTTCAGATCCCAAGTATCGACAGTGCAGCAATGCAGAAATCTGATTTTCTACAGAGTGAATTAAGTAGCCATACATCACCACCCACTCACTTAGACACTTCAAGTGCATGCATAAATATCTACTCTGCCAAGGGTGACTATTGAGCTCTCTTGTTGGTAATGTGTGGGAGTGGACCTACATGCTAATTCATGTTGGTTTTGGGGGATAATATTTCTATCTTTCCATTGGAAAAAATTATTAAAATGCCTTGTTTAAGGACTAGCCCCCAGTGCATGCTTCTGTCTCTCCCCTCTGTCCTCACAGTGTGTTATCACCTCTTGAGACCTATAGACTCTTCATCATCCCCCATTCTGGGTCTTTTCCTCACCTCATTTACAGGTAGTCTGAATTATTTTGAGCAACACTGCACATCTCTATTTATATCCTGTTTGTAAGCCACTGGGAGGAAAGTCCCTTTTGTGGCTGATCTTTCTGCATTTCTAGAAAAGGAATCATGCTTTATGTCCATACACAGTCTTCCCAGGATGGCCCATGCACACAGACCTCTGGGGATCATATTAATATCTTTGGATTTCAAATATGAGGGATGACAAAGGCAGATTTATTTCCTAGAATCTTGCAGGATCCAAAGAGGTTGGAACTTGGAACACTGTAGCTCATGGTAACTGCCTCCTCCCTCCCATTTTCCTCTCCATTCATAAATACTAAGATTTTCTGTGGCTGGATATTTATAGATGTATTTATTGAGCTTTCTTCTTTAAGCAATGGCTTTATGGAAGATGTACAGTTGTGAGAGAGGCAGCCTCACACGCAACTGCTCTCAGGATTCTAATTTCTACAAAAGCATAGGTGTGGGACCAAGGGGCCTGAATGGTGGCCACTGTCAGGTACTGGTGTGTATGTGTGCACCTTATCTTCCAGTCCTACTACTCAGGCAAATTTGTGGGGACTGTGCACAGGAGTGTTTGAAAGAGCTTCAGAAATGCTGTTATTATCACTGTGGTTCATCTCGAGTTTCAGGTTCTATTTACTTGAATTTAAGGCCAATTGTGGCATCAGTTTCTCTCTTTCTTTCCCCTGTGGCAAGATGCTGTGTCCTCGCAGTGCTAGAGTGCAGGGACCCTGTCAGCTTGCATGCACTAACACTTTATTATCTAATGATCTAATATGCAACAAGGCAGAGTGCCTGTGCTCATCATCCTGACACAGAATGCTGGGAGAAGTGACTAAATTACTTTATGTACCATTAGCGCTAGCAGCTATGGTGAACTCACCGGCAGCATTTATGCAAATGCCCGTGAATACACTCTAGTGGCTTTGTCAGGGAGCTTTCTGACAAGCAGTTTAAATGCTCATTTTTTAGGATATATATATATATATATATATTTTTATATATATATATATATATATAAAAATTTGGACATGCATGTGTTTTTTTCTCTCTTTTCTATCCCTTTTCCTTCTGGAGACTCTTAGATGTCTTCCATACTATGTGACAACTGAAGAAAGCAGAGATTAGAAAACTCCCATCTGTAGGGTCTTTCCCAGGATTGGGGTCAGTGGGGTCATCTCTGCTGGAGGTGTTCTTTACATATTGGGCTTAAAAACAAACAAACAAAACAACAACAACAAAAAAACCCAGTGCTTATGAGCTTGTGAAACCTCTCTACCTATTTCTAAGGAAAGAAAAACAGTGATGATATTAATTGAGTTTTTTATAAAAGAACTTTTCAATAGTCATGAGTTCTGACTTAAGGCCCTATGTTGCTTTGTGGCTCAAATAGAAATTGAAAACAAAACCAGAAATCAAATGTACTTTTTAAAAATGGAAAGTGATGAATATTTAACTTTTGTGGTCATTAGATATGAGTGAATTAAATTTCCCTTCAAAGCAGTTACAGAGAGATGAAACGTGAACATGCCAGGATCCCAAAATAAAAGAAATCAAAATAAGAGTGAGCTCCGGTTAAACTACATTTTGGAGAATAAAGAATGGTGACAGACTCAATGGATCATGTCCCCAGTTGTAATTACAGCTTTATAAGGACTAAAAGTGAGTCTGTGCCACTACCAGTCAGCTCTGACCTTTTGGTCCTCCCTCCCTGGCAATATGGTGTTAGTCTTGCTCCTTAGCATGTAACCTTCTTAAAGCCTCTAGCTTTGGGCTGGGCAGCTTTTGCTTCTGTTGCTTGCCTCAGGATATTCAGCCTCACTGTGTCCCCTCTGCCCAGCTGTGTTTAAATGTGTTGTGGACATGCGGAGGAAGGTGATTTGAATTTAGAGAATTACCCCAGATTGAGAAAAACCTGTGTGATAGAGCCCTAGGGGTATGTAGGAGAATCCAAATGCCCTGAAAAGTATTTTCAAAGACCCAGTTGTCTGGCTGGAGATCTGGAGTCAGACAGTCCTAACTGGCTTTAAGTAGTTGTGTGACTTTGGGTAGGTCCCTTTGCTTGTTCGGATTTCCGTTGCTTATATGCTCACTTGGTTGGGCCATTTCTAGACTCCTTTGGAACTCTGAATTTCAGCCATCCATACTGGCCTTTCCTTAAAGGGGGGGGGTGGGAGTTTGAAGAATCCAGGCTTTTTACAAAGAACCCTGTTCTCTAGATCTCTAGCCAATGAATAAGATATCAGTGAAGTAGATTTCAAGCCATTTAAAACAAACAAACAATAAAAGCAGGGCAGTGGTGGCCCACGCCTTTAATCCCAGCACTTGGGAGGCAGAGGCAGGCGGATTTCTGAGTTCGAAGCCAGCCTGGTCTACAGAGTGAGTTCCAGGATAGCCAGGGCTACACAGAGAAACCCTGTCTCAAAAAACCAAAAAAAAAAAAAATCCTAAACATCTATTAGATGCTACTTACTATGGAGAGTAGACATGGCCCCTGTCTTGATGGAGTTTATTGTGTAAATGGGAAAGAGATACAGCAAACAAAATTGGCAACTAAATAATTACCCCAGAGCATAGAAGACTAGACAAAAGAATTGTTAGAGGTCAGGGCAAATTGTAAGTATTTCTCATTTATGACCAAAACTTGAGAGACTTTTACAAGGAAAAGGAACAGTGTGTGCAAAGATGTTTGGCTTGGGTGGCTTGGAAGAATCAGAGAGTGGGAAAGATGTTGCTCTCAGGCAAGGGGACTGGGTCAAGCCTTTGTCTCCCTGGGGCAATTATGAGACAGTATGCAGGGCCAATAGGGCTTTGATGAACTCAGTGTCAATTATGTGGTCTCCTCCTGTCTCATGAAAGCCTGGGGCAAGATAGCGCAGAGTTGCTTATAACTTTGCTCTCCCTTGCTGGGCTTTGGAAGCTCACCAGGGAGTTGGCTGCACCTTGGAACTGGCTCCCTGATTACTTCTCAATCCATCAGGAGTGTGAGTGTTTGAATCAGACAGCCCAGCATTTTGAGAGTTCTTTTTGCAGACAGTTTTGTTTTATTGAGTTTACTTTCTTGTACAATGCCTAGAAAGAGTTTCCCTGTTGACTTTGTTGTGAGGGCGGAGACCTTTATCTTTAGAAGGGCTGTGGCATTTTGAGTTACAAGATGTATATTGCTTACTACCACCCCCTCCAAAGAAACCTAAACCACTGAATCAGTAAAAATGAAGTAAAACAATTGAGAAAAAAAAAACGTTCTCAACTCAGTAATTTCTCTAAAATCACAACAATAGGTAGAAGTGGACCTGTGATTTGAGCCTATGTCTTCTGAACTGTATGAGACTGAACAATTAGTTTTCACTGAGCCCCTTTATTCAAGCACATGGCTATCTACCATAAAGACAAGAAAACCAGAGTTAAGGAGAAAGACATTTGCCCAGAGTCACACAGCAGGTAACTTGTAGACCAAGGGTTCAAATCCACAAACCCATGACTCTGCTCTCTGTTGGTACTCTGCATGTATGTTAACTTAGTTTATCTCCTATTCTGTTGTGATCTTCCTCCATATGATTTCAGGCATTTGTGTTGATATTTTAAGTTTTCTAAAGTTAGCCCAGATTGTGTGTGTTGTGTGTGTGTGTGAGTGAGAGTGAGAGTGAGAGAGAGAGAGAGAGAGAGAGAGAGAGGTGTGTGCATGCATGCACGTGCAAATAGTACATGTGTGCAGGTCTTCAGGATAGTCAGAAGAGGGCATCAGAATCTTTGTAACTGGGGTTACAGGTAGCAGTGAGTCTCCTGATGAGTCCTGGGAACTAGAGTCCTCTAGAAAAACTTGCACCCACTCTTAACTACAGAGCCATGTCTCTGAACCTTGACCTGTTTTCTATAACACTAGCAAGAGCACAAGGAGGTTGGTAACACCAAACAACCCTGCAGGGATGTTTGGAGTCAGCTGTCCCTAAGTCATTTGTAGATCCTATGGATTCTCTGACATATATGAGGTGGGAAAAGAGACAGAGAGAAAACCATGAGAGCATTTGATAACGTGTAAGACAACAATTGTAGGATTAGGAAACTCCATGCTAGGAACAAGATGGAAAATGAAAGGGCCCAAAGGCTTTCTTATAAAAATGTCTTGGCCAACTGGTCAACTGTGGGAAACTTCCAGTACTTATTATTTTGTTGGATCTAATAAATGAGTGAACTGCATTTATTTTAATAAGCCTACTATGACGTTTTCATTTGAGGGGTGGTGGTGGGGGTCTGTTTTTGTTTTGGCCAGAAATGGCAAAACTTTTTTGAAGCTATTTTTTTGTTGTTTGTTGTTATGTTTGATCAATCATGCATCACAATTCCAATTGTGTTCATTTGTATAGTTCATTGTTCCAGACCAGGACCCTCCTTTGCTCTTGCTTTTCATTGGAGACTCCACCATGTGAGAATTCAAAAGGAATCACAAAGTGGCAATATGCAAACAAACACTTCCCTGTCCTGTTCCTTAGCCCCTATTTATAATGTGGTGTGTAGGAACAGCAGCTAGTAGTTAGGTCTGAAGTAAAGATTCAGTTGATTTAATTATGTGTTTTTTAATGCATGTGTTTCTATATGTTGGTATGTGTACATGAGTTTAGGTGCCTGAGGAGGCCAGAGCTTCAGGTTACTCTGGAGCTGTAGTTACAAGCAGCTGTGAGCTACTTGATATGGGGGCTGAACTTGGGTCCTAGAAAGAGCTGTATGTACTCTAAACCACTGTACCATCTCTTCAGACTCTAAGTTTTCTCTTTATTTTGTCAGTGACACTTACAGAAATATGTTAAGATGAAGCTCTCCACTGCTCTCATGCATGGCTTTGAGGATGGACTAAGAATTCTTTGGCCCTTTTTCCCCTCATCATTAAGTGGAGGTTTGGTAGCACCCTTCAAGCTCTGATGATTCTGTGAGGCTGTCTCTTACTTCTTGAGGAACTATAGACACAGCTTTTGGGGTAGCTACCCAAACACTGAGGTGATATAGTTCTGCTGAGTTAGAGCCACAGGCTAGCATAGCTGAAATGTCAAGCTTCTGGTTCAGTGAGAGACACTATCTCAAGGGAATATGGCAGAAAATGACAGAGAAAAATAATGGATATCCTGCTTGGGCATTCATATGCATATGTAGGGGCATACACACCTGAACAAACTGACACACCAAGATCTCATTACACAGCCTAGGCTGGCTTGAGACTCAGAATCCTTCTGCCTCTGTCATATCCTCATGCATGACTTAAGATATCTTAAAATAGCTATATGTTTATCTTAATAAATTAGGGGAAAAAAATCACAGCTACTACTTCACAATTATGATCTCATGGACATTAGGGTAAGATCAAGCTTAGAGAAAGTATTAGATTATTTAAATAAAAATCACAGCTGGATAAAATCAAGTAAGTAATTGCCTACCTGGTACTGGAATGTAGCAAAATTATGACTAAGTTTGAAGCATGCTGTTAGAAAGGCTTTAACGATCAAAAAAATAATAATTCATTCAATTTACTAGGAAACATGTAAGACCCTGGGAAATATTCATTTTTATTTTTTCCCAATAAACACTGTTTTTTTTTTTATTTGTTTTGTTTTGTTTTTGTTGGTTGAAAGCAAGCCTTTTAGGTTCATTTTACCATTAAGGTAGAGTTTCTGTTCCAAAGAAATTTTAAAAATCAAAGCCTCTCCTAAGCTATTGGATCCATTTTTATTTTTAAACAAGCAATATCTGTATGTCAGAAGGCAGAGAGGGGACCTGAATCAAGAGAAAGCATCGGGCCGGGTCTGCCCAGGCAGCGCATTATGATAATGTGCACAAACCAGCTGGACACTGAGTTAAGCTGACACTGTGTTGTCAAGGGCAGCATCACCCATCAATTTCCGAGATAGGATTTGAGTTCAAATGACAGAGAGAGCTGCAACTCTGTTGAGGCTGATGCGTGGGGGAAGGGTGGGGAAGGCAGGGCAGGAACCAGCAAGGCTTAAAGGCAGGAAGTCCTGGTGCCTCCGGAAGCCAGTGGCTGCTACCTTCCGGTGGCTGTTACCTTCCCTTCTAACTTTAACATCTGTCAGCAAACCCCACCTGGGTCCTTGCATGATTAGAGTCTTCTTCATGGGGTGGTGGTGGGGTGTGGTGGGGGTGGGGTATGGCTGTGTGTGGGTTACTGATACTAATTTTAACTCCCAAGAGAGTTGGGTACCAGCTGCTGGATTGGAAGCCAGCTCAGCCCAGGAAACAGGACTCCACGTGGCCTCTTATCCATGGAGGAAGCACATTTTGGGTACAGTGGCAATTGTTTGTTTTGTTTGGTTCTTATTCTTTGGAGACAGGGTCTCACTGAGCCCAGGCTATGTAGCCAAAGCTGGCCTTGAACGCCTCTGTTCTTCCCGCTCCCACCTCCTAGATGCCACAATCACAGGCATAAGCTGCCCGACTTTGTAAGTGGCTGTTTGTTAGTGCAGTCTAGAAGAATCCTCAACTTTTAATCTACCCACTTCAGTTCTTTCACAGTGTATGACCATCAACGATGGCTCATTTGCTTTTCATTCAGTCTTTTATCTGGTCAACAAATATTTACTGGCTCTCTGCCTACTATATTAGATAGGAGAGGGGCAGAAGTGAGCAAAGCAGGGGCAGGCATTAACATGATGAGGCACACAGCTATGTGTACATGCCAATTCATATGCAGGAAATAATGCTAATTTGGATGAATTAAATTGGCAATGTTGATAAGGGGTGTGAAAGAGAGATACAGACTGCTAAGAAGGCTTAATGCAAAGGATCCAGCCAAGTCTGAAACTTTACATTTTTGAATGAGTAGCAGTTAGTGAAGTAAAGAAGAAAAAAAATCAGGCAGAAGAGAGTATGTTGTTTGACTATTACATTAGGATGGGCCATTAGACATTTGAAGCAGGAAAGGTGATGTAGGTCTAAGAATTGCTTCTGAGAAGTGAACTTAGAAATTTTACATGTGTCCGTTTTCTCTTTTTTGGTTGGACAAAGAACTCCATTGTTTCCTTCCCAATGTTGTGATGAATGCTACAGCTCCTGGTCCAATGGATTGCACACTACAGATTCAAGCCTGTGTCTCCAGGGATGATGATTTTGCTGCTGGTGCATTTGGTCCAGTGATGAGAGTTTTGAAAAAAAAAAAATTTTTTTTTTTTTTTAAAAAAATGCTCTTAACAGCCAGGGGAGGGCAGTGCAGTTATAGAATCCACTTAAAAACAAGGGAAACTGAGGCCAACTGTTAATGATTTGGGTGTGGCTAAGTGAAGAGTCAAGTTCGTTTCTGCACCCTTTAAACTTCCAAGTTGCTAACACAGAGGTCATGGCTACTGTTCTTTCCCATTGTCTAGTCATTGCCGCTCTCTCTGCTTGGTGGACTTCAGAAGTAGAGAGAGACTCTTGCTATTTGAGCCTGTAATGTAAAACTTGCTCCAGTTGAAACAAATTGACGACATTACTCAAAGGCAAACTGAAAAGCCAGGCCTATGCTCAATCCCAAGGGTGAGTTACTTGGCTTGAGCAGTGATACATGGGAAGGTGCTTTTCTGGGTTAAGATAAAAACTCTTGGTATCACATCTCGCTATCGGGCACCTCATCTCCAGCTCCCTGGGCTGGTATTGCAACCTGAAATACTCAGTGGACAGAAATGAAACTTTATAGAAATTGGGTGATCATCACCCTTATCAGATGAATATGACGCCATCTGCAGAATTTTAGCAACCTTGTGTATGGGGAAGGGGGTAGTCTGAGGATCATAGGGCTGTGTAGCTTTCCTGCCAGCCTGCCACATGCAAGTTGGCAGGAGAGCGACACAGCTTTTAAGATCCTTCTGTAACATATGTGCAGGCCAGTCATAGCAGAAGCCCTGATGTGGGAAGCAAACCAGACAGGCACCAGAGCAAGAAGAGAAAATGAAACACCAAAGTAATACTCTCTAGACCATGGGACACACAAATAGGTCTACACCTACCTAACACATATCTGATCACTAAACATGAAAGCAGAACTCTGCTACTAATAGATTCTCATCCCAATCTGTGCAATTGATTAATATTTTATACACAAACACATGCTCCTCTGTGGCTGGCTTATTTGAGGGTGTTAAGCAGCAAGATCCTAGCTGTTTAAAACCACATTCTTTATCGGCAGTTCTAGTCCAGAATGAATTGGGGGACAGGGACAGGGAGGGGTTCATATCAGAAATGTCATCATACCAGGCTCTTCCATTGACTGTAGGGCAAAGTAATAAAAATGCCATGATATCTGCCTTTATAAAACATGAGTGGATAGCAACACAGTTTGACCGTTGTTTAGAGAATCATTAAGATGAGCGCGTGTGTGATAATTTCTTTCCCCCCTTTTCTACTTCCTCAAATCTCTTCCTCTTCCTCGTCGTCCTTCATCTGTAAACCCTGCTCCTGCCCAAGCTGCTCAGCCAATAGTGTTCTTTGAGGAGCCATTGTGTGCAGCAAATCTAGACACCCAGGCCTCAAGCTTGTCTACCCTTTAGCTTTGGCAGTGTCCTAGAAGGTGCTTTTGATTCGGTTAGTCTGCAGAACGCATTCCTTACTGGGAAAAAAAAGTTGGTGAAAATGCAAAATATCTTTAAGGTATTGTGTCAGGTTAATCTATTTGTTAATAATGTTTTATACTTTTCTTCATATATAAAAAGTCTCTAATGAAGATCATTAAAATATACAATGTTCAGGTTTCAGATGACAGTGGAAGGACACTGTTCTATGCTGCGTAAATTCCTCAGAGTGCTGGTATCACTTATATTCAATGTACAAATTCAGGGTGTGTTTAGTGGCCCTTGTAACTTGCAACAATAGAGATGTTTCTATGCCTGGAAGCTTGGCAGCACGTTCAGTGTTACTGTGTTTAAATTGGCGCCTGTGATGTTATGCAAGGATACCATTTTTCTGAACTTGGAAATAGAAGAAGGAAATAGAGAGATTTTACTATAGTTCATATGTGGGTCTGTGTCTTAGGGGAGAAATAACTTTACTTGGAAAGCGAATAGTAACACTCTGTAAAGTTAATAAGTATCCACCCTCTATACTGGGGACAAGGAATTACACAACTGGTATTTTATGGAACTTTGGCTGTATTTATAGGATCAAAGTGACCATTTTAGCCAACCAGGACAGATATTTCAGATAAGCAACAAAACTGAAGGGAGGCTGGGCTTCATCAATCAAAGCAGACGTTGAAAATCTCAAGTTTGGATATCTCTGAGCCACAACTTCCTCATCTATAGAGTAGAATAATCTACTCGAACTTGCCCACCACTCAAAGCTAACATCAATGGCTAAGGCCTTCAAGCACTAAGCAGTGTTCAAATCATCCGGTACTGAAGGCCAAGTACCATCATTACCCATCACTGTGCCAATGGGTGGGGCTCCCATCTGCACGAGACGTGTTGGCTGGTTAGGCTGATTCTCTGCACACACGTACACACACACACACACACACACACACACACAATTGTGCATAGGACTGTGTGTATACACACAGGCATCAAGGTTAAGCTGAAGAAGAGCAAGGGGAAGAGAAGGGAGTTACTCATGAATAATAAACACAGAAGAGCTTGAGACTGGTCTGAGTTTTCTCGACTATGCTAGAAACCATCAGCTTCGTGTAGAAGCTGGGTCTTTTTGGTAAAGAACTTTGCAGAAGCAAGTGGAACCTTTCCCAAGGTGGAGATCCCAGGGACATTCCACCTGCATTTACATTTATGCAAGCCTCCTTCTTCTTGAGAGGAATCGTTTTCTTCTTCTTCGTTCTCAGTCCCATCTCGCATTTATTCTCCCTTACTCTGAACACCAATTAGCTCATTTAAATTCACCGAAGCCCTCATGAAGTGGGCTTTTAAATATAATTATTATCCTCTATTAAAGTGGCAGAAGCTCGGAATCAGGAAAAAAGATTTGCACCCAGAGGTAAAGGCTGAAACTGACCCCTGGACCAACAGGCAGTGTTGCATCTGAGCCCAGAGCTACCTCTAGAGTGGGGTAGGGGAAGTCAGCCATATATACGCAAAAGAGCGAAAACTGGCATCCATTCATTTAGCTTTGAGGAGTAAACGGACTTTGAACACAATTATTGTATTGTAGAAATGAATTGGAAAAGGCAAATATCTTGGCTTTTTTTTCTTCACAGTTCTGACAGGATAGTTTAGATCCTGCATAGTCCTGCAGGAAGTTGAATCAGTGCCTCATAAAGCTTACACAAAGATGGAATTCCCACTCCTCTTTGCTCATGTGCAGATAAGTTTGACGATCCACATTTCTGTCCTTGTGACGTCACAGATCATCACCACGGAAACATCTGTGCTGTAACAAATGCTGGCTTGCAGCACCACTGGCCATGTTAGGGAGGAGAGGAAACTGGTTCAGCATGATAAGGCTCAGTCATGAAAGTTCACTCCAACTCTCATTTGCCAGGGCAGCTGTACTTGTAGAGAGCGATACAAACGGAGTTATTTGCAAAAGCAAAAGCATACCCCGTCGCTTATGAAAAGTTGGGCAAGGTTGAAATGCACCCCAAGTACAAAACATGGGTTCCTTAAAAAGTCACAGTCTATGCTTCTCTTGCATGATGACAGTGGGAATACTTCAGGGCACTTCTGCTCAACTGCTTCTCCAAAAGCTGTATGCATACAACAGAAGACAAGCTCAGGAGCTACCATGGGCTCTAGGAGCAGATGTAGAGCAGAACCAGAGTGGCCATGGCTAGGCTTTACATTTATTTATTGTTTGATGAGTCAGTGGCAGCATTAGTCACTGCAGAAATGAACTGCTGAGAATTAATTGCTGACTTGCGGAGGAGTCATATGTTGTGTGCATTGGTGGATTATAGGTGGGAATCTAACTTTTAGTTGTATGTCGGCTTGGGCTGGGGTTTGCATAATATTTTGAATTAGCAAGAGGTTACCATGGTAGATTGAAGGGATGGTAGATGAGGGTCACAAAGAGGAACAGATTAAAATGACATGTGCATTTGCAAATGCCCCAGTGAGTTTCATAACTTCTTATACTAACTTTAGTTAGATTTTTGTTGTGGACAAAAATAAGATTATATAGAAAAATCTGGATACAAATTCTCTTTATAAACTAAAGAGCTGCTCATGCAGGGCCCACATACTCAAAGGTTATATCTACTTCCTGTTGAATTAACTCCCGGCCTGCTCCTGTGAAGGCTTGCTTTGTAGTTCGTTTTATACCTCACAACTGGCAGTTATAGGCTCAATTATCTAAACATGGTCCCAAGATCCATGCTGTCTGAGAACCTTGTGAAGAGGAAGTTCTAACAGTATGCTGTCTCGTAGCTCCCTACCTCTGCCAATATAAGTAATATGAGTAAGTAAAGAATTTTTCATATTCATTAAACATTGAATGAGTTATTTATGGATAGTGGCTTCTGCACTGGGCTAAACAAGTTAAATAAAAAGATTGAATTACAGTTAATTAGCCTCATTGATGATAAAGTATGAGGGATAAACTCTGAGCCTATGTATGTGCACATGTCCATGTTACAAGAGTAGACTGGGTTGTGTGTGTGTGTGTGTGTGTGTGTGTGTGTGTGTGTGTGTGTGTTGGTGTATGGCTATGGCAGAGGTGGGGAAGTCCACAGCTTAGAGCCATCTACTTCCAGAATGGGAGCCACCCCTTATCACCTGGCTAAGATTTTTGTAAACTGAAGGGATCAAAGAGTGTTTCATGAGGTATCTACTCACACATTCTGGCAACATACTAAAGTCTGGATAGGAAGTTTCACCGTGCGCTGCCCTCTAAGCCACTCAGTGAAGGCAACTACTTAATTAGACACAACAGCTATGCCCACATCTGGAAAGGCTAACTTATTTGATGGTCTGCTGTGTCCATAACCAGGTGATGTGGAGTCACTGTGAAAGAGTGGATGAGATCTCCACAGATGGATGCTAGATTACTATGGGGCCCCTCCTTACTCCATGGCAGTGTTCTCTTACAGTTCTCTACCCAAACATACAAGCACATCTACTGGTCATGTGACTGCTATAAACAGCCAATGAGCAAGGCTCTAAAAGATCCTTCATTCATGCAACATAGCATGAAACATACAAAACCTAATAGAAATGACAGTGGGAATAGTTCCAGCTAATTGGTTTTAAAACAACTAATACTAACCCTCTTGTAGGAGGGTGGGGAACAAAGGCCAGGTGACTGTCTTCTGCCTGAGTCATCCATTCAGGAATGTGCAGCATTGTATATATCTCATTTTTTGTTGCAGTTATCACACTTACCTTCCTGTTCTGCTTTTTCGGGCAAATGTCACCATCCATGTCATCCATCCTGACAGTACATTAAATAAACCCTAAAATTCAGTAAGGAGAAGAAACCTTGGGACAAAAGCCAAGGAGTAGACTTGAAATGCTTTTCAATTTTTTAGTACATTTTTTTTCTGTGTGAACCAAGCCAGACTCACGTAATGTCAAATCGCATGCACACAGCTCTTCTTCCCTGGAACCCTGAGTCCTGCTCCCAGACACAAGAGAACTAAAAATTCATATTCTGCTGAGGAAAGGCAAGCCTTGGTGAACAGATGGAACGGAGTTCAGCATAAAGGTTTAATCCTATCAGGCCGATTCCTGTATGGCCATCTGGATAATCCCACACACACATTCAAGTCCCGTTAAAAACACGACTCCAGCCAAGATTAATGTCACAGATTTTCCACTGGACATGTTCATATTTGACTTTATAATTTTCCCAGCCCAGGAAGATTGCTTGTGAATAAAGGCCAGTGCACTCTTTGAAGAAGTGGTTACATGGTTTTACTGTTGTTCAATCTGAAAATGTTTTCCCCTTTTCTTAATACTGGGTGTTTGTTTGTGGGGATGACTTTGGCTCCTTTGCCTCCCTGACTCTCCTTCCTCAACTTGTTCACATAGCAGGTTGATTAGGAGGAGGGGGTAAAAATTATTTTGTGCAGAAAAGTTTCCCTTGTTGGAATAAAAAGAATTATTTACTCATGGTGTCATCAGAGGCAAGCAGTTTCACTACTGCTGCGACAAATAGCACAATTGGCTCCATGAATAATTCATCCTGAGGGTTTGCCTACCCTCCATGACTATTTCCCCATATTACTTAGCAATGGAGTGGTTGACAATTACAGAACAAGGGTGGGGGGGGGAGAGAAAGCTCGTGGCAACATTTGCCTTTTACTGTTTCAGAATTAGAATTCTGTGCATTTTAATTCCAAGTCACATTGCACCGCAAGTTGGATGCAATGTAGTCAGCCCTCCTCGAGTCACAGAATTCTGAGCTTCTGTGTGTATTTAACAAACAATTTTTGTATATTATGAAACAATACTATGTTGCCTGTCATTAAATCCAGAAGCCTTCAACAATCTTTCAAGTGCAATTTAGAAGTTATAAGCACATCAAAATGTCAAGATTTTTTTCCCCCCCACAGCTAAATTGTTAAAGAGCCCTGAAGAGCAAAAGGGAACAGAGTTCTGGTTCTCAAAGAGACAGACTCAGAAATTCAGAAGCAGTTGCCCTGGAATGTTCCAGAATACAGTTGTGACCACACTTATGGCCTTCTCTGGCTCAGGTGCTGCTATGCCCACTGATGGCACTCATAACTTCAAAAGAAATAAGAAAGCAGAAAATTGAGTAGCAAGTGGATAGGTGGTGAGCTGGGTCTGTGATTGGCAGGTGGCATCACTTGGGCCAAGGGGAAGATAACCACTTCCTGCCTTTATAGGAACAGTCTTTGGAGCAAGGTTTCCATCTAGTGACTGGGAGGCTTTTCCTTTCCTCCCTTTTCAGAACCATTAATGCTGTCAGAGCAAAGGTTGTTACTGCCAGATGAAGTCACTTTGGGATAAAGGATGCAAAGCACTTGAAAGTCTCGATTTCCTCATGGAATATTTAATAGGTTTAATTGCATCTGGTATTGAGAAATCTCTATATCACGGCTTACATTTCCCTTTAAAGTGACAAACACCACACACACATACACATACACACACACACACACACACACACACACACAGAGGAGGGGGTAGGGAGAGAGAGAGAGACTAGTATATAAAATACTGTAATTCTTTGCAAAGCAACATCTAGATATTTTGCCAGACAAAGCAATAAATGCAGATCAATAGCAAAATGAAACACACTCTAATAAGTGATAAAATACTCAACTACACAGTGTGATTGCAGAGGACCATAAAGAAAAGCAGAACCAGCCTCAGGTAACTCCTCAGAGTGGCGTGTGTTACTGCTTCAGCTTTCGTGACAGGGCTGTCACACCGGGTCACTTCCTAATAAAATTTGTTTCTTGTGAATTGGGGGGCACCTGTATTGGGGCTTACATTCTTCACTTGGGACCAGCCCACATGGGTGGTAGATGTCTGATATAGTATTGTAGCAGCTACTAGCTTCTCAGGCACACTGTTGGAAGACAGTTGGCCCAATAACAGACCCTGTGTATAGTACAAGTTGGAGAGGGCTAGCCTTCCAACTAGTGTCAGATCCTCTTTTTTGCCCCTTCTTGTCTTAAACGGCTTGTTTGGAAACAAGGGAAGAGTTGGGGAAAACAATCATTTTCCTTCAAAAAAAGTAGCATGGCAGATAATTCCGACTGCTCACTGGGTTGAAATGGGGCTCCTCTAGCACCCAAGAGCTTCTGAAATGGGGTTACTCCCAAACACAGCATCACTAAAACCCAACAGATAAACAGGAGAGAGTTTTTATGAGCACACAAAGGTGCCATTGGAAGGAGCTCAGCTCAGACTGGCAAGATGATTCATCAGGTAAAGGTGCTTGCTGCCAAGACTTACAAACCCGAGTTTGATTATGTGCAACCCACATGGTGGAAGGAAAGAAGGACCCCTTCATGTTGTACTATCAGGCTAACTCCTGTATGGCCACCCTGCACTCTATGTGCATATTCTGGCATGTATATATCCTTAGATACAAACAGACAGACAGACAGACAATAAATGTTTAAATTAAGAGTCCAGCTTACAGGTTTTGCATTTTCTGCCAAGCATCAACAATTAGAACATTAGTAGTAAAAATATTTCCTATGAAACAGTTCTGACACATTTCCTAATGAGCATTCATTTCAGACAAATGTCTTTAAGAATGAAGACAAACAATGACAACTCGCTTCACTTTGGGGTGTTCTGGTGTCAAGTCTACCTATTCAGTCCATTCAGTGAACACATTCGCAAGTAGCTAAACTAAAACGTTTAGAAAGGTTTTATAATAAAACTCTAGACAGACTCTATTTAATAAAAATAGACAAACTCTGAATGATGAACACACAGGGCACTGTGCTAAAGAAATGAACTCCAGTTAACAAGAGGCCAATGATAATAATAATGAATGATTATGGCAGAAACTAGTGCACAGTATACCTGATATGGGTAAGCACTACCTGTGAATTTTGTGTCAAATCTGTGAGGTCTCAACCTTTGGAACCTACTACATACAGTCTCCATGGAGCAAGCGACTGTACTAAATGATAAATGTGGAATGATAGAATGGATGTCAGATGAGTTATTGATCTTCACTAAGATACCAATAAAAGCTGGTGCTGTTCTTGCCACCTTCTTTGGGAGCCTTAGGTACCTGCTTTTTAGGATTGTTTGTTCATACAGGGCTGGCTGTTGGTGGAATGTTAGAAAAAAGAATCTGATATCTCCCATGCATAGACACAATGTAACCAGAGAGCAACCTTGTAACCCACTTCACAGTTCATAGTGAATACCATCAGGAGACATAGACTTTGATTCAAAAGTTTCTAAATTTGTACAATTTTGTCTATTGATAGAGTATTGTTTGCCTATGGCATACAAAGACAGGAAAGGAAGGAACAGAGCCACACAATACATCTCTACACAGGCTTCTGGAATGGGGCAACAATGGCGGCCAAACACTCGTTTTGGAAACGAGGTCTGATAGACCTTGAACCTGGGTCATCGTTATGGCTGCCCTAATAAGTGAGGCATCATCAGAACACAAAGAGATCTCAGAGGCAAAAACAAGAGCTGCCCTAGGACCCTGCTGATTGGCACACACACCACTAATTCATCTCAATGGGCAGCCACCTCTAAGCTCAATTAACCCTTATTCCCAAGGCCACCCATAAACCCTGAGGTAAACACAGCTCTCCAGACCCTGGCTTTCTATCAGTGAAATAGGTCATTTCTATTGGAGGCCGAGCTTGTAAATTCACCTTGCTGATCAAGAGCTCAGTCTTCCTGGTTGCAAACAGGCAGGCACTAGCATCCTGTAGCATTGATTCTGTTAGTCAGACCGTTTTAAACTGCTGAGGGCATCTGTGATTTCTTCTGCCTTCTGAGGTGATTTGAAGAGAATATACATGTTCTGGAGTTGGAAGAGGTGATCAGAAATGTCCCCAGTGCAATTGTCTGCATCCACATTATGTACTGGAAACTGAATGATCTCTCTTCCCTATTTTTTTTTTTTTAATTCTTTTCTTTTTCTTCTCACAGAAGCTATTGTTCAAAAGCAAATTGGAAATTTGGTAATTAGGCCCTGACTCACGGTGTAGTATTAAAGTCCTGAGCCAAAGTTCAACACCCTGAAATGAAATTTAAACCAATTAATCTGTTAGATTTTTATCGCTTGTCCGTGTTTTCTCAGCAATTCCCCCAGCACGTGGCCTTTGATCAACTCTCATACAAACGCTAAAATGTGTGCCTGCTGCTAGCAAGACGGAATGACATTAACATGGTCCTCATAAAACAATCAGAGCATAGAGGCCCTCAAACAGGCAGGGCATAGTAATATTTAATAAAAGCGCACACATAATCTTCAGAATTAGCATTTTGTGCCTTGCAGTACCTTTGGGAGAAGAGCTTTTATTTGTGGAGTGATCATTATAACAAAGAGGCACTACCTAATAATTCCCACTTTAATTCTGCAATGTGCCAGGAGCATTTCAGAACCATTATGCTAAACTGGTGGGGTAATCATGTTATTGTCACAGTTTGAAGGAAGGAAAATCTCGACTTTGGTGGCTGGTGAGGGGTGGGAGAGACATTAAAGAAAAGAAGAGGGGGGAAACTTTTATTTTTAAATGAAATTTAGAACCAGAAATGGGTCTGTTGCCCTTGTGGACAGAGTGTGAAAATGTGTGGCTGGGTAGAAGTCTTTCATTAATTAAACCATGAATTTTCTGGTTTAGGGAAAAAAAAAATTAGTCCTGCTTTCAAACCTGCCCCTTCACTTCCCATTTCATAATGTTTTTTTGGAGAAAGAATGCTATCAATTATCGTGGCTTGTTATTGAACTCGTGTAAATCTCCCCCACTTTCAAACTCTGCAGAATCCAGCTAGGGTGGGTGCTAAAGTAGTGAACTCTTTCTCTGCCTCTGTAAGTAGATGGTATCAAAGCAGGGATGTAGATGGTGAAGCCATAGCTGCTCAGATGTTCGGCCAGCATCCTTAGGCAACTTGCAAGTGTCTCTGATCAACCCGGCTGATGTTAGGTGCTTGGCTGGATTCTTTTTAGTATTGATTTGCTCTAAAAAGTACAGATGTCATCACATGCCCTGCTTCACTGAATTCTTTACTCATATATTACCATAATAGATGCTCAGTGGAAAAGCCTCAAGCCATATAAACGTTAATAGAGTAAAAATTAGTAGCCTTCTTTTCCTGTCAAATCCAGTCCGATCATGTTCCCTTTTCATAAGGACCCACCATGGACAAATGATGTGCATCCTGTCTTCTAGACCTTTGTCTAGAACACCTGGTCACATATAACCTGGTATTACATACACACGGACACACACATGCACACACACACACATGCACACACACACACACACACACACACACACACACGCAAACCCCTACTCATGCACATTAAGGTTCACTATTTATAATTTTTCAAATTAACTGGAACCCTTTTTCATTAGTTTGTATTGTTGTTACCTCTCAAGGTTTTCTCTCTGAAATCCAGAAAGATAGTATCGACGTTGGTTTCTTACTATTATGGCTCAGTGTTCTGTCCTCTGGCTTCTGCACAGCTGTTCCTAGTATTTGAAAGCATGGCCATTTTCCATAAGTTGAAGTATTTCCAAGTGTGTGTATACACACACCCATACATTCCACACTCTGATTATCCATCCCCTTCAAGTCCCCCGCACCCACATCTGCCCCGACTCCTCCCCCCACAAACACACATGTACAAAATCTCAAGTAGATAAACAAGGAGAGCAGTTAAGAAAAGTCATCAGGTCTTGACCATATGATTGCCAAACCTTTCCCATAGACGGATTTCTCTTGGATGCTCAAATATGCCTTTTCATGTCCTTTTATGCTATGGTGAGAAGTTTGGAAGAGACATTGATGGTCTAAACAATTATGTCTATATCAAAAAAAAAAAAAAAACAAAAAACCAAAAAAAACCCCAGAAACTCCAAGGTTAATAAATGCTAACATGAAGATCATTTTGCATTCTGCATGGTCAAACACAGCCCCAGCATTTAATAACACCATTGGAGTTCTTGGTTTTGGGTTCTAACACCCAGTTCATCTAGGCTGTTATTAAATGTTCTTATGTATGGTACCTTAGCACCTACGTATATTGAGTTATTAAGTCAATTTTTAAAAATCGGGTAATATTAACAAAATGTTTTCAAACTGATTGTATATTATGAATGTTTCATCGTTGTTAAATGTAACTTATTTGTTTTATAAACAGCTTGAAATTCTATATTGTATTATGACATTACCTCAGAAGCCCTTAACAGTGTGTGTCAACATTTTAGTTTTCAAGAAAGCTTTTGTGTAAGAAAAAGTCCTGTGCCCTTGAGACACTGACAGCCCCCCTCCATCCCATGTAGCAAAAATTGGACAAGAATGCAGTCCAGTCATAGATCCTTTATATATTCTTGATTAATTGCTTTGTTTGGGGATAAAATGCAGGAAAGTAAATACCCGAGCTGCCCCATTTCAGCTGCAGATGCGTTCCTGTGAGTTCAGCCAACACCAACTGTTTGGTTTGGATGTTTTCAGACTTCTCTGTGCAAGGTTTTGAGGATTAATTTGAGAACCAAGGCCCATCCCACTTGTTTGTGTGGTGGCACGTGAACACTGGTCCCACTGGGATTAACTTAATGTTTTCTTTGCTTATTGCAGAAGTTAAAACACACGGACTCTGCCAAATTTGACAAAGTCCGATACTAATTATTATTATTTTCCCAGCACTTCCCACTCACATTTAGAATTAACTGCTGTTCTCCGTGGCGTCAGCGTTTGGGAAGTCCGCCTTGAATACTTAATGTTCATTAAAGAGGACAGTCTCCTCTCTCTTCTTCACAATATCGTACTTGCTTTCCAGTCTTGCTGAGGTGCTGTCTGTGTCAGTTATCACTATCAGAGCACCAGCACAGTGCTGGTGGGTTAAAGATCCTTTGTGGTCTCCAGGTTCTTCCAGAGAGGTTTCAGAATCATATTCCTACCATCCCACGTATGCTAGTGATTCTGTCCAGAGTACTCAGTACTCTTAAGGAGAACCACCTCCAGTCTGCTTGCACAGACAAGTTCTGCAAATTATTTCCCACCTCCAAAGGTCATTTGCAATAGAAAGAGGAGAGATACAAGATCTTGGAAAAATGCTCAGGAAACGCAACAGAGCCAAGGTCATGAAGACAGTCTGTGGTTCAGCCAGGCCACAGCTATTTGTTTGCATAACTTACCTCAAGTGACCTGCGACTTTGGATATGTAAAATGGGACCCATGACTTGTACTTGAAAATAATTGCAATGATTTTGAATAAGGGTTGTTGCTATGTCAGTGTTGCAGAGAGAAAAGCACGGAGCAAGAATCTTTCCTGCTCCAGCCTCCTGCTCACCCTGTTAGCTTTCCACTAGACAGGAATATTCACCCAAGAGGGTAGCAGTTTCCACTTTATGAAATATGTTCAGCTTTGAAGAAATTCTATAAGGCTTCCAGAGCATTCTAATCTCTAGCATTGTTAAGTTTAGTTTGCCTTCTGTGTTAAATTTCTCAAGCTTTCAAGGCTGATAAAGAAATGCTATATGCATCTCAATAGAAACAATGACAAGGATGTCTTTAAGAACTAAAGTTGCTCCCCAGGATTCTGGTCCTGATGTGAGTAGGAAATGCTGAGATCTGGAGGGACTTTCTGTTAGTGAAAAGATAAAAGATTTTTTTTTTCTTTTTCTCAAGTCTCCCATCATTAAAGTTTGGTTCTAACAGCAGACTCCTTCTCTTTTTCATGTGTGTTGAAAAGCAGCTACTCCCTGTATCAAAGCCATCAGCCCGAGTGAAGGATGGACGACGGGAGGCGCGACTGTGATCATCATAGGGGACAATTTCTTTGATGGGTTACAGGTCATATTCGGTACCATGCTGGTCTGGAGTGAGGTAGGTGTTGTCTGAACATTAATATCTAATAGCTTGGTCTAGTTGAAGATACTGTCTATACTTGAATTTCTAATAGAATGTGTAGGATTTAGTGGTACCACTCTGGGTGGCCCTCCTCCAGTCCACAGAACTTTGGGAACTAGGAAAGATGAACTGAGTTTCCCAGGAGGCAAATGCTTGATGTTGGTATCACTTCCATCTAACCTATGAGCACCACCAGAGCTTTCTGTTTGGTGGTTTGTCCTCTTGAGATTGCCATAGGGTGAAGGTCTTTTTGTATAATGGGAAATGGAAAGAAGATACAAGGTTATAAAATACATAGAAAAAGCTAGTCAAACCTTTGGAAGTCAATTATGTGTGGATATTCAATAGATGGAATCTACTGTGGTTTCAACTTCAGAGACTCCTATTCCTATGTCCATCATAATGCAGGGAGCTCTTGACTTACTCAGTGATTCTCAACCAGAGTGAGTCACCGAGGGACCCTGAAGAACCCAGGGTTTTTCCACAGTAGTCAGGTACTTTATAGTGTGACTCCCACCATGTGACCATGATTGTTCTGTGTGTGCAGTGCTATCAGCATGGTAATCTGACCTGGATGGCATGTCTGGCAAGTCCTTAGCATTTATTTAAGATCTCAGAACAAGAGTATTATGATTTCATGAGGCCACAGAGTCCTTTGTTATCTGAATTTGGAGCCTAGGTATCTTACGCAGAACATTCAGAGTCCTGAGTTATCTCAAAGTATAAAATAAAAGCAAAGTTGGGACTACAGGAGACCACAGAGGTCACTCCATCCCACTCACTTCCCACGTAGTATTACCTGTTCTGTTTTATGGAGTCTTGGGATCTACGCTGTGTGCTCAGCACTTGAGAGATTTTAACACCCTTCTCTGTGTATAACAACCAACAACCTCTTGGATGTAGCTTTTCTTGTTAAGTATCTTGAGCCTTAGAGATAAATAGCCATTCAACTAAGAGTAGTGACCCAGAGTGTTCAGAAGGACCAATGTGTTTAGTGAGGGTCAGCCTTGGAGTGGGAACCAAGCTTTATGACTTCTAACCCTACGTGTCTTAGCAGGTGCCACCATTTGGCTCTTCTAGATGCTCTATTTGTCTTCTTCTTGGAGGGATCACAGGAATGAGCTGAGAGTTGGCTGTAATAGTCGGGCATGTTTTCCTGACTAACAGACCAAAGTGGATCTTGTCCATTTTAAAGCTGTCCACATGCTCTTTGCACCAGCAGCCATCCGCTTGATGAGCAGTCACCCTTGCCAGCATGCTGCACAGTCTTGGTAGTTTAATGCTCTGGCTAGAGCATTAAAGATCTTATAAAGCTGAATCAGAACCAGGCTTCTCAGTCCATCCAACTAACTGTTATCTAAGCTAGAACATTCTGGGCAAGGAAAGTGTACTAAGCCTGTCCCTGCCAACTGTATTCTAATTTCCCCTGGAAGCATCAGAGACCACATGAGAAGGATCATCTCCATGGTTTATTTTGTTGCCCGCTGGTGTCCTCAGCCTGATGTGAACAGTGGCCTTTTCTGTTCTTTTCTTTTCTAGAAAAGAACAAGATCGGTCTTTTCTAGGTTTTTGAGAGCCACACCTTCAACATTTCTCTCACTCTTTTTATGGTTTATCAAGAAAGATAGGGATGGGAAAGAATAAACCCAAGGTGGTCCCTTGATGTGTGTCACGGAAATTAGACAAGGACTGGGTTAGGAATCAGAATGGGCAACAAGTGTCATGGGCTTGACAAAAGACAGTTGATTCAAGGCATTCTGAAGAATCTTGTGCCTATTCCAGCCTAAGGAGGTTCTACCTTAGGTTAGCATCTAACCTAGGCTAACCAAATTGCTTCAAAAGAGATGTTTCCATATAATGAACTACATAGAACATATGAAAAGGAGCATCCACAGAAGCTGTGCATCTACTCTCCTCCCTCCCTGGATCCCTACTGCCACTGTCATGTGGGTACCTGAGCCCTGCTTCACGTTGCTCAGGCAAGGTGGCTTCCAGGAGGACAGCGTCAGAACATCTGTTGGTTCTTTGCTCTTCTCCTCCTTTGACGTGTCCTAGGGAGCTATGTCTTAAATTAGGAGTTCTGTCTTGGTAAAAACTCATATTGAGACTTCTAAGAGAATTTAGCAGATATCCTTGTAGAATTAACAAGGTCACAAAGCCAGATTGTGCAAGACATCAGATCTGATCCATACAGTATAATCTTTAAGAAGATGTCCTATTACCAAGAACAAATATAATCCAAGCAAGTGAACAATAAAAGAACATAGAAATACAGGGGGAAATGTATAGAAGAAGCCAAGTGATATTGTAGCAGAGAGTCATAGTGATAGCTACAGTGGAGGTAATGATGGCAGATAATCATAAAATTTAAACAAAAGATAATGAAGCAAACATGAAATCACGTGGCCATCTTTTGGT
Source organism: Rhynchomys soricoides (assembly GCA_019843965.1). Taxonomy (NCBI): domain Eukaryota; kingdom Metazoa; phylum Chordata; class Mammalia; order Rodentia; family Muridae; genus Rhynchomys; species Rhynchomys soricoides. Next base: position 1,544,473 of record JADRCH010000008.1, on the reverse strand, counting down.
TTTGATGGATCAAAATAAATCATCAGTCAAGTTCAAAGCCATTTTGTCAGGTCTTGGGTTGGATAAGATCAGAGCTCAATATTGTAAGATCTGGTATCTATGAAAAAAACTCTAGGAAAACGCACTCTAAGTAGCTGGCATTCTTTGAGACCCTATTTCCAGCCAGGCAGCATGCCAGGTGTTTGTTATGGCTGTCATGCAAGCCTGGGGACTGCTGCACAGGGTGCTGTTCTCTTTCAGGGACAGGAGCTGGAGCTTAGGGAACAGCTAGTAAGTTGGTCTGCTACTAAGTTTTCCCATGCTAAGGAAGGGACTTGAACTCTCAGGTTCACTCGTAGAGGTCAACCTCACAATGATTTCTGCTTTAGCCTGGACCATGGTCCCCATCTGAAGATCTTATCTCCAGAGAGTTGTATTTCCCCTTGCCAGCACTGCCCCATGTTGGGGGGTCCGCATCAGTATTGTCACCTTTGCCAGTCTTACGGAAGTGACATGTACACTCTCAGAGAGGTAAGAGAGGAGACCCTTTGCTTTCTGGCTGCGTGTGTTTTGTTTGGAGTCATTAACTTCTACAGAGAATCTATCCTTTTGAAAGAAAAGACACATGCTGTAGCCAAGGAGCAAGACAATTAACTAGCTTGAGCTTCTTCTCTTGAATTGGGTCCCTGTTTATCCAATGTCTTAATTCCTAACCATATGATTGGTGGGCACACCATCTTAAAATCCTGTACATATAGACTGAAGTAGAATTTATTTTATTTATTTATTTATTTTTAATCTTTCTCCCTATTTCTCTGACTCCACAGCCTAGATGGAGCAGGGAGGCAGGTGAGCCAGGACAAGTAGATAGTGATGTAGATTAGCAGTTGATGCTATTATGCGCAGTCTATTTTTAGCTGAAGAATTAAAAGAAGAGAAAAAGAGGCAGAGAAAATAGGACCAACGTAATTTACCCTCAACTGTGTTCTTCCCCCAACCAAATCGATTGTCTTTTGCAAATGAGTAGTTTAGCTTGGCTCCCTGATGTCCCTTGAGGGTTGGAAGAGAGAAAGGTGGCACTCCATGGATGCCTCCTGTGTGTGCTCACCCTCACAGGGTTCTCCTGATTACAAATTCCAAGCGTTTGTTCTTTTTTTATTGTTCCTTGCCCTTTTCTCTACCCTCCCTTTTACTCAGTTATTTTACTGATATTCTTAAGGTCTTCTTCCCTACTCCCAATTGCTTTGAAGAAAATGCATTGTAGTGTTTTATGTATAAATTGAGGAAAGCCACCAGGGTTGATGAGACCTAATGTTGAATGTGGGGTGAAGCTTCTTTAAAAAAACTTGACCAGAAATGGGCTTGATGCTTTTGCTTTACCACTCCCAAGGCTGTAGAGCAGGGAGGGGGCTATACTACTGTTCTCTGCAGATCAGCATTGCTTCAGTATCTCTTCTGAATTCCTTCAGTTTTGAAACAGTGAGTAGCAGTTGGCTTGCCTGCCAGTTGTCCAACACTGGGAGAGGTACCACAGACAATTAAAGTCAGGCTTTGTGGGAATCTGGTGTTTTACTTGGAAAGACAACTTGCTCCCATGAAACAAATTAGAGAGTTGCATAACATTTATATAATCTAGTATTAAATTTGTGGCTTGCAATTCATGGCAAGGTTCTAGAAGACAGAGGGAACATAGGCGTCAGAAGGAGATGGTTCAGAGAACCAATCAAGTCCCCGTTATGTTTGGATGGCTCTGTGGTAGATATTTTAGGCTATCCTGATTCTTTCAGAAATAACAAGGAGGATGCACTCTAAGGTACTTAATTGGGCTATTTTGTTTGTTTGTTTTGTTTTGAGTGCAACTTTGGGATCGACAGGGGATGGGGAGGAGAGGGTTGGGGAGTGGCAGACTATATTCCAAGCAATGGTGTAGATTAATAAGGGTTAGTCATGGGCAAAAAGAGTTAAAACTGGGCAGTAACTCTAGTCATATTGCTCAGAAAATAGGGATTTATTCAGTGTTGGTAACTGGGCCTCAGTTTCCCCATTTGGAAATGAAGATTCTATATTGCATCTTCTTTAAAACCAGTCATAGAGTGGTTCCTTTTTTCTAGAGTATTCTTCCCAGAACTCCCCCACTGGAGCCAGAAGTGGACAGAGATGTGGGCAGGAGGGATCTTTCTTTTCTTTTCTTTCCTTCGGACCACACCTGGAAGTACCAGAAATGGGCTTGATGCTTTTGCTTTACCCATTTGCAAAACGATTCTTAGAACATCATGGAAACAATTTAATTTGGCCACAACATTAACTCCCTATTACTGCATCTCCAGTTAGTTCTCGTTCTCATTCTCTCTCTCTCTCTCTCTCTCTCTCTCTCTCTCTCTCTCTCACTCTCTCTCTCTCTCTCTCTCTCTTCCTCAGTCTCTAGTATTTGCTCCAAACAAGAAGTATATAGCAAGGTATCTTCCAGATAGCTACATAGAATGGTAACTTTTAGGGATATTAATAGATGCCCCATGCCAGATGAGAAGATGAAATTCTTTTTACCCCATTAACTTTGGCCAATACTAAGTGAAACATATTCAGCTTATCCTTGGATAACTTTTGAGGTCCCATCATACCCCGAGTCCTTAGGATCCAGTGTTCAGTATATCTCAAGCTTCTGTAACTACAGAACCTTCCTTCTTAGGGATCACCTCACAGGAAAGATATTGGTTAGGGCTGACGTGCATTCTGGTTTTATGATAATGAAGTCAAGTTATGAAATTCAGTGGTGAGAGTGACGGGTCCTGGAGAGACGTGAGAAAATCATCCGAAATATTTGCAGAGAATTATCCAGATTAGACTTGGAATGCTCTGGGCCATCGTTTTTTAATGCTATAAGGCTTTGAACAGACTTTCTCTCTTACTCTGCATCTGGTTTTAGTCAGTGTGCACTTGGTATTAGATGCCATGTGATTTTGTAGGACAGCTCTATTTAAAGATTGGTGGTATCCTTGGCTCAGGCTGGAGAGGCCAACACTCCATAGCTATATGAACCAATTAGGCTCAAACATTGGGTGCATGCTCTTCTCTTCAGCCAGAGCAAGGGTATTGTTTGAACCTAGTTCCTGGAGATGAAGTCAGAGGAGGCTATCAGTGGGGAGAGGGGGACTTTGGGTGGACAGAAGTAGAGAAATGGCAGCTTGCAGGGTCTGGGAAGCAATTCTGCAACTTGAAACCCCAACCTGGAAATGGAGGGTTTAATAGCACTGTAATGCTTTTTATCTGTCCCCATTGTCTTCTCTCCTCTACATGCAAACAGCAGAGAGGAATGGCTCTCATGAAAAGAGAGTGTGCTTCCTGATGACGGATATTCAGGAATGGATGGTAATGACATATGTATATAAGCCACAGCGAGTTTCCCAGGACACTTTGTCCAGCCTTGAATTTTACTGGAGTTCATGGAGAGTTACAAAGCCTTCAGGAATGTGTCTCAGACACAAAGTCCAGCCTTTTTACTTTGAGAGGAAGAGAAGTCTCCGGAGTGGAGCTATGACTTGTCTTGGGAGCATGTGAGAGTCTCCCTGTTGAGGTTACAGCCCAGCTGCCCTGAAACCCAGATTCATCCCCACTCAGCTTCAGGTCATATCTCATTTTCTCCTAATTTCCCTGTAGTTCTTTCATGAATGTGTCAAGCTTTCCCAACTTGGTACACTTTATCTCAGCATGCTAGTGACTACCCACATCACATGGGTGGGTAAATGAAATAAATTCAACTAAATAAAAACAAAACAAAACTGAAGACATATTGGGAAGACAATATCTCAGTTAGCACTTCTTTTAAATTTCATAAGAGAGGATGTATAAAATGGGTGTATAGTTAAATGTAAATACTTGTATTCATTTTTGTTATGTATTTATTAAGCCCTGAAGATACAGATAGAATTTAAAGTTGATTTAATGTATAGATTTTAAATAATTGATAGCCATCTAATTTCCTCCCAGTTTTTTTGCTTCAAAAACTCTTATTTCTTTAGCACACACCCATTGAACACTCAGAAGATGCTGGACAAAAATTTTAAGGTCTTTCAAAATCTGTTACTTTGAATATGGCTTTAATTTTTTCTTTATATTTGAGAGACTCTTATGTAGGCATACAATGAAATATGATAATGTCCACCTCCATCTCCCCATTCCCGTTCTTGCTATATCCCCCCAACTTGTTCTTCCCAGCTTCATGCCTGTTTTTGTAATAACTGAGTTTAGTTGGTGCTACCTAGAAGCATATGGTAGCGGGGCCATCCTCTGGAGCATGGGAACCCTATCGGTGGCCAAATTCTCAATAAAGAATGTTTCTCCCTCCCCCATTCACTGCCAAGAGCTCCTTGGGACTTTGAAGAACAACTTTCAAGCTTAAGTAATTTTATGGGGAATCATTTCTAAATGAGCTAGCATATTAAAAAAGGACTGGTCTAATGACTATTTTAATATAGTTACATGGTTATATCCATGCTCACTTTATTCTTAAAAGTGCTTTAGTCTATATTTTTACCTTTAATGACCAAGTCACTTGCCATTTCCCCCTCTCTATTGATAATTACGTGATGCTCAGAAAAAGATTTTAAACTGACATTTCCAACGAGTTCGTGGTGTGTTCAGGAGTGTGTGTGTATACACCCATAGCTTCCAACCCGAAAGCATGGGAACATGCTGTGCCCAAGCAAAGAGAACCCATACCTGGCTACAGCTGTGCAACACCTACGAAGGGAAAGAGTTCTCTGTGGGGCACTGTGTTGCTTTCCTGGACAGTTAGTGCTGGGGTTTCTGGGATATCTGAACTGAGACTTCCTCCTCCTACCACACACGCTAGGTTCCTCTCCCTTAGTCTTTATTCTGGGGTTCATGCAGACCATCCTAGGGCACCTTCTTTTCCACATCTGTACCCTCAGTCTACCTGAGCTTCCCCCTACTCTGCTGAGCGATTGTTCTCCACGGCTTGTGCTCCTCAGGGTTCTGAAAGCAACGCTTAGAGTCTCCTGTGATCTTATGGCCGAATTCATGCACCTCTCTCTGCCACAGTCTATCCCTTGTACCCTGCTTTAATTCAAAGTTGATAACGTGTGCAACTTAACATAATTGAGAGCCATCAAATTTTCTTAAATTTGTGCTTCAAAGTCTATATTGATTTAATGTATTAACTCCCTATTATGTGGAAGAGACATGATACAGAATTATGCATTTTATTTGTGTGGCTCAGTTACATTAAACGTGGAGAACAGTTTTCAAGCCCTGGTAATTTTATGGGGAATCATTTCTAAATGAGCCAGTGTCTTTTATTTATTTATTTTTTTAAGATAGAAATAGTTTAAGGGTTGAAGTGAAGGATCTTCCTTCTCCTTTGAAGGTGATGTCCTTGTAAAATTCAGCTCAACCCCTCAGAGCACCTCACACGAAGCCCTGAATATCAGTGGTGTTATGTTTGGTGAATGTCATCAATTCATTAGCTCATTCCATTCCTCAGCCATTGTTTTATCTGATGAGGTTTCAATCACTTCGGTATAGATATAACTTCGTTTTCATTAATCCACGTGATGTTCAGATACAGTTGTAGTGTGATGTGTAGGTACATAAATATCTCAGCAGAAGTCAACTGGAAATGATGAAGGTTAAGTCATAGAAAAGGTAGCTCTTTCTGAGGTGGTGACATGGGTATTTATGTTACCTGTAATTAGTCGCTCTCTACTCCAGTACCCCACATGGAGCTGAAGCTCAGGAGGCTAGAGACCTTCCTAAACTCTAATCTCCCAGCTGCTTATTTGCAAAGCTTGGGTTTGAGCTCAAGACTGTCTGAGTCTGGAGCCATCTCCCAATCTTCTGATAACATAGCAAACCTTACAATTTAGAGAAATAATGTCAAAGTAATGTTACCCCCACAGGGTTTTAGGATGGAATCTTATCAAGGGGGAGGTGGGGAAAGGTAGGCTAGTGTTGTCCCAGGTGCAGCTCAGAAGCAGCATGCCAGAGCCAGGTTGTTAGGAACAGGCTCAGTGACAGTGCAAAGGACAGCCCTGTGTCCAGGGCGGAACTGAAAAGCCTAAAAAGCAGACACAGAACCGTATTACTGGGCAGCACATTGATGACTATTCATAAGCATGGTGGCTCAGCTCTGAGTCACTAAGAAAGAGCTGGCAGCCAGACGTAATAAATTCTGCTAAAAACAGCCGGATGTGCATAATGTGTCCTCGAAAGACTTCAAGCTAGAGCTGGTGTAGGGCCACCATGTGTTTACTTATCTGTCACTCTGAAGGGGTGTGCAAAATGACACATTACTAAATATATGTGCAAATACCAGTAGATCGATAATGCAAATATGGACTACATCACATGCATATTAGATGATTCTATATCTTACTGCTTTGATATCCTGTATACCTTTGAAGGACCAGAAACCCCTCTTGTGGACCCCTCTTGGTGAAAGGAAGATTGTTCCCTCTCAGTATTTTGCCTTTCACTGTGGGGTTCCCCCCTCCCCTTCCTCATTCCACAAGCAGTTTCCCTGTAAACTGTGAACTTTGAGAACAAGTATTTGGCCCTTTCTAGAAATATATCCAGCCATCCTTTTCCCTAGGCTTTACTTTCTAAGCAGGAACACGGAAGCAGGAACACATGCTGGAGTCAGGAGCCACAGTCGGGCTGGTCTGAACATAGCCCCGTGTGTTGCTTAGAGCCGGGGGTGGGCTGTGCTGTGAGCCTCCATTGGACCTTTGCTCTGCAGCTCTTCTCTAGCTTCTAGACTGCCAGGGTGCAGTCCAGTTTTCCACGCAGCCCAGCTGGCTTGAGATCTACATCCTGAGAAGGTTTATTTAAACAACAACTTACAAAATAAATAAATAAATAAACCCACAAAAGCAGGGGCAGTTGAAGCCCAGCATGTTTATTTTAGTTCCTTTCTTCCCAATCTGTTATTTTGGAAATCGATCTCATCGCAGTTCTGTTTTGAGACAATTAACTACATTGATTGCGGGTCACGGTTAACTTCCTGGTCTAAGGAACCGGGCAGCGTATTCTTTTGGAATGCTTAACTATGATACCAGCCGGTTTGTGGTGGCCAAGTCAAAAAGCTTTTTGTTTTTATTTTTATTTATTTACTTTTTAGGAAAAAGGAAGAATTCTGAGTGGAACAGGATTGGTCGTTTCTTGTGTTTTCTTTTGGCGGTTCTGGGATTGAACCCAGAACCTCGAGCATGCTAGGCAATTGCTCTACCCTCAGCTACACCCCTAGCCCTGACCATTTCTGAACACTTACACAGAAGTTTACCAAGTCTTTACCTTACGTGTGAGGGCCATTTAATGACATCATGCTATTTGGTCATTCAGTGTTTGATGAGTAGTCCATGGAAACTGACTTAATCCAAGGTCTGGCTAACTCCCCGGAACGCAGTAAAGGCAAAACAGATCAAGGATATATCTTCATGGAGCTGATAGTCTATGCAAGGAACACAGACAACAGCTTAGAAACATCGCTCTGTGGGCCTCTAGTCCCTATCTACATCTGTGTCTATGTTGAGAGAAACTTTAGACAGCATTCAGAAACATCACTGGCTACTCCAAAGCTAGGTTTAACTCCCCTATGGGATTTAATTCCCGAGACTTGAGTTTCAAATGTCTCCTTACCAAGTTTATCTTTAGCGATTCATGAGACCCTACCTCTTTTGCTAAACATTGGTTTTAGCTGTTTCTTGAAAGGAATAAAGAAAACCAAAATGTTTGTGTGATACTTGATGCCTCTGCTCGCTTGTGCTCTCTCTCTCTCTCTCTCTCTCTCTCTCTCTCTCTCTCTCTCTCTCCTCTCTCCTTCCTTCCTTCCTTCCCTCCCTCCCTCCCTTCATTCCCTGAGAGATCACATTTTGATGACCAGAAAGGCACTCTTTTGGAATGAAAATCACAACGCCAGAGAGAAGTCTGAGTAGATAGAAACAAAATACATGGATGAGCCCAGGAGGCACATGTGCAGGTTGAACTGTGCTGTTCTCATTAAGACTTTTTACCTTTCTTCCTTTTTTCCTTCCTTTCTTTCTTTCTTTCTTTCTTTCTTTCTTTTTTTCTTCCTTTATATTCAGAGTGGTGTGTGTGTGTGTGTGTGTGTGTGTGTGTATGTGTGTTTAGTTCAGAGGATAAATTGTGGGAGTTGATTCTTTATTTTCGGTCATGTGTATCCTGGGGAATTGAACTTGGGTTCACCAGACTTAGCAGCAATCACCTTTATCCCTTGAGCCCTCTTTCTGGCCCTGAAATCTAGCTATATTTTAAAATGTCATTCCTGGTTACACAAAGACAAATGCTCCAGAAAGAAAGAACAGCAAGCCTGTTTCTTTGGCCGCCGACACCCATATCTCTTTAGAGCTCCTAAGGTGGGTTTGCTCTCAAAGCTTTAATTACACGCTGTGTTACAGCTTCCTTATTTAAGTGTCTCTTCCGTGTCCATCATCAGCACCCCCTGCCTATCTCCAAAGAGATGGGTATTATCATTCTAATTGAGAAGGAGGGAGAATGCTGTGAGAATTATTAATACATAAATTAAAAAATTAATCTAGAAGGTGCTTTAGCATCCCCTGAGAAGCACTACCCAGACACAAAACATATTTAATATTATTCTGAGCTCCCACAGAGAAGATCCAAGCTCCTATAGCCTATGATTCAATCGGTAAACTGAGGCATGGATTGTGGCAATTGCAGATCCCAGAGTCTATGTTCAAAGGCCCATATCCCACTTGAGAGTTTTTTTTTCCTGATTAGTGTTAATTAGTTTTCCATAGAACAGTAACAAACTGTCCATTTCCTTTTCTCTATTCCATTGAGTCTTTTTTTAAGACTTGATTTTTTTTTTTATTTGACTTTCTAATGTGGCAGAGAGTTCAGGGTAGTGAAGCTGGTGAGGAAAACTTGAAATCATGTGTGTGTCTTCTAGTACTTTTTTGCACATGGCTCAGCACTTCCCATTGTTTTTCTTTTCTATCAAGCCAGTGGCTAGAGGACACGCGTGTTAGGCTGATGGTGGAGTTGCTTCTGAGCTCTGCTGGGGAATTGTTCTCAGCTTAGCTTCACAGGGAGAACAGTTGTGTGCTCCCGGTGCTCTCAGACATGGAAGGGAAAAGAGGTACTAGGCATGCAATTGATGTTTTCAAAGGCAGAGGAGAGAGAAAGGGTAAAGTCCAGAAATTATTGTAAAATGATAAGCAGTCTAGAGAGAGAGGACAGTTGTGACATGATGATGACAGCCATTAGTCAGGGGAGCTTGCTGCTTCTAATTGGCTAAGTTTCTAAACCTTCCTGAAATTCACTTACCTTACCTATGTACCAGCTAATAGCCATACCTGCCCCCTGAAGTCTATCGGGCACAAGTCACCGAAAGAGCTTAGGCTAGTGCTGAGCGCACTGTGAGAAGACCACAAAAGGTCATTATTGCTTAGGTCACCACCTTCATTATCGAGAATGAGGGAGCTATAGAGAGCACATGCTGTTGGTTCCTCGGAGGAGATAGCTCTCCCAAAGACATGCCTTCCCCCAACATTTTACAGCCTGTTTTCCTTAATACTTCCAACTGCTCCTGGATCATGCTTTCCTGTTCCTACTGTCCTTCGGATGCTACAAGAGACCGCACACAGACCCATGCTTCCCTTCTGGCCTTCTAGACTTTGCAGGTGGTTTCTTCAGACTGCTGCCTCCACATGTGCAGCTGCTCAATTTGCTCTAGTCCTCTGCTCTCTCCCCTACTTCTGTTATGAGGAGCCCTATTCGTCCACCTCCACATCTGGATCTGTCTCTCTCACAGAGGCTTCTTTGCCACCCATAGTCTGCAATGACCCTTGTCTATTGGGCCTATATCACAGGGCTCTTCTGGCCCTGTCATCTGAATCTGGAAAAAAAACAAACACTCATATAGGCAGCCAGAGGGGACCACATTCTTGCTTCTTGGTGGCTGGGTAGCCTCTCCAGGCCATGAAGAGTCCATGAATCTCTCATCTTCACACAGTGTCTAATGGTTTCCCTTGACTGTAATGTGCATGCATATTGGCTGTTGACGAGTTGGAGAAAATAGAGAGGCAGTCAGAGAAAGCTGAAATCTCACCAAAGAACACTTAACCAAAGAGGCCACTTCTGTTAACATGTTACTGCCTACATTTTGAGCTTTCCTCTGTGGAGTTACACATCTAATTTCTATGTAATCACATGGCATACAGATTACTCCAAACTGGCATTATTCTAATTTTAATTTTGATAATATTTTCCCACAGTAGTTTATTTATAGTATTACTTCCTGTGAAAGCATAAGGGATGAGCACACATATACACAAGGAAGATAAATAAAGCACATCTAAAGTTGTAAGTTTAGGAATAAACACTCTTTTAGCGTAGATCTTTTATTTTTTCTGTCTTGACTTCTTTTAATTTTATATTTATTTTTATTTTGACTTGTTTGTGTACGTGTGCATGTGTGTGTGGGTGTGCATGTGTGTGCAGTATCTGAAGAGACAGGAAAAGGACATAAGATCCTCTGGAGCTGGATTGATTTAAAAGTAGTTGTAGTCTACCCAAGGACTTCACTCTCTGGAAGTGCAGCAAGTAGTTTTAACTACTAAGCCGTCCCTCCAACTCTTAAAATATTTATTTCATTTCTTATTGAAGCCACAAATACTTATTCATACAAAAGCACTTATTGAGAAGTGCTCCTTTTCCTGATATTAAAACAATATAGACAGCAACCCATGCTCCTGTTGGGATGTGAGTGCAAAGCTAGTTGGGTTGTCACTTTGAGAGTTAACTTATTTGGGGAATGTGTTCATTATTACAGGGTTAAGAAGAATAGACTCCTGTAAGGATTATTGTGCCTAGTGGAGTCAAACATCTAGTAGAATTATGAGCACATTTACACATGAATTTAATTCAGGAATGCTTAAAAAATCATGTGTGGAAGACATTCATTTAGTAACATAGTTTTAGATTTGTTTATTTTTAATTTTTGTGTATGAGTGTATTACCTGCTTGTATGTATGTATACCATGTGTATGCCTGGTACCTATGGAGATCAGAAAAGAAACAGGATCCCTGGAACTGGAATTACATGTGGCTTCCATGTGGGTGCTGGGTACTGAACCTAGGTCTTCTGTAAGAATACCTAGTATACTCTTAACCACTGAGGCATCTCTCCTGCCTCTCCTTAGTAACTTTTAAGAATAGATATGAGGACTCAAGAGTTTCTTCTGGTCTCAAAAACTGTTCAGTGGAAGAAAGATAAACAGGAAATTCTTGATGGCACACAGTAAATAGGTTTCCAGGAGTCATGTTGTGAATGTTGTAATCATCTAAATTTCTACAAAGAGGCGGACCACTCTGACTTTTGTTGACTGATTAGAGAGCACGTGGTTGTGAAGCATGGTCAGGCAAAGAAGGACCTGGACCTGGTTTGCCTCTTGTTCTCTGTAGAGTCTTAATCTGATCTCCTTGTTTCTATGCCTACAGATTATAAGTACAGATTAGAAGCTGCAGAGGACAAAGGCACAGAATACAACAGAAGTCATTCCAAGTGCTTAACTGTCTGGGAGCATTTTAGGGCTTGGGAGTAACACTTCATACTTCAGCAATCCCTCAGTGTTTTAATGTATTACAGCAGGATGTAAGGCAGGTGATTCTGAACATGATCTTGGTTTATCAAAGTTACGTTACATTGCATGCTTTCTATGACTTAGACAGCATTCAAAGCATTTTGGAAGGATTTCAATGCGAATAGAATCCTTTTTTCTGTTTTTATCTATTCGTTGAGAACTTCATGCATGTATATAATGTATTTTGTTTATATTTAGACACACTGCAAGCTACACTTAGAGATCCCTCTCCCAACTTCATATCCTTCTGTGTGTGTGTGGGGGGGGAGGGGTTATTGAGTCTAATTGTGCTGACCATTTATACATGAGTGGGTCTATTGGCTGGAGCATGGTCCACCTACCAGGGACCACATCTGTATAGAATATTGACTCTTCCTCTACTAGCAGACACCACTAGCTCCTCAGCTAGAGAGGTAGATGTGGTGTTTCCTGAGCCTTGGCGGGAGGCAGTGTTATCCAGATGTCCCATTTATGGCTGATCCCTCGACAGATTTGTTCTCTGCACTTTGACCAGTGTGAGTTTCCATAACTGGCCATCCCCTTCGCAAAGATGTGTTTCTAACGAGGGCTGAGAGCTGCACTCACCGATGAGTAAACAGAGGCACATATTTAGAAGGTAGCTTGATACTCTATCCATTAAGTAGGGTGTCTTCTAGAGGCCAGGAGCTCCCCAGCCTAGTGCAAAATCTCAAGGCAGTACCATTGGTGCTTTTTGTGAGTAAACCCTTAGCTTACCAGAAAACTCCAGCCATGGCAATAGACTTGGTCTCTAGAATTCCCTAATGGCATGGTCTTAGTGCAATATTTCTTTGTGACTCTCAATTTCTAGCTAGTAAGCTCAGACTTCCTATGTGTTTGAGAGAAGAGGATAAAGCATCTCTGAGCCCTAAGATGACTTTAGTCCCTTGTTTTCTCTTATGTTTCCAGAAACATTTAGCAACATTAGTTGTGGATTTTGGCATGAACAACTTTCTCATCCTTCTGCCTGTCACAAGGTGCTAAGACGGTTTCCCTTGGTGCCAACCAGGGGCTGGATTTGGTTTCTTGTCACCTCACCCATGATTCTTGGGCAAACCACTTCAACTGGGTGGTTTTCACATGTAAATAAAACGTCCTTCTATATCGTTGCCATCCAATAGTATACATATAAGCCAGCATTGATTCATTAGAGATTGCCCATAGAGGCTATTCTATCTACTGTGTGTTCAGACCGTGCCACAGTGTTTAATTGTTTGGGCCATTGCTGACTTCACACAGAGAGAAACTTTAGACTGCAGCTCTGTCACAGGTCATGCAGTCAAATGCCAGGGATGGTCTTCTTTTATTCAAAGAACTAGATTATGCCTATTTTATGACCATTGATAACATTTTCTTTATATAAACCGAGGTAAGAGTAATAAAAAAGAAATTCTGCTTTAATAATTTGATTGCCAACAGAGTTCAGAAATGAACTTCCTCACTGTGCATGTGCTGCTGCATAGAGGAAGGCTAACCATCCAGCAGTCCTCCCCCCAACCTTTATTTCTCTTTTATGGAGAACCTTTAGACCATCCAGAGCCCTAAGGTATTCCAGGGAGGCAGATCCTTTGCTCTCCCCTTTAAAATGCTTTGATTGGGCCTCTGGTAGTTAATGTGCCAAATGGTCTTCTGGACGTTTCATACATGTGTTCTGCAGCTAATTAGAATGCCTGGGCCTACTGTTTCCTACCTCTGTGCTGTCCGTGTGTTTAAGAGCTCAGTTCAAACACCAGGCCCATGCCCTCTGGAAAGGCATGGCAAAGCTTTCCTCTGATTTGGGCATCTGTTGCAAACAGGTTTTCCAAAGGATATCCTGTAGGAGATAAACCATTTCATTAGGCCAGGTTCCCTTTCCAAACTGGGAAGTACAGGGCCTGCTGTGAAGGAAAACCCAGATAATACTATTGTGGCTGTAAGCAGAGCACTTGTAAATGTTGTTGTCAGCATCTTTTCCACAGGTTCCATCCAGATTGTGTCCACTGACAGGTTAATGACGTGTTTTAGAGCTCTGTTTATAGAGAACAGTAGGGTAGCTGCGACATGAGTCCTTTACATCTTCCAATGACCCTTCCTCCTTCCATGTCTCCTGCAGTTGATAACTCCTCATGCCATCCGTGTTCAGACACCTCCTCGACACATCCCCGGTGTTGTGGAAGTCACATTGTCCTACAAGTCCAAGCAGTTCTGCAAAGGGACACCAGGCAGATTCATCTATACAGGTAAGCATGCCTGCAGATGGGAATCATGGAGCTCTGTTGACTTCATGAGATGTTTTACCTGATCTCCTCTCTCTCTCTCTCTCTCTCTCTCTCTCTCTCTCTCTCTCCTGTGTGTATGTGTGTTTAATCTTGTTTCTGTTAAGACAGTTTTTTTTTTCCAGCTCAAGAAATATAGGACTTAAGAAATTGCTTTGATTATTAGTACTAAAAGCTTATGGAGATGTAATGGTGTTGCATGTTGAAATAATTGGTTGCCTACTTAGAGAAATAACATGAAAAGTATGGAGAACAGGGCAGTACTAGACAGGACCAAGGTCTCTCTCTAATAGATTGGCCAGCTTGTTGGAGCTTGCTTTATGGAGCAGGATTGAACTTTGGCGAACAGTAGCCTGCCGCAGCATTTGAATTAAACACATTTGGTAGTTTTCATAGTTTATTCTGAGTCAGTGCTTTCTGCCCCAGTAAGCTGCATTTGGTCTGCCCCCTCCCCCAACAGCATTGGCACATGGCCTTGTGGGAAGCTGCTAGGATTACAGGGTGCATCTGAAATCCCTCCTATCAGGCACAACCATTCAGGCAGGACTTGGGCTGGCAGGATGTGGAAATCTATGTAATAGGCAAAGCAAACACCCAGGGATCTCTTCAAATCCAGCATCTGCTATGGAAGGGGGTGGGCAGATTCTTTGTTTCTTACATGCTCAAAGGTGAAGTGTAGGCTGATGTCAGGGACAGCAGGCGGCATGGTAAATTTGAGGGCCCTTGGCTTCATATCACTTGGCTAGCTCCATCCATGAGCCAGTCACAGCTTTTCTTCCCCATTTATTATTGAGGGTCCACTAGGCCTCTCCACATAGATGGGAAGTTGTTTTCACACAAAGGGGTCTGGAGCACAGAAGAAGCGGTTCCGTTAGCACATCCTAATTAAACCACATAATCCAATGGGCAGGTTTCATTTTTGCCTCAACATTCTACCTCAAAGCATCTTCCCCTATAATTTTATACTATGAAGCAAACCAAGTATATTTTATAGTCACCCTGTCTCTCTCACACACAATGAGAGTCCACCACCAACAGACAGAGACAGACAGACAAACAAACAAACAAACCAAGTTAATATATTTTTGACCCTCGGAAATGCCTCTCAGCCCTTTAAACAAAATACAGGGTTGGTGCCTGCCTGCCGATTAGTTTTAGTTAATTGAAAATTATAGGATTGACCCAAGAGGAAAATTTTGTTTGCACTCCAATCACTTTTACAAATTAAGGAAAATTACCACAATTTTGTTTAGCTCAGGTTTCACACTGAGTTCATGAAATTAGCTCAGCCATCCCAACAAAGTCAGCACTTTGCTAGCGAGTGCTTGAAAAAAAAAAAAAAAAAAGTCTATCTGGAGTTTTGTGGTGTATACAAACGAAGCATAGAGAAAGCTATGATGCTTTATAGAAGTGGGCCAAGTGTTTTTAATTAGGCTCATTGGTTCAGCATAAGTTTTGAAGAACAATCAAAATAGTGGATTAGCTGTTTCTTTTAAATCTAGGGTTCCTTGCCATTCATTTTTCCCATGAGAACTTCCAGAGAGCACTGTAAGTTTTTTTTCCCTTCTCTTTTCTATTTTTTTTTTTTTTTTTTTAAACAAGCCTCATTATGGGCTCGCAGAAAAGGACGAATTGAAATTTCTGATACTGTAACATTCCCCATCGTCATTCCAAGGGGATGGGAGCTTTTCACAGTGTTCCTTGCTGGACTTGCTGTTCTGGAACGTATTACAAAACCACAGAGGCCAAATGTTTTCTCTGAGGAGTTTGGACTCTGGTTTTGGCCGAAAACATTTAGGCCTCGCCGGTTGCTTATTTACTCTGCTGTTAAGAACAAGAAAGAGAAAAGAAGAGAAGGAGGAAAAGAAAATGTTTGTGGGGTGGGAGGCACCAGAAGCAGTCAGCCATGGCTTCTGCTTTGGTGACAATGTCCTTGCTCATTAATGGCTCCCTTTTGTGGTCAAGTCTGATTTAGAAGAAATTATTGTTAATCAGTGTTCAGTAAAATATACCCTAGAGCCACCTGGCCATAAACATTTTTTTAAATTACTCCCATTACATAAAGTCTCAAACAAAATGAAACAAAGCACCCCCTCCCCTGCAAAACACCAAACAAACCCAAGGGATTGACTGACCCACCATTATTTAAGACTTTTTAAACCATTCAAAAATTGCTACCAATTTAAGAAATCACATCTTGGGAAAGCTGTATCAGACTGGAATGAAGATGAGAGATAAAAACAGCAGATCTGCAAGCTAAGGGAAGGCATTCTGGAGGAATGTGTGTTGGTATGTTCATTTGTAGGAATCTAAAGAAGAGATGAAAGAATTCATGCCTTCAGCTGTGGGCGAGTAGTAAGATGTCATTCGTAACGTATCCTAGGAAGAAATCTAGCCTCGAATTGTGTTAGAAAAAAATAAAAATTGAAAGAAATGAGGACAAAGACTCCTTGGCTATTCATAGTTACAGTGACGTCACGTGGAAACTTCTGAGCCTCATGATCACTGGCATGTGGCTTATCCTTGTGGTGGGTCCTTAGTCATGGCTGGCCTCCCAGCTCCTAGGACTTACTCAGTTTACCTCTCTGCTTGTCACTGTTTACAAGTGAAGGTATAGAGAAGGGGCCTCGGCGCCTGTATGTTGTTCGTATCCTAACGACTGCTTAGTGCTTATGTAGGCCACTCCTGCCCACTCCCAGACGTTCACACTTCATCTTTAACATCCATACTGCTTCAAGATGTGAGGCTCACCTTTCTGGATTGGCAAACTAATCTCATTTCTTAATGGAATGTCACTGAAATTTTTCCCTTAAAAAGAAACTAGAAAATATCACAGACCTGAAGAGTAACACCCCAGTTAAGTCACTCCTACTGTTTGCAGAGTGTTTAGGTGAGAGCTTAGGTATAGGAATGGGAAAGGCTCTAAAAATCTATTTTAAGCAAAACCAGAAAAAGAAAACCATAAAGGAACACCCTGATCTAGTCGATGCAAATAAAACCCCACCTTTTGGAGGAAGTAGTCCAACTAAACACAGATTGAAGGCTGACCCCAATCTCTTAAGGATGCTGGATGCAACTCTTCCTCACTGGTTCTCAGACTTGAGTGTTCCTATTCACTAGATATATGATGTTCTTGCCTTTGCCCAATTAGAGTCATGGCCAATTAGAGTCACGGAGAAGAGTGAGCCCTGACTTAGAGAGAACACAGAAGCCTCAGCACCATTGGCCAGATCAAACTCTATTGAGTTTCCTTATTCTTCTGCGAATGTGAGGGCAGGGTTGACCTTATATTTTACATATTTCTAAATGAAAGAAATTAAAACACCATCTCATCATAGGATTGATTTCAGAGTCCTACGATCTTGTATCTGGTCAGTCCATCCAGGTAGATGAAATATAAGATCACAGGACTCGCCAGATCTCATTGACCACGTAGGGTCTCCCCAATATCTTCATGTACCCCTTTGTTGGCATGTTCTGTTTTTGCAGCTGTTCAGTCTCTAAATGAGCTGCTTCCTTTCAGAGCATGATCGTTCCTGCTAAGGAACACACACACACACACACACACACACACACACACTAAATAAAAAAGAACTGTGGGATGATATATGATTTATCCCGTGTATCAGGGCTGTACTTAAAATCATATCCCTTCCCCACAGGTTGGGGAGAGCCTTGATGCATGACCAACTGACAGCCCAACTGATTGGCTGGTTAAGCAACCTATCAGAACCTTTCTCCCAACAGCTGTCCCATTCTAACCGTGTTCAACTGACTGTGGCCCCTGTAAGAGCCAATCTAAATAGTGTATTAGCTGAAGAATGAAACTGCTTCCTGAACTACTTCCTGTTTGTACTTCTCATCCCTGGCAATGCATGTCCTGCCTGCATGATGGGCCTTGTGGGCTAATAAGTTCTACAGCTCTCAATGACTCTTAAATTTCTTCTTATTTTTCTCTCCTGATCATATTTGTTCTAACCCTCCTCTCCCCCCTTACCCCTCCTCTTTTCTCTCTGTCTTTTTCCTTTTAATTGCCAGTAATACAGAGCAGCATAGGGATTGGGTACTTCCATTTAAGGTAATGGATATAGATTGAGTTCACAGCTTTGCCATTTACTGGAGAAGCTATTCCTAAGATCTTCATATTATGACTCTGAGCCACTGTCACCTCATTTTCACAAGAAGAAAAGGATAACTTGCTAGGATTGTTTTTTAGAATCAGAGAAACGTGTAACATCTAGAAAGAAGACAGGTTCTAGCGTTGACATTAAACTGTGGCTATTGTCCTTCGTCATTCATCCTTTTAAAACAAATCGTTATTTTCTGTGTGTGAGGGTTTTGTCTCCATGTGTGTATGTGCATCATGTGCATGCCCAGTGCCAATGGAGTATAGGCAAGGACAACAGATCTTCTGGAACTGGACTTATAGATAGTTGTAAGCTGCCGTATGGTGCTGGGAGCTGAACCTGGGTTCTCTGCAAGAGCACAAAATCTCTGAACGGCTGAGCAGTTGCTGAAGCCCCACCCATTTGGTTTTCAGTCCCCTTTAGAGAGCAAATATTTCACATCTTGTTTACCATCATCCCCATCTTCCCAGCAATCTAAGCTAGGCCTTTAAGGGTTTTTAGGAACAGAATCATAGGCACCCCAGTACAATGAAGTAACAGCAACTAGAAAAGGCGATGTATGGATAATTATGAAAACAGGAAACTGATTTTTAAATAATTATTCCACTTTCTGTTGTCACAACAAAATAACCTAGACTGAGTGCTTATAAAGACAGTAGGATTATTTAACTCACAGTTTTGTAGGTTGAAAGTCTAAGACCAAATGGCCCCATCCTTTTGGTCTCTTGAAAGGGGTTGCCTCACATCGAGGCAGATGGTGTTGTGGAGTAGGCATAGGTCAGAGTGGTCATGTGAGGAGACCAAAGCTGGGGCATTCGGGTTTGTACTCTTTATAACCACCTATGAGAAGTAAGCAGGAGTCTACAAGGAATACATCCCTCCCTCCCAAGGTCAGTACATCCAATAGCCTGATTAAATCAATCAAATTTCTTTGGGCTCTACCTCTTAATGCTGCCATATTGGGCACCCAGCATCTAGAGCATGGACTCTTGGAGGCCAAACCATGGCTTGAACAAGAAATATTTTGATTATCAGTCTTGACTTGGAAACCTCTTTGGTACTGATTTTTTTTTTCCCAAGAAAAGTGCATGGCTTTGCTCCTCTCTTCACCTGCAAATTCCTCCTCTCTTCTTCAGGACACAGTAACATGGGCATAGCCCAACGCCAGCCTCCCTCAGAGGGTATAGGCTAGAATCAGCTTCAACTCCAGGTTCAAGACCTTTCAGCCCATAAAACTCTGGGCTTTCCTTCTCCTGCAGGCCTTCCTACACAAGATGAAAGCTGCTACCTTGGAGCCAACAAAACAATTTTAAGTGGGAGGCAGAGAGAATCTGATGAATCTCCTGTTATTTTAGTCTTTTCATATGTGGATTCATTGCTGCTTGAATCTCTTGAAAAGCTACCATCTTATGTTACCCTGTAGGAACCGTCTCCATTGGCTCACTAGATGTAAGCTGCCACGTAACCTCTTTGCCTCGCTGTTCATAGCTCACTCAGCTTTGCCATCTGTTTCCTCTGCTTCTCACTGGGCCTCAAACTCATTCTGCATGTACCTAGGGCTTCACACTTGCCTTATATACAAACACTTGCAAGTTTTAGGTATAGCTTTAATTCTGTTCCTCTGACTGTTCTGTTCTCTTACCACTGCAGGGGAGTGGACAGCTCTGGCCAAGACAGAGGCCTGTAGTATAGCTCAGGTTCTGCACTTACCTTACCAAGATACCTAGGATAGATTCTTATATATATTAGCCCTTTTTTTTCCCCATTGTAAAGAGGACTAGTTGGAGTAGGTAAGTTTGATATTCCCCACAGCTGATCTTAATTGACAGGAGAATTTCCTACATTCCATCCCTCTTGTGCCATGCAATTAGACCTCTCCCTCATCATAGCTTCTTTATGCTCATGGCTCTTTTCTTCTATTGTTTGTGGATAAAACAGAAATGGAAATAGACCCACTAACTTGATAAAGGAAGAGATAGCCTTTCTCAGTCTTAGTGACTTTGGAAACTGTGCTGAAGCAACTTGACTTAGTATCTCGTGAGGGTTTGATAGGTGTTCCCTGATAATTGATTAACATATTGCCCAGGATCAATGGGTCCTCATTGATTGCTGTAATCTGGATGACATGGGCCGTAAATAGAATCTGTTAATTAAGAATCTATCCCTCTGCACTTGACGTTTTCATGCATAGAATGGGGTTTCTGATAAGGGAAAAATGGGCTTAGATCTGTGGAATAAATAGTTTTCATTTCCTCACCTATAAAATGAAGACATTTTAATGGTATTTGTGTTTAAAGAGTAAATAGGTCAGGCAGGTAATGTAGTCCTGATGGTGCCTGCTCTGGTAGGAGTGTGGTCTAAAAATAAACTTAGAACGTAAAGAGCAGACAGTAAGAATGTTGTTTCTGTTTAAAAGAAAAATCCAAAGAACTGGTCATTTGAGTTTCTTTGATTAGCAGTATATGCATTTCTGCTTTCTCTGGCATGCAGACATGATTCCTTCCTAGACCACGGAGTTGGACTCAGAATATCTGGGTTCAGTTATGGTTTCCCTGCTTTCTTTCTTTATTACAAGAATGTTCGTATATTCTCTGCTCTTCTCTAGGTGTTCTAAACCAGTTCTAGGCAATACCTTAAAACATACTTGAGTCAAAGCAGACAGAATCCCTGTTTTCATTGATCTTATGGTCCTAATGCTAATATGGATGTTCCTAAGTCTGCTATGTTAAACCTGGGAAATACCCAGAAAAATAAGAACAGGGTTTCAGATAAGTATATAAGAAAAGGAACCCTGATAAGTCAGAGATAGTTCCCCCCTCCCTGAAAAACATGTGAGCTGGGATTTTAAGCATGACCAAGCATCGACACAGGGATTGGTACAGGTGGTAGGCTTCTGGGCAGAGAATGACCAGTGTTTAAGAAAACACTGAATGCAAGCCATAAGAAATAGATGATACTTATCTTTAGAACCAAGTGCAGTTTCCAGAGTTCCTAGGGGCAGTTGGTTGTGACATTTATAATTTTTGAGACCCCAAGAATGAGGAATTTCAGACCAGGGTAGGAGTTGGAAGTCTTCCACAAAGGTTTTTGAAGTTACCAAGGAAAACTATCTGTCATCTCGGGTTTAGGTGATTGCCAGAGGAAATGGGTGCACTGAGAGGATTTGAGAGCTAAAGAGTGGAAAGATAGCATGAAGTGAGGGAGACCAGAAGACTTAAATTGAGAAGACTTTCTTCTTTTCCAAGCTTGATGATGGGGCTCTGACTTTGCTGTGTTTCCCAAGGGTCTTGTAAGATTCAGTGAAAGGGTGAGTCCAAAGATGTTATGCCCAGGGTGATACCTACAGACTTGTTCATTGTGGGAAAACACATGCCTAGCAGTCATTCACAAAGAACAGAGAACAGGAGGCAAGAAGCTTGCTTGCTTGCTTGCTTGCTTGCTTGCTGTCCACCTCCTTCTCCTCGTCTTCCCCTCCCCCACCTTCTGTAAATCAGATGGTTTTCACTTTGGATTCAGCTGCAAGAGAGCGCAATGGACACTCTCCGTGTGTTTCTCCACCAGTGCCGTCCTGATTAGAAATGACTCACTAAGAAAGAAAGATTTGGAGGTGGCTGCTTGTCCCCATGCCTTAAAAATGACTCTGAGAGAGCTAGTCATATAAATGGAAGGTGTTCGGTGTGAAAACAATGTTTATTCCCTTTGTTTTGGTGCAAAGAGTAAACCCCAACCCTCTTCTCCGCCAAAGGGAAGATTTATTTTCACAAAATGTGATTTCCCCCTCTCTGATATTGTATGTGTTGGTAATTCCGAATCTGCTGGCATCTGTACAGTTAAACCCTGTGGGTACCATAATGGGCACAGCGACCACCATCTGTAAAAGTAACCATTGTACTTCAGTGACATCTATGAAATGAAAGCTGTTTCTTCAAAGAATAAAGCCAGTCCGAAGGAAGCACATTATTTTGCATATTTTATGTATATACTTTCCAAGAAATATGACCCTTATTTCCTATTTGGAGCGGAGTGCAATCAGGACATGAGTAGCTAGTGTAACGGGATCATTAAAAGGAATATTTTCCCTGACATTAGAGGTCTAAATGGCCACAAGGCCTCATATACAACCTTGGCTTTTTCCTGTCTCCTCAGAGTTAATAAGTGATAAGGCCAGTAGAGAGATAAATCACAGAAATCCCTGTCCAAAGAAAACATATTGACTATAGCCAAGCAAATAACAGACTATAACCAACGGTCCCATTCATCATTCACGTAATAGGGACATGAAGTATTTTCTACCCGCTAAACCGTATAGAAAGAAAAGGGAGACAGGCCCGTGCCCGGATCTGAGGCATGCGATTTGGTTATTAAAGGACATGAACTATTTGTCACATGGCTTTAATCTTTAAGACGTGTTGCCATTTCTAAACTATAAATTGCTGGTAAAGGATTAGAGAGCTATTAACAGTGAACGCAGGAACAGAGCTTCCTATGGATTCTCAGCGCTATAATGCAATATGAGAAGGGCTTGGTAGCTAATCTTTTTAGTGTGATATAACATGATTTGGTTTTCAAAGCCAATAAAGCATTTGGTTGGAAGTATTCAAGGTTGCTTTTTTTTAAATTTTAATTTTAATTTTTTTTTCCAAACTCAGATTAGTGATAAATTAACCCTTCAGCTTTTAAAGTACATATCTGGAAATTTCTCCTTAGATGTTGGGATGGGTGGGGGAAAGGGCAACTTTGTTTCTGTTTGTCTTTTCATAAGATTTATTCCCACTGCTCACAGAGGACTATTTTCTGTTCTGCTTTTCCATGTTTGCAGTGCTGAACCCCTGTTCATTGTTCAAGCTAATGACTAGAGGGGCGCCTACTAGAGCATTAAACCTTGTTTTTCTTTCTTTATTGCAAAACACTACATGCTTATGTGAGATAATTTAGGAAGCACCAATTAAAAGTAAGTAAACTAATATTAAAATTGACCGCATTCCTACCAGCCTTTTAAGCATAAACACTCTATAAAAGTGAGCCAGTAATATTATTTTAATGACATAGATCTTGTTGTCTTTTTTCCTGAGAATGTCTACCTCATTCCAAAAATACCTTAGGTAATAGTAAGTGAGATTTGTTTTGTTTTGTCATTTAGCAGTGCATCAGAAAGACCGCGGCATTATGAATTTAAAACAATTTCTAATCTTTGCTAATCATTACACGCTTCACTGGAACTTTATAAGATACATCCGAATCTCTATTAGAAACATCCTGATCTTCCTATTAAAGTTAGACAGCTTGAATTTGTGTTCTAGTCTCTTTTTGTTTTTGAAAAATCTACAACACAAGATCAATAGTCCTATACTTTGGCGGGGGTGTGGGTAGGGGATGTCAGGATGCTGAGATTGACATATTGGCTGGGATTCATCAATGAGTGTATGTGCTTCAAGGACCCACTGTCCTTGGGGGTTGGGACCAGCTCCCCAAAACATGCAATTACAGCATGAAGCTTTCTGTGTAAAACCTGGATGACCTCCAGGGTCAGGGAATTCTGGCCATTGCCCTTGGGTGTGTCAAGTAATAGGACTATGCTTTTTGGAGAATAAGTGGGACATCTGAACCTCTCAAGCTTGCTGGCAACATCTGTCCAGAACTAGAGCCCTAGACAGGTTGAGGGAGGTTCCTCCTACCATTCCCCCAGGAAACTCCAGCATCCCCAGGAAGATTTTCTTTTCCTCACTCATTCTCCACACTCCCTCCCTGGGGGGTTGGGGGGGGGAGGTTGGGGGGGTGTTTGCTTTCATCCCGTTGTCCTTTTGTATTCCACGTTTCCCCCTTTAACTTTTCCTCATTAGCTAAATCTTCTTTCCCTCTATGATGCTGTGAGACAAGGAAACTGATAGAGGTGAGGTAAATCCCTAGGTTTTTTTCAAGCTAGTAAGGGGAGGAAGGGTTCAGCCCCCATTGAGGGACACCTGCTGGGCACTGAGGAAACCCCTGAGGAAGCTACTTAACCTTGTCAGTATGTGCAGTCTCCCAATTCCCTGAAATCGGCTGCTGAAGAGGAAAAAAACATTGCAGTTTCTAGAAAATATGAGCCTTCAATATTTTAAGTGAACATTGTGAACACATTGCAAATGCACACAGATGATTTGGGATTACAGAAAAAAATATCATCACCCTTCATGCTACCCCTTTGAGATAATCACTGCTAGTATATTTTTTTGAGTGCTGTTATTTTTCTATGTGTATCATAAGTGTTTTATCAGAGAGAATAAGAAATTTCTTTTCGTAATTTTATATCCTGTTTTGTAGTTTAAGTCTCAAAACAAAGAAGTCTCCTGTAAGTTCAAGTTTTTCTTGAATATATTTTAGTGGGTATACTGTAGCCCATTTTTTGGCTGAGCCATTATTTACTTATCATTGGAGAGCACACTTGTTGTTTTTAATAGAACATTTACATAATATTTTCTTGATGACAGTATGACACAGAATACAAAGTGTTTTCTACTTTCCTAGTGAAAATTTACATGTATGAGATTTACCAATTCCAATAACTATGATGAAGTGTGTACTTACACTACTTCATATATTGAGTTATGGTACATTTTACAAATTAAACACTGTACAGTGTTTATGGATATATAACCTTTTCTGATTTTAGGATTTCTACTCTTATTCATAATCTATGTGACCTTTGTCATTGTTACTTTTAATATGAAAGCAAAAGCCATTTGTTGTTCAAAATAACAGGTTTCAAAACCAGATACATTAGCCCATGCCTGTAATCTCTGGAATCAGACGACTAAAGCAATAAGAGAGAAGCACAAGGCAAGCCTGGGCTACATAGCACAACTCAATCTAAAAAAAAAAAAGAAAAGATATGTCGTCTTTCTACATGCATATAACATATCTTTACATTGTCTCCATTTGTCCCCGCTATACTGGTCCTCTTCATCTTCCCTGAAGGTTCCCCTTCTACTCTTGTATATTAACAAAAGAGAGAGAGAGAGAGAGAGAGAGAGAGAGAGAGAGAGAGAGAGAGAGAAAGAGGAGGAGGAGGAAGAGGAGGAGGAAGAGGAGGAGGAGGAAGAGGAGGAGGAAGAGGAGGAGGAAGAGGAGGAGGAGGAGGAGGAGGAAACTGTGAAGAGAGTGTATAAATCCACAGGATTATTTCAGTCTTTATGCTGTCTTCTGTCATTGTCACTGGGGACATGGTTCTTCACTATATTATCACTGGAAGCTTTATCACTGAACATGCAGCCATTTGCTTTTTTTTTTTTTCACTTCCAAACATAAGCCCTTTCACCAGTGTTTTTAAATAGCCTTCCAAAGGCTTTATTTGGCTATGGATGTAGCTCAGTGGTAGAGAGCATGCCTAGCACTCAGAAGGACCCAGGCTCAATTACCGTCACCAGAAGACAGATAGATCATCCAGCCAACAGAATAAAATTAGAAAAAGACAGTTTGTAAGGAACTTAAGCAGTAAGAGGCCAGTCTCATGGAAATAGCTATTAAAGGTGTATTAATTTCCTAGTCCAGGTTCTTGTCATGACTGACTTTCTTACCTGTGTGACATTTCATGCCCTTGCTTAAAGATAATGTATTTGAGTAACATGCTTCAGTATATAATGAAGGTATTTTGGGAGGAGGATTCATCTCTTTTTATTAGCTTAAGCTCATTGGTATTGTTTCCCTTTGTTGAATCATCTGCTATATGTGATTCTGATCATGAACCACATCTTATTTCCAATGTTTTCGACCTGAATAATGTCTGAACTCCCTCTTCTGTGGGCTCCATTATTCAGGGTGCTGAAAGTGCTAGTGGTTACTATGTACTAATATAAAGCTCAAGACTTTCTATACCATCTCTCTATGGTGAGAGTCAGCACAGGGGCTGGGACTCCCTAAATCATGAGCAGAAACAACAGAAGAGTATGCTTCCCTTTCTGCCTCCCGCTCCTTGACCTCACATATGTAACCATGGATCTTCTTCCTGTTCACATCAACCATGGTTAACTTCAGTTCATGGCAGAAGGGCCGGCCTGCTGGTTTAGAAGGTTGACCTCCCCAAGGTCTGGGAGGTCTGTGTGGGTGGCTATCAGCTGTCTTAGGGATGCTTGTAGGTCTTGTACCTCAGGACTTCTTGAAGATGGTAAAAATGCACTGTGTCTTGTCCTGCTTTGCTCAGAAAGTCTAAGGGGGATCATTGAAACATTTAGAATTTTCACATAATGAAATTACTAACAAAAAAGAGAACCAAATGTCCTTGGACTTGTGAGGACTTGTCAGTGGCCACAGAACAGGCCTAGCCACTGCAGTCCTGTGTGTTGCAGCTTTCTTCATCTTATGTGGGTAAAGAGATAAACAGATTTAAACACAGCCATAATTAAGCATTCCTCACTCCCCCCCCCCTTTTTCTACATTTAAGGTAGAAAGGAGGGAGTATTTTTAGCTTTGTTTTCAAATCTAAAGAAGCGAGTCTTAGGAAGAAATGAAGTGGTTCCTTCACTGAGCTTGATGCTACCCGATGGTGAATTTGGTATCAGATCTATATCCTCCCAAGTTGATTGCTGTTCACTGGCTCAGATTTACACCCACACAAGTGACTTTCACTGGTTCTATGCTACTCTTTATTTTGGATATAATACACTAATTAGAAAGAAACTTCTAGATTTTCGGGCAACTTCCCCAGCTTGTGTTTTGATCTTAGTTTTAGCACTTATGCCAACTAAAATGACCTTGATGGTCTGTGTGTGGGCAGCTCCTGTCTCTCAATGGCATATCAACTCTAGGAAGGAGGTTCTCATCTCTCTTACTCACTGCCATGATCTCAATGCCTAGCACAGAATAGGGCATAGTGAGTATTAAGCAAATCAGTGAATGGAGGAAGACATGAAGGGAAAGCAAAAGTAGTCATAGAATGTAAGTCTGCAGGATGACCCAGTTAGCCAAGTGGCTGAGTACTTAAGAGAGGACATAAACTAGGCTTACAGACATTACAGACTTGGTGAAGTCAGTCATCTGGATGGTTGTTCTAACCTACCCCTTTTCTCTTGCCTGCCAGCTGTGAACTTAGGCTGACACTATGCATGCCCCACAGAGTAGACTTATTTGGTTATTAAGAAACTGGCCCAATCTCTTGAAACGTTTCTAATCAATCTGAGACACCTGTTTCCTCATCTTCAAAACAAGGGCGTAACAAAGCTGTTATAGTCGTGAAAGTACTGCGGCTTGTGGTTAGCTTCACAAGATTTGTATAAGGTTAGGTCCATCAACATGTCATCATGAATGAGGGAGGGGGGTCCATGAAACCCACTCCTTCTCGAGAGGCTATTGTCATTTGGGAGAGGAAGAGTCATTTTATTTATTTATTTTTAGTCATGTAATCACCGATGAATTGCTCTTGTTCTGTTGAATCATCTCCCCACTCACACTTGGCAAAGTAACTAATTATCCTGAATGAACCACACATAACAGGGAGACGTGAACACAGGAGAAAACCACACTGCAATGGATGTTGGTATGAGAGCAGGTATGGAGGAGGAAGTGAATTGTGGGGTAAAAATGGCAAAAAATTCATAACAAACGTATGACAGTGTCAAACAATAAAACAATACATTACAAAAAAAAAAAAAAGAAAAGAAAAGAAAGAAAGAATCTGCAAGAACTCACTTCAATAAATCTGAATTCTAGAGATGGAACACTTCCCAGAGACTACCTGGACCAATCCCGGTACTTTGCAATAGAAAGCATCTGAGATTCAGAGTAGGGAAAACTCCTCCCAAACTCATACAGGATTGATCTTTGTACAGAAGTAAAGCAAATCATATGCAACTTGGATTGCTGTTTTGTCAATGGATTCTTAAATATTCATATAGTTCATGTCATCAGTTTACTGAATGCATATTAGACTCATTCAAACACCACCACCATGGCTATTGAACAGCTGCTCTTTCATATTTTAAGCATCCCAGTCTTTGAGCAAACTCTCAGGGAAAGCTTGCTTGCAAGGCCTGTGAATACTTGATTTTGTGATATTTGAGGAATGAATGTTACAGACTGTCCTGTTCTAATCTGTTTCCATCCTTCTCTTTTGACTGACAAACAAAATGGGAACTTTTCTTCACCTTTCGGTAAATCAGAGTTCTATGGAAGAACCAAGTACCATTTTCATTGTGAGTGAAACCCATTCACTCAGGCCAAGGGTGTTTCTTTCATCCTGACATCATAGATGTAGGCCCCATGCATAATGTTGGGACAAAAGGTTCACTTTCTCAAATCCTAACCAGGGAGAGTTTTGAGGGAAGTCTTCCTAAGCTTTCCATCCCTGCTGTGTTCTCCTAATCAAAGGCCCACAAAACTAGTGGTATTCCTATTGGGCCAGGACCTCTGTGGCCCCTCCACCTTACCATTAAGTCTCTGTCTTCCAATTGTCACCAAGGAGATAAGAAACCAAGCCTTTGCTGTGTGTAGTGGTCTTCATGGATCCCTAGGCAGAGTCATGGTGCTGATGAGAAAACTGAGGAGGATGATAATCAGACCCGAGACACAAACTATCCTTGGAAGAGATTCCCATGTGTGCAAGCTCAGTGGGTTGTTCCTGTTTTTTCCGAATGTCCAGGCAGCCAGTGGGAGGCTGATTTTGAATTAGGATATGGCCCTTTGGCTGGCTTTGCTGCAGTTAGTGGTAAGGATGGCATTACTTTGTCAGTTGCACATCTCAAATGCATTATTACAAACAAAGAATAAACAAACCAATAACCAAGATTGCACAAGAGATTTTTGATATCAGCTTTAAACTTTATTAGAGGCTTGCACTAGAATCCAAATAAAAGAAAATATTATTTAAGGAAATTGCATTCAATTGTTGGTAAAAAGCAAAAACGATGACCAGTTGTCCACTGATGCTCAGTGTAATGAGTAAAATGTAAAATATATTCCTTCCAATTTCCCAACAGCAGCCAATTAAGGGCAGCTCATTTAAAAACAGACCTAATTTAATCCACTAATATAAGTGTTCAATTAAAGTTGTTTCCACTGCTTTCTTCTCAGAATGCCTCTCCTATACTTACATATGATACATTCCTAGCATGGAGTCTTCTAAGGGTTCAAGTGGCAATGAAAGTGCTCTCAAGACTTCATAATTGCCCAAATTAAATAATATGCATGTAAATGGAGACTTGAGTGTAAATGTGCTCCCTGCGACGCTGTAAGAAAATGAGCCCCTATATCCCAAGGTTCCTCAGCCAATCAGAATGAAGTCCTTGTCATTTTATTCTATACCACTCAGAGTAGTTTATTACATTATTAAATACATGTTACAAGAAGTACATTGTTGTTTAAGACTCATTGATTTAAGCAGATCTGTTCTTATAAAGTTCCATAGGCTTTTCCATAAAAGAGAAGAGCCCATATAAAATTATAAAGCATAATATAACATAACAGCCTAGATTATAAGACTCTCCCATTTTTAAAGAACCCACCAAAAAATTTTAATGAATTTATTAGAAAGACTGTTTGTGAATTCTGGAATGTCATGTCTAATTATACTTAATGGATTTAAGCATCTCTTTAATGGGATCTACAGCTTAACTCACCAGTATTATGTTCCGGAGCCTTCTGCCTTTACAATGGTCTTACTTTATTCTTATTTTTGGGTGGCATTAAAAAGCCATGAAAGCCTACAATTCTGCCTCATCTTCCGATGGATATAGTGAAGAGTACAGTACTCATTATAAAGTTAATGTGGATTACCACATAATCGCCACTGACTGCACTGTAATGATTATTTAGTCACCACTAAGCATTCTCTGCCAAATAACATACATTATTTCATAGGAGACCCAGAATTCACTCATCACCCTGGAACTCATGGAGGGGAACATATTCCCTTCAGTGGAGTGGAGACACTGACGATTTTCACATCTAAATAATCAAGCTTGGAGCAAGCCAACAGCAGGCTGGGATATGAGTTTATCTGATTTGATTTGCTGATGGTTAAACACTTAGCAGCAGGCAGCTATAGGAGCCAATTAAACCTCTCCAAGGTGCATAGAAGGATCTCTTTTGTGAGAAATGATTTAAGGGAATTGCATTGGCCTTAGAACTGGAAGGGAGCAAAAGCATTAGGGATGAAATTTCAGATGCACAGTGCTGGTCTCTCTGCCTCCCTTCGTGTTTTTTTCAGCTTTGTGCTGTTTTGGGCGGCTGCTATTTTACGGGACGGATGTGCACTTCTATTTTGCAAGCCTAGGGCTATGTTAAACTTTTCTCTGTGAAAATTTCTCCCCCTTTGGCTATTGATTATGATGGTGCCTCTAAACGAGGCCTTGTGTCTAAAGAGTAACACAAAAACAAAAACAAAACCAAAAAAAAAAAAAACATGTCAGGACATTCTGTTCCTCTCAGATATTGCATCTTATTTAGTGTACCGGAATTCCCAGTTTAAAGTAATGACAAAATTTATGGAGAAACGGATAAAAACGGTTGTAAAATATCGATTTGGGGAAAATAATAACACAACTCATCTATAATAAGAAGAAAAATGAAGCAATAATTCAAGGGGTATCGAGCGGCTTGCTGCTGGCAGTATTGATCCAGTCCTTTACGGCATTGGATCGTACCTGAGATTGCATTGAAAGAAAGAACAGCTTTCCTTCGCTCATTAGTTCTCAGATACCATCGTCTTGTTACACGGGTCCTGCAGAGCTAGAATTGTTGCAGCTGGGAGAATGGGACCCGCAGTAATAATAAATAAATAAATAAATAGCTCAGAAATCCATATTGCCTTAAAGCCACTGTGGCTGGTCTAACACATGGGATCCGGGGTTTATAAACTCTTCCTTGCCTTGGAGCAGCTAATGACAGCCCCTATGCTGCATAGTTCATTTAGGGCTGAAGGAGATCTTCATCTTATATAATGGGGTCCTGTGTTTGGAAGGAATTCCTGTCCCTGCTGAGGAGTCCCACACCTAATGTATTTCTTGTTGAGTTGCTAAACTGAAATTGGTACATTTATGCTGCTCTGGGCCATGGGAAGTGCTGCTTCTGAGTCTATGAGTTATTGTTTAATCTTTGAAGACATATCTTTTTGAACTAGCTAGGAATATGATTTCTCAGAAAGTCTTTGCATATGTGTTTGTGTTCATCCATTGTGAACTTGTGGTCTGCAGTAACCATACGTTCTAAATTTATCTTTAGTTTTTAAGGCCTTGAGAGACAAATCAATTTGGTGGTGTACAGTCTTGACAGTAAACCTTCAAGAGGCAAAACAACATTCTATATAATTCAAGAGTTCTAAGTTCTTTCTAAATTATAGAATTATCTGTCATAAAGTGTCGAGGAAAACGGGAATGTTTGGGTCTCCCCTTCTTGATTGTTGTTTTGGAGGCAAAGTGTGTGATAATATTCAAATTCCAACTCAATAAGACGCTTCTGAGTGCTTTTCTTAGTGTCTCTTAGAGGCTTGTAGGTACTCTGCAGGGTGAGACTCTTGTTCTCAGGCTACCCATGTTCTAGAAAGGAAGGGAAGGCATGGCATAGAGCAGAGAATGAAACAGTCAGCTTGGTAAGACCATTTGGAGGCCAGAGGCATAGATCTGGTTCTGAGCATGCTCAGAGGCAGGCTCCTCTCAACAACTTCTTGCATATTACAACTCGTACAGTAGACATTGCATAGCATTTTGAGCCAATATCCCATTACCCAGGTAAATAAGCCTTTGTTTCCAAGCCTGCCTGGACTCTTCTCTAGTGCTGAAGCAATGCTGTCATTTACCCAGAAGCCTCACTTTCCTTGTCCCATCCCCCAGCTGCTCCGTGATCATTATCTAGAAATATGAGCCCCACCAGCTGCCTATGTTCTCTGCAGATCAGGCTTCCTGAAATTTCAATAAGCATCGATCCATGTCATTGTACCAGATCCTTGAAACTGTTTCTATAATATTTGTTTCTCTGTTTCTGACTCTAAATGGGGGAGGGGAAAAGACCTAAATTTTCCAAAGAAGTAGAGGGTGATGCCCCTGTGTCAATAAAGGTAGATGGAAGGGGACAGATGAAGAAGCAGAGAGAATAAGACATCTAACTATCAAGACTAACTCTCCAAATAGCTTTCAATAAAGTACAAAGCACACATCCCCCTTCCCTATCCACACAGTAAGATTGAAAGTCATCGCTGAGTCCTAAACTGTGGATACTGAAATCGTGAGATGTATGGTACATTTAGCAGATGCGTTGGTGAAGTGCAGAAGTCATTTTAACTTTGTCTTTTAATTTTAAAGATTTATTGGCTGCAAGGCAAGGGAATATTTATAAGCATCCTTAGGTATTCACAAAACATGTCGTTGCCAAACAGTGTGGAGAACGGAAAGAAATCATCATTACAAAGCCGGATGATTCAGGAAATGTGACGATAAATACAGGAGTGACAACATATTATCTCAGCCTCTTCCAGCTCCATTTTTTTTTTTTTTTTTTTGAGTCATGATTATTGAGTGTGGCACTGCAGGAAGGCTGCTGAGTCTGTTTGGAACTAGAAGAATTTGGGTTTTAAAGGAGGAACCAGACGCAATGTTTGGCAAGTTCAAACACAATAATGAGCAGAGTCAAAGCATCTCAGCTTGAGTAAATATATATTGTATAATTTGCTTCTATCTCTCTCATTTCTTATAATGAAAGGAAAGTGGCAAGCAACAAGAAAGCAATTAATTGCAACAATGGTTGCTTAGCTCCCGTAGTGCCTGAATTAAAAAGAACATTAAGATTGCTTTTCTAATAGCTCATTTTTTAAACCATTGGTGCTTTATACATGGCAGATGCATCTGAATTGTTTTACAATGCAGGTTTTTTCTCCCTTATTGGCAAACAGATTGTCATCGTGAACTTTTGACCATCCGGTTGGTTGTTTCCCCTTGTTATCCCAAATTCACAAAGACAAGTGTCATATCATAGTTAATCTATCAGAAGCCTTCTCTATGAGAAGATGCTTGTAATTTGAGTCAGGCTGTTTGTTGAAAAGCAAACTTAGAGGCCGTCACTGTAATCTCCTGGAATATATTCAGCCCAGAGCTTTGCACCAAATAGACACCAAAGAAACAAGGAGGTAAAGGTTAACCCTGTGTTCCGTGCTTCTGGCTAGGTGAGTGGACATTCTAAAGTTCTACTTTCTTGTCAAAATAATGAAAGAGACAGGCATATTTTCTTCACTCTCATTGTCACTGTTGAATAGATTTGGGGAATAAATAACTTAGCTCAGATTGATAGCTGTGGGGGGAGGGACAGTCAAGACTTTCCCTTCCTTTCCCTTTCCTTCCCTCCTTCCTTTTCTCCTCCTCCTCCTCCTCCTCCTCCTCGGGATGTGGTCCCTCATACATTCACATGTTCATACTTTCACCATTCCTCAGTGGATGGCCCCACCTCCCACACTCATTCACTTACCAGCACTAGATGGATTATCAAAGAAAGAGGACATGAAGTTGGGGTGGGGTGAGGGTAGGGAGGCCATTTCTGGAGTAAGGGGGAGAGATAGGGAGTTATACTGCGTGCTTATAAAAAGTCTCCAAGAATTAGTGAAAATATTTACTAACAAAGGATTTAGCCCAACACAGGCGATGGGCATCTCGGGGCTTTCCACCCTTCTCACTCTATAAAGTGTTTTCCTGACAGTATTCATTCTGTTTGGTTCACCAACACACTTCTTCTTGGGATTATTACAGTGCCTGACCTAGTGTATGCCCCACACCACTCAAATGTTTGTGGAGGACACAGTATCCCAATACTTATTAATGGGCGAGGCAATAATCACTGCTATGACTTTCGAGACCTTTCCTTTGTGCCACACGCTGTCTTAACCATGCAACATATTTTCAAACATCTGCTTTCAAGAGACTGTGAGACAAGTGCTGTTACCCTCACCTTATAAATGAAGGAACAGAACCAGGGAGAAGTTCTGAGTTTATTTTAGGTCATAGAATTAGGAAGGGACAGGCCAACTGGCCTCAGAGTTGTGGCTTTTGGCTGTCATTAATCACACACAATGGTAACAGAAAGGTTGTTTGTGCCATAGTCATTCATTCATTCATCCATTCATGCATTCGATGTGAATTATTCACCCTCCGTATGTTTGTTAACTGGTGATTCTATGTATATGATAGGCACAGTCCCTGCCAGCACAGAAATTACAGTCTAAACTGACCCCTCAGTTCATCCCAGTCTTTCTTCCATGACTCGTACAATGAGGGATAGTTATAAGCTGGGTTGATTCAATAGATGAAGACTGCATACACAAAATGCAAGAAGAATTTAAGGGAAGGCCTAAAGAGGATTGAGGTGACATTGTTTTGCCTATTATGAGGTACCCAGATACATTTCACTTCTGTTGTGAGTATAGGATGCATGTGTATACCACATGTTTCCAGTAGCCCCGGAAGCCACCAAAGCCCCTTCCTGCTTCCAAATTCTGTGAACAGATGTGTGGTCTTGCCATCTGAACCATATCACTGACATCTGGGCCCAGATGAGCCAAACACTTGTCCTGTTCATTCCAAACTTAGGACCAACTTATACGGGGGAACCCAGCCCATGAAGGGGGCAGAATATCAGGAAAGGGCCTGCTTTCTCTTCTCAGCATCTCACTTAGAAGTCACTAGATGGAGGTGACACTAACGTTGTGTTTTATATCTGATGTTTCCATTTCAAGTTTCTGGGAATTAGTGCCCATATGTAAAACATGCTGCAGGATTTCATAAATTTTACATACTATTGGCAGTTCTCTGCTTCTCCGAGTAGACAGGTCTTTTCATTTCACTCACTCATTCACCTGTTCATTCATTCACCTGTGTCTTTATTGACCTAGATCTTAGTAAGGGATAACGAGCGTACAGCTGGAAGGTTAGAGTCTGCTTACTAGGCACAGTGTTTGGAAAAGAGTCCAAAGCCTAGCAATGGATGTTGATCGGTGAATAAAAAAGAATTAGAAAACCATTATGTCTTTACTTCAAGAGATTACTTTTAATTAGGAATGTATTCAAGTATAATATTCCAAGTTATCCCTGAAGAATGAGTAAGTCATTCAAAAAAAAAAATTAAAACCAAACCAAAACTAATTTGTCTCATCAGGATTCAATGACTTTATAAAACTAATCCATTGACCTAGGATCTCCCAGTTTCATCTGCTTTTGCTTGGGGTCATAGTTAAGAGGACTGATTATCCTGGAAAGGGCTCTGTAGCCTATCTCATAAACAGAACAAAACATATCACGCTTGGTCAGAATACAGGCCAAATCCTCCCTCTCCAGAGGCTGGGAAAGTTGAGCTGCGGTTGAGATTTGGCTGCGAAGAAAGACACAGTCAAAATGAGGCTTGAATTTGGGAGGCTCAAGGGAGAGTGGGTGGTATGTACCTACCTTGAGGGTCCGGGATTCCAGATGTGAGGACATGGGCTCACTCCAAAGTTTATCAAAGCAGACTCTTAAGCTCTGTCAACTCTTAAAGTGCTACAGATGTTTAGCCACCTCAGAAATTTCAGGACTATCTCATTTTTACACTTTTTCTTTTGTCAGAAGGAAATGTTCCAGATGTTTATCCCCACTATTCCATGTAGAATTTTAGGTGATCTGTTATTCAACCGTGGTTTGAGTAGCCAGGATTGGGTTCACTTCTGCAGATAGATTGCATACCAAAGTCCTTCATAAGTTCTCCCCCACCATCCTCCACAAATCCCCGCCCCATCATCTGCCTGCACAGCTGTCCATTATTGACCTGTTTCTTCCCAAGCATCAAACTGGGTCCCTTACTGGTCTTAGTACTTCAAAAAAAAAAGTCTATAGAAATTTCAAGTCCATCATGTGTCTCAAAATCCTCTGAGATCCTTGCCCTTCTCTTTGCTTTTAGATATCCCTTCAGTTGATCCCAATGATGGTTGACAGTAAATGAACTTCCCCAAAATATAAACAACTCTGTTACTTTCTTGAGTTTCATTCTTTGCCATTTGTTGAATGCCAGCATGTGCCAAGCATGGCCACCTAGTGTAAGAGACAGTAGAGAGGACACAGAGAGGGTGTGTTGCCAATACAACACAAAGTGATGTAGCACTCTGTGGTAGGAGTCTTTGTAGATGCCTGGAATTAGATGGTTTAGTCTAAGAGTCTAGGGAACCAGACCAATGGAAGGCTGCTTACCCTACAGGTTGAGAGTCGAAAGTGGAAAGGATTGGGTTGAATCTGACTTTTTTTTTCTGCCTTCTAATTATTGAGGTCTGTCCTCTTTAAATGGGCACTAAGTAGGCTTTCTAACAAAACCAATACATTTGTTTATCTAAAACCTATGTATAGTAATAAATTATGAGAAAAATTTTGTTCTCATAACAGAACATTCACCCATTCACCCCTCATCATTCTCTTTATCAAAAATCCTGTTCTTCAGGATTCCAGAAGCCATAGGCTGTAATCCCAAGGTCAATGTTTGCACTTGTCCCATCTCCCTTTCCCCCTTCATTGCCACATAAAGTTTGAGGACACTTGGTATTTTTTCTTTTTATTATCTTAAGATGGAAAACCCTGAAGATTGACTCAGTATTGAGTGAGAAAGAATATTTAAAACTGAAATTCCATGCATTGAGATGAATGGAGTCTTCTTTCTTCTTCCAGTGTCTTCCACGAATTAAGGTGCATGGAGCAGTGAGTCAAATATTTCCTGCTCCTTGGCAGGTGGGGCTGACATTCTTGATCTGATGTGATGGGTTTAGAAATGAGGTTTAGAGGGCTTCCTTCTCAGTCTGTGTAGTAGAGAGTTTCAGACTCTTGATGTTTCTGAATATTTTGCAACAAGGGCCTCCTCTTCTCTTGCATCGTCTTCACTACCAGACAGCATTGTCTATAGAACTACAGGTAGCCATGTGGCCAGCCAATGCAGAACTCAGTGGAAGAGTCATTGCCTGATGGGATGCTGAATATGGCTGCAAGAGGGGGAAAATGGCCTATCAGCAATACCACACAGTTACGGACATTCTCGTGGGGGAAAGTCGGCTTTTTTGTGTGAACAGAGGAAATCGCCTCATGCTAATCCCTGTGCCTTCAAAAGATGTGGGATGTGGGACTCCTGCTAGGGTTTCATGCAGTAATATATAAAATATGCACTTGCCCAAGCATTTGCAGTTTTGACTAATGGGATTATTAGCCAATGAGTAATATGCTAAGTTTGCCAAGTCTAAGTTTATAGCTGGACCTTTGAAAGCTAGAACTCTGTGTTCTGATAGTCAGAGGCTTTCTATGCTTGCAAGTTCAACCCTGATTAGAAAAAAAAAATACTAAGGAATTATTAATTTTTATCAGAAAACTTAAGAGCAGTGGGGCTTCTCATTTGCTTGTTTTACCAACTACAAATGCTGATTTGGAAGGATTCTTAGAGCATGTTATGAAGTAAACATTTTTGAAAACTGAAAAAGGGTTGGTGGTACAATTAAATACCATAATTTGATCAAGAGAGAAACATCTTTGATGAAATAGTGTATTACCTGCATAATTTCTCTTACCAAACATAGTGTACTGCTATGTATGTACTGCATAGTGTAAGGCAGAGAGGAAATTAAGGAGAGACAATATCCAATCCAAGGTTTGGCACACGCAAGAACACAGCTGGCTGTTTCATTGTTTGCTTTCTAGCCAGTGTGCTTGGTGTGGTAGAGACACTTGTGGGTTTCCTGTCTTTACCAGGCTAGTTGCCACAGATGACTACCTTAGGAAAAAAAATGACCTAACACAGAGATGACAGCCAGGTCTCAGCAGAAGGATTCAATTTCTTTAGAATACATACATACGTTCATATCATTGAAAGTTCTGTTGCTTGGTTCTGTTTATAGCCATGTGTTTAAATAAGTTCAGTATTAATCATTTTTAATTGTCTTTCGTTGTTGGCAGCACAGTTGAGAGTTAGAAGAGGAACTCCCGAAGTCATGCAGCCTTTTCTTATTCAGACACATCCTGCTATATATGTAGTTGTCAGGTCTACCCAAGTTTCATTCGATCTCCTTTTCTCTCTGGCCTTTTGGAAGTTTGCTTCCTTCTCCACAGGCCCAGAGAATAGCTCAATGCTGTTACTATGCTGTTAGACTGCTTACATCACGTTTAGATTTTTTTTTTTTAGATTTTTTTTTTTTAAGACTATGCCTCTCTACAGTGGTTCTTGAGTTCCATTTTGGGAGGTATTGCTCCTAAATTTTGTGCTTTGTTTTTTTTCTCACGGCATTGAGCGGGTGGAAACAAACTCTAGTTCCTAATTCACTTTAAAGAACATGACCCCTCCCCCCCTTTTTTTCCTATTTTCTTGTTAAAACCAAATTGTGTACAATTTGTGGGAAATTGAAACCACATTTTTTTTCACTTTTAACTTTCCAAAATTAAAATTTATGGGGGGGAAAAGAAGCAATAAAGTGCTTACAATCTGGTCATCTATAATTATCTGCGTGGGTTGCATGCACTTGAGAAAAGTGACTCTGAGACCCTATCAAGGTTTTACAACCGTGGGACACTGGGTTTCTCACCACCCCTGAGTCCCCAAGGTGTTGGAGCCAAGACCCACCTCCACCAAAGGCTAAAGTTATGCTACACATTCCAACCAGCAATGTGTGAAGAGGTTCCCCAAAGTGCTCACAACACAACCAGGCAGGGCCTCAACAGTTGCTTTCCTTGTTGTTCAGTAACGACTTTTGTTACAGTGACATTTACCATATAGACAGTTTCTATGGCAAGTTCTGGACTTGATGTCAGTTACTGTAACGTTCTTGTCACGCTCTACCTGGCTGTGGAAACCACAGAACCAGTTACATGAACTGTCTGTTTCTGGTTGCTGCTGCTGCTGCTGTTGTTTCGGATTCTGAGTTCAGGGCTCTCTTCCTCCCAACCGTTCCTAGGAAAAGTTCTAGAAGACACTCAAGGTCTAAGATATGGTTTGTTTCTTTCATGGTGTAAAAAAATGTTTAAATTTTCTGCTCTTTTGATATGGACATCTTATGGTTTCCATGTTAACAAAAGTATATTTTCTAGTCTGAAAACGTTGATGTTTTCAACCTTAGTTTTTGATGTTACTGTTGTTGTTGCTTGAATTTTTTGTTTTGTTTTGTTTTGGTCTGGTTTTTGTTTGTTCATTTGTTTGTTTCGCTTTTGATTTCATTTTAGGACAAGTCTCCCTGGCTCTGGAACTTGTTATATAGACCAGGTTAGCCTCTGTCTCTGGAGTGTTGGGGTTAAAGGAATATACCATTCTACTTAACTCAACAAGGACAAACTTACCAAACCATGGCTCCTTTGTGGTAAAAAGTCAAGCAGTAGAACACTTGATGCCGATGTGGTGAAGTCATTCATTCAATTCATTCAATTCATTCATTCACTTTTCCTACTGAGTAAATGCTTATGGAGTACCTACTTGGTTTAAGTCTTAGATGAGACTCTAAATACAGAGTACTAAATACAAAGCTACAAGTACTTAGCAACTAAGTCGCTGATCCTTAGTATTACATCATCATTACAGAGCAGTAGGATATATATGTGGGACCTTACCAGCTGCCTGGAAACATTATACCAGTCCAAGTAACGACTTAGCTTCACCAACAAATGACAATCACGCTCCAGAAGAGCTTCTCCAAACATTTACAAAAGGGCAATGATTTGACATATATTCTGACCATATTCGGCTCTTCTTTGTTTTTTGTTTGTTTGTTTGTTGTTTTTTCGAAACAGGGTTTCTCTGTGTAGCCCTGGCTGTCCTGGAACTCACTCTGTAGACCAGGCTGGCCTCCACCTCAGAAATCCACCTGCCTCTGTCTCTGGAGTGCTGGGAGTAAAGGTGTGCGCCACCACTGCCCGGCTTCCGCTCTTCTTAACTACTTCGACCAACGCACTCACATTCATAGGATTCATTTAACAACAATTCCAGTACTTACGTGCTGTCTGATTCTAAGTGCGTACACATGCAGAAGCATCGCCTCTAGCACCACTCTCCTTTAAGGACTGCCCTGATGTTACAGATAAGGAGAAGGGAGGATCGAGTCACTTGCGGAGCATTCACAGTGGCCACAGGAGCCACTGTCTGCCAGTGTGGCCCTAGAATCTGCACTCAAATCCTAACAGCTACGTTATTTCCAACTACCTCAAGATTTCCATAACCTTACAGCACCTTTGAAAGTGAGATGCCCCCTGACAGCCCCCATCGGGCCGTGGCAGGATTGTGCAGGAGACTCCCTAGCTTACTAATAGGCAGTTCTTACAAAAGCTCTGGCCCAGGAGTCCTTTGGCTGGAGAATGAGCTCGGGTTCTCACAAGCCAGGGGTAGGAAGAGTGCCTGTAAAACCTTCTAGTGAGTCCAAGTGGTCCTCTCATTCATCTCTGTATGATTTGTTTGGGATAATAACAATCATTTACATTTCAAAACACCATTGACAAAATAATGTGTGCTAATTATAAGAACTGTAGAAAAACAAAACAAATAAACAAACCAACAACTACCCCCCCCAAAACAAAACAAAACCAAGAGAGGATAAAATGCTACAAACTCACCCAGTACTTATTATCCGGTAATGGTAATGTCTCTCTGGACTTCTTTGTTATTTTTCTGTGTCTAACAAACACAGGCAAACCTTTTTGGTTTTCTGCATCTATGGCTATATTGTACTATGTGTGTGTGTTTACACGTGCAGTTTCATATCCAGTGTTATTCAGTAGAACCCCTCACTTACACAACAGATCTTCTCCATAGCCCGGCACGGCACTGAGGAGTATAACCTCACACGGTGTAGACCTACTGTATTCGCCCACCAGCAACTGTTAACTCTTTAAGTTCTCTCATATGTAACTGCACTATGATGCACTGTGTGCTTACTTCTCTAACCTGGAGCTTTAATAACCATTGCAGTGTCCTACAACTAAATTCTTCCAAGGCAATTTGGACATCTGAATTTTTTTTTCCTA
Source organism: Rhynchomys soricoides (assembly GCA_019843965.1). Taxonomy (NCBI): domain Eukaryota; kingdom Metazoa; phylum Chordata; class Mammalia; order Rodentia; family Muridae; genus Rhynchomys; species Rhynchomys soricoides. The sequence goes on along the minus strand of JADRCH010000008.1, from coordinate 1,503,509 downwards.
AATAATTCTCTTTTTTTTTTGAGGGAGGTAGATCTCTTTTAAATAAAACATATTTGAAATGATTTTACTTCCCATTATCATAATATTTGTACTATAAAATAATGCCATAACATATAGAACAGTGGAAATAAAATATGCCCAAGTGTCTACAAGAACTCACAATTAGCCTACAAAATTATATCTAGCCATAAAGTGAGCATACTAAGACCCTGGCGTTTATATTAATACAGTCGGCCGTACTTGTTAATGTATAAGTGTGTAATCTATCAGTGCCCCCTCTCTTTTTTTTATCATCCAACTGCAAACTGGGTTCATTTTAGATAATCACCTTTGGTACTAAATGTATATTATCTGCCCAGTTAGGAAATAGATTGGAGGGAATTCAGAAATCAATAGTAATAAAGTAAACAGAAAGAATAAAATCTATTTCCACTCTAACTATTTATTTGAAGCCAGTCTTCTAAAGACAGGGACCCTGTCTAATGGATGTTGGACAGAGGACCACCAATAAACTTCACTGGGAACAGCTCTCCTTTAAGAATTGATCTACTGTTTCAGTAAATATCCTATTGTGTGAATATTAAAATGGATACCAATGATGCCTTGGCCTCTGCGGTGCTCAGAATTGATTTCAGTTTCTCTTCCAGTGTTTATATATCTACCCCTGTGTGTGGCTGCTTTCGGCCCAACCTCTCTCTGGCCGTTGTAAAACGAATTTTTGACAGCAGATTGATGTTAGATTCACTGATGTTATGCTAACCACAATCTCATTGTCCAAAGGGAAATAAAATCCACTGTCCCATATTGCTGACAATAAAGGAAGCCCTCTATAAAGTGTCAGAGTTGGTGCCATCATGAGGAAAGATAATTTAATTCTCAAATTGGGACATGTCTATGGCTACTCCTTTAGCACAAATGCGGGAGAGTTAGTTTCCCTTGCCCAGGCTAAGAATATTCCACTGGCTAATGAAATTCAGAGAGCTAGAGCTGGCATTCCTAGACTCCCACAACCAAGACCATATTTCTGCCACATAAAGGAAACCCATAACCCCTGCTCTTCAGTGTGTGCTTAATTCCCTCCTGTATTTATTAATAGTTTTCCCCAATCCTAAACTGTATGAAAGCTTACTGGTGTATGTCACAACGAAGGCATTGCTAGGAGGTTCATTGAAGTCCCACGTTAACGCCGCTTTCTAATGAGTGTAGCTTTCCTTGTAGACTGGTCAGTCTGCTGTTTGAATGGCGTGATCTGGTTCATTCACCATTGAAGTCTCACGGCCAGGCTTATGGTGAATCAGGAAACTCCTTTGGTGCTTCTGGAATTAGAGACCTTTTCAGATTTAAAGTTTTGGCTAAGGGAAATAGTAAGATGCAGAGTTTATTTCCAGAGCAAGCCAGGAGATCTGCAGAGATTGCTTTGCATGTACTAACATGCCTCCTCCTGACGTTTTTCTAATACTTTGTGGCAATTGTTACAAAGTTTCAACGGGAGCCACGTAGTTCCACATGTAAGCATTTACATCCACTTGCCCTTTACAAAGTCGAGTCATATGTGATGTCGTCATCATGTGAGATGCCGAGTAACCGAGGGAGTTACACACCCTTCTGATTTTAAGAGGCCGCATGCTCAGTAGGAGCTTGCACCTAGCATACTTTTGCTTCCGGACGCTTGCTTATGTTGGCCGATAAACTAGACTGGCTTCCACAGTCACTGGTCACGCAATGGACAGGAATCTACAGGAATCCTTTGGGTGCGCACCTCAGATTCTCACTTAGGTCCTTCTGTCCTGGAGAGAGAATGGAAAGTGAAACCTCAGAAGCCCTGATATTTCTGGAGAGAACTTTGTACTTTGTTGCCCCCCCCTCCACCCCCACCTCCATCGTTCTATGGCCCTTTCACATCCGACAGGCTGTCTTTGCGAGCCTGGTCTTTCCTCAGAGGGCACATCTGAAGCCCGATTAACTGGCAGGATGTTGTTATTTGTGATTCCCCTGCAAGGTGCCTCACAGCCCTGATGGGAGGATGTCAATTTTGCAAAGACAGCAGTATTTGTTGCATTTGCTGTTGCTTAGCCCCAGAGTGCTAGTTTGGTTGGGAAGGACGAGTGCTTAATATGCCCACTTCTTCCCTCCCCTGTCCCCTCTGCGTTCCTGCTGAATCTTCCTTTCTAAGCACGGCTCTGAGACTGTTGCCCTTGCACCAGCCATTGAGAAGAGAAGGCGCTCCGGTACAAATGGGACATTAATGGTTGGTGAATCTGGAAGATAGCTAACTGATATGTGCGTTCAATTAAGATGAGTTTTTCACTTAAAGACTCCCCAGGAAGGGCAGCTTTCCCCTCAGTTCTGGGCCATGAGCAGTTAATGAAGAAAGCATATCAGAATTCTACCCACGTTTCCTGGGGCTTCCTTTGTCCCATATAATTTTCAAGTTACTTTGAGGAGGGAGAACTTGAAAGGTGAGATTAAACAAGCAGGAAGGTGAAAATGGAGGAGTATGTGTCATTTCTCATCTTTTTTTTTTTTTTTAAATGGGTGACATCACCAGGCACCTCAAAGATTTTTTTTTTCTTCAGTCAGATTCATTTGGGCAGGTTTGGCTTTTTAAATTATTTAGCACAAGGAGCTCCCAGCTCCCAGCTCCTGTCTTCTGCATTGAATCCAGCTCTGCATGTTGGAGGCATCTTTTATGGTTTGTCTTCTCCTGTGTTGTCCTAATAGAGAGACATCATTATCTATACCCAAAGAGAGAGAGAGAGGGAGCTACGAGCAGGTCAGATATTTCAGGGGAGAACCCTGCACTTTGTTGCCCCTCCCTCCACTTCCACCCAGGACTACAGGGGTAGTCCATGTGAAGGGTGATATGTAGGTGGGCAGTGGAGACAGACTGTCTGCATTAGCATCATGATTTCGGTCGCATTGTAGTGAAACTTGGTCAGGATCCATCTGTACGATACCATTCTTGGATCTGTACCTAGAAAAACAGTAATAACCGCAGTAGAAGCTGTCCATAGCTAGCTAGCTATCCACAGTTTAAGCTCTAGTGCTCAGCAAGCAGTCTCTGGCACACAGTAACTGTAGTGTGTTTATGTGTTAGAGGGTTACTGTTCTTATCCCGTTTCCACTATGAAGACCTTGGTAAAGCCAGAGATGTTTTTAGTCTCAGCAGTGTGGGTACAATAACAGCCTTTAAAAGACATGTAGACAATGGTTAAAAACAAAGTAAAGGTCAGGCCTAGTGGCACAGGACTGTGATGACCGTGACTCAAGGAGGGCAAGGCAGAAGAGCCACAAAGCTTGCCTGAGCTACAGGAGTTCGAGGCCTGCTCAGGCAACTTGGTGAGACCTTATCTCAAAACACAGAAACAAACAAACAAATGAAAAAGAGGGCCACAGATGCTGCTCAGTGCTTGGCCAGCTTGTACAAAGCCCTGGGTTCAATGGCTAGGGCAGTTCAAAACAAACCAAACAACTAACAACCAATAAGACAGAACCACTTGAGAACTTCAGAGACAGCTCCAGGGTACTGGCTGGGCTCTGGCACCTTTGCTGCTCATCATTACAGATGTGTCCTTTCTATAAAGTGGTGAGGCCATCTGGTTTGGAAAGTGTCAACATCTGTAGGAGACAGCCTGTGACTGAAGGGCAGGACTGGGACTCATTTTCAGCCAAAGCAGTTCAGTCATGTTTCTGCTCAGTCTTTGCATCTGTAAAATGAGCATTCGTGCAGGTTGATCCCTATTGCTGTAATACAGACCACCATGATCAAAAACCCGAAAAGGAAAGAGTTTGTTTGGCTTCCATGTGCTGATCACTGGCCATCCTTGAGAGAACCAGGGTAGGAGATCAAGGCAAGCACTGATGCAGGAGCCACGGACTGATACTACTTACTGGCTTGCTTCCCACGACTTGCTCAGTTTGCTTCCTTATACCACCCAGGACCACCTGCCCGTGGGTAGTACCGCCTCACAGTGATCTGAGCCCTCTCATATCAATCATTACTCAAGAAAATAATCCACAGAGCTTACCTACAAGCCTATCTGATGGTCATTTTCTAAATTGAGATTCCCTCTTCACAAATGACCCTACTTTGTGTCAAGTTGAAAACAACACCAACCAACCCTGTTTACTTCTTACAATACTAAAGAAAAAAGAAAACATACACACACGCACATTCTCATGCACGCTCGCGCGCACACACACATGCACACACACACACACACACACACACACACACACACACCCCAAAAATGATCTTTTATATTTAAAACCTGGCTTATGTGGAGGACTGATTTAGGAGCGCTAGGTCAGAATAGGCTCTAACACTTTCTGAGTTGGGTTGTGGTTAAACGGTTAACTGTTGTCCCATTTTGCACTTGAGTTCCCCAAGCTTGGCTTTCCCCCCCCCCCCCCCCCCCCCAGCTAGGCAGAAGGCTTTCTGTGCAGTACAGTCCTGCAGTTGACTGAATGCCTGCACCCTTGCTCTCATCTGTGCGACTGCATCTGGATAAAGTCCTTAGAAATGTAAAAGAATTTGCATTTGTGTCTAAAAGTTGTTTGGATAGCTTTTCTGAGGGAGGAGGGGAAGCAATCCACTATGTTTGATTTTTGTCCCTAAAGGGCAACAGTACCCATTGTCCCAATCCCAATATAATCACACAAAATTTTCCATTTAAGAATAGGTCAGCAGTTTATCAGGCTGATCTCTGCCCCTGCAGATGTGTCCCAGGCTTCTGAAAAAAAGCCTGTAAGGGCATCTGGCACATTGGCCTCAGGCAAAGTTAGTCCCACGGATAGGGCTAAGTATGTACTTTTCATTTTATATACATCGTCCACCTTCCAATGAGGGTTGGTAGACAGGAACAGGAGGGTGGGAAGAAGGTTACTTCCCTGTGCTTCTGTTTGTTATTCGATTTAAGCAGGTCCATTACAAGCATCATTGAAGAGAGGCAGAAGCTGCTACTGCTGGGGATTTTCCATCTCTGATACCAATAATAGGACAGAGTTCGGAGGAGGACCCTTAGGAGGAGCTAGGACTTCTTCCTCCTCTCCCCCACTTTCCTTCTTCCTTCCTCCCTTTCCTTTTCCTCTCTTTCAGTTTCATACACGGGATCTGTTTATGTGACTCTTGCTGTTCTGTAAGTATCTATGTAGTCTAGCCAGCCTTAAGTGTGTGGTGAGCCTCCTGCCTCTGTCTCCAAAGTGCTAGGATTGTAAGTATACACTACCATATCTGTCTAGATGGCATACATTAAGGCTGAAAACATTGATATGATTGGTGTGGCCCTTTGGGATAAAAGGGGCACTAGAAATGATTTTTTGTGGCTCTGGGTACTCCTTCAGATCATACCTATGACCTGAATGAAGGTCTGCCTTTAAACTTAACATTTTATCTGTCTATTCATAGATGGTAATTTTTCTCCTGGCAAGTTCATAGCCAATCCTTATTAGCCATCCCTGTACAAGAATTCTTATTCAAGTGGAGACTCAAGTTTACATCACTGAAACTTTGATTTTTAACTGGCCTCCTGTTATTCTATCTTTACTTCTCTCCTGTACCCCCTGCTATGTCTGTTCATGATGCCTTAGAATCATTTACCATCTTTCCACAGGCTGAGACCTGAGACATGAACTGAAAGTTACCTAACACTGGTAATCACCAAAGCAAAATTAGTAATAATCAGTCTTGATATCCTAAGGTATGAGTTGTTCCATGCCGTCCTCAAAAGTTATTGGCATAATGATAGTTCAGTTTACCCTACACACACACACACACACACACACACACACACACACACACCCCTCCACAAAAAGTCTCTTTAACACCTGAGATAACCAGAGGAAGGATGTCAGCCTCAGTATGATCTAGTTGGTTTCTACTGTGATTTACAATGCCACTTGCTTACAGATCAACAACAGGAGGCCATCCTTCATGTCTTTCTAATACTCTAGTTTATGCTCAAGCACCTCCCATCCATCCCTTCTTTCTGCATCTTAGAGAACAAATTATATTCACATTGTGATTCCTCACCCTAGCAGTTTCTGGACCATTTTTCTTTGGGGTCTAATGAGAATCTGAAAGACTTTATATCAGGAATTTAGTGATAGCCCTGGCCTCTCTGGCTCTTGAGGCTTGATACTGGCATTCATGGAATAAGTTCATTAATTTTTTTAAATAGAGACAGGGCACCAGTGGTCTTCTGCTCTGCCTCCTTGGCTCAGGCATGAGAGTTCAAACCTTTCCTTTTTGCTGAAGGTCAAGATCAGTGTCACATTTACAGCAAACCCACTTACGGTGCTTGGCATTGCCTTTGGACTTTTATCACCACAGTAGGTATAGTCTGGCCGACAAGTAGCTACACCATTATTTCTTATGTGGTGCTTGATTGCTTGCTTTTCAAAATTGGTTTTTAGCATCTCATGAGGGGTTATTGAGGAAGTGGTCACATACCCATTGCCCACACAGTAACTGTTAACTCCAAAACCAGTGAATTGCTTAACTACACACCTATTGATTGGCATACATCAGGGACCAATATTAAGACAACCAAGGTCCAAAGTGGAAATTAAATTCTGGTCACATATACATTATTTTTTGTTAATATGTTGGGGCAGGAAGGCTTCATTCCTTCATGGATCACAAGGACCAATGTAGGATGGGTAGAAGAAGAATTTACCAGGCCCAATCAAGTATACATCTTGGCTTTTTCTATTTCACAAAAGACAGAGTATGGGAGAAGAAAAAAATCATGAATTGTAGGAATATCCTTTTCTTTATTCCCCCAATACTGAGAGAGTTTGTATGATGTAAAGGTGAATTGTAGACTCAACCCCACAGCTGTTTGTGATGGACGGCAGAACGTTTACTTTATAATGTGTGGTCCTACACTTGTCCTTAGGGTTAGGACACATGATCTTAGACAAAGTCCCTCTTCCCCATCCCCTTTCCTCTCCTCACTCTTGGGATAAGTTAAGCTCTGGGTCTTCAGACCTTTAAATTAGTAGCTAGTGAGGGAGACAGAAAACCTGAGTTTGAAGAGTGAAACAATTCCCAAGCATTCTCATATTGTGTTGGCCATCTGAGAAGTCCAGCCTCTCCAAATGTGTGAGGTGGTGTGGATGGAGCCTTCACTTGCAGTTCCTCATTTGATTTTGGTGCCGTTGTTCAATCTTGGTATTCCTCTACTCGTTTTGGCGGGCCTTTGTCCTATTTGGTCTGTGGATCTTTCTCTACTCAGTTTGACCTGTTGGCCTTCCCCACCAGGCTCTTGGTCCTTGCCTCGTTTTTTCATACCAATGTGTCACTGTTAACTGGATCTTGATGTTACACACAGCATCACTTCCACCCTTATTTTTTTCCCCCTGAACTGTTCTGTTTCCTTTCCAACAGTCTGCTCATAGTTTTCACTGGCACCTCACATTTGCCACATCTGAGACTAGACTCAAGGCTTCTTTCCTTTTGTCTTCTTCTTGAACTTTTAAAATATTGCCAAATTATGCTCTCTATGCCCATTCAGGCCCCTTGTTATTTCTCAAAACTTAAATTGATTTAAAGATTTATTTGCTTTTATTTGACATGCCACATTCTTTCTGCATTCTTTCAACAAACATGTAGGGAATTACTGTCAGTTCCATTCTGAAATATTTCTACTCTCAATTTACCTCTTCCCCAAGGCAGCCCCACCATTGTTGGGCTTTACTTTTCCATCTAGAATACTGCAGTAGTGCTTTCCCTAAAACCCATTCTGCCTTTGACTCTCAGGATCATCTTTCTGAAATACAGATCTTCTCACCACTCGCTACGCAGGGAGGGTTTACATAGCTCCTGTTGCCTCCGGAGTAAAGTTCCTGGAAAGGCACTCGGGATCAAGTTCTGCTAGAGGGTTAATCTTTAGCACTCCACTACCAACACATAAGCTGGGATGTTCTCCCCAGATTGCAATGCCCACCCTTCTTTGAATGCATCCCTTCATTTTTCTCTTCTTTGGCTCATGGTATGGACAAGATTCCCTCTCCATGGTAGAGAGTTGTTGTTGCTGCTGCTGCTGCTGCTGCTGCCATGTGCAGTGGACTACCAGTTCATTGGTTCTGCCATGGTTGTACAGATTTCTGGGCAGCTGTTTGCTATCAGGTCTGTGGATTAGGCATCCCTCCAGGGTGTAGGATGGTATATTACACCAGAGTCATCTAGATTCCCAAGACTCAGGAATGCCACCGTACCTTTCCTTCTCTTCATCCTTTTCTGCACGGGGCTAGCCTAATGCACTCCTTCACTTTCATTCACTGAATTAAACCATCCAAGAATATCCTAGGTCCTGAGATTTTCCCATCTAAGAATGCTAGTTCCCACTTATTTTCCTTTGTTGGTTCCCACAACTTATATTCACTTCAAGATTTATTTGTTTTTATTTTCTGTGTATTTTTTTTTATACACATGCATGTGTACCACATCTGTGTTTGGTGCCCGTGGAACCAGGAAAGGTAGTGGATCCTTTGGAACTGGAGTTAAGGGCAGGTATGGACCATCATGTTGGTGCTGTGAACTGAACTCAGAACCTCTGTAAGAACAGTAAGTGCTTTTGGCATCTGAGCAGTCTCTCCAGCCCCTGGGGTTTGAAATAGTTGTATCTGAATCCAGCTGTGTTTTAGGGAAATGTATGAGAATCGGGGGGGGGGGTGGTGGAATTTTTTGAAATGTGACTTCAAGTTAGTGTGATGGAAGGAGAAAGCCTGAGCTATAGGGAGAAGCAAGTAACACTCAGGGCTTCCCTAGACTCTAGCATCCTCAGGTCGTTGTATTTAACACATTATGTTAGAATTCTGTTTGTGTCTTTCTGTGCTGCCTAGCTCTGGAGTAGCTTGCAACTGGTGTACATGTAAATAAATATAATTAACCCATTACTGCTTACTCCATCCTTTATTTCCGGACTATGGCAAACATTTTATTCATGGCGATAAGAAGTGTCCATTGAGAATTATATGTCAGACATTGGATAAAGTACACATCCTGCTTTTGCACTGTGGACAGGAAAGGCTCAAAGAAAGGGCCCTTCCCAGAAGACACATAGCTGGTCAGTGATGATACCTGGACTCAAATCTAGCTGTTTTTTGCTCCAGAAAGCTTAGAGCAAAGAGCAAAAGACTATTTTGGTTGTCAGCTACTACTCACTTGGGGTCTTGTGACATGGGCTTCATGGGACACATGGAATTTAAAAATAAAAAAAGACTAGAAAAGATGGCAAGTGGAAGAGTAAGAAATTATTAGAAAGATCTTAGAGGTCAGAATTAATAAAGAATATTCTGGAAGCCCCTCATTTGTCCTAACTTAGCTACCCTATCCAACATGCTAAGGGATCACTGCCTGGACTCCAGGCTCTGCCCTTTCATTTATAATTCTGTGGCTTGAGGATATCTGCATCTCTAAGCCTCAGCTTCCTTCTCTGTACAATGGGAGAAATTTATAGTTCCTTCTTTACAAGGTTGTTGGGAAGGTTAGATAGATTAATCCATAAAAATGTTTGCCGTATTATAAATACATAGGGTTTCTGTTAGCTGCTTCTGTTAACAACAACAGCAGCAACAACGACGATGACATGATGATGATGATGATGATAAGAAAAAGGCTAGGTCACACATCAGTGAGAGCACTGAGTTCTTGCAGCACCTCAGCATTTATACAGATGCGTGATCCTGCATGCACCTATGTTTTTCATAACCTATGACATTTTTGGTCATTTTTTGAAGTAAGTCTGACATTGCATGCCTGTCAGGCATGATACAAATCACTTAGGCTAAGGTCACTCACAGTTTAATGCTAAACTGTACTATATTCCTTGGGAAGTTGTCCTAGCTTTGCAAGATTGGGTTGTCACTGGTGATTATAGCCAAATACTTGTACCAAACTGGATGCGGTGGCATATGCACACAATTTCAACTGAGGCTTGGAGGTTGTCAACTTTGAAGCCAGTCTGGGCTACTTAGATTCTGCCACAGAAAACCCAAACCAAAGAGAAACTTTATTATTCTGGTTTTTCTTCAATGTCTTTGTGGATTTTTGTTGGTATGCTTAAAACAGCTGCTAGTTTAGGTCGGACACAGTCACTGTCAGATGTAAGAGTACAGTGATCAGGATGGTTGTTTCTTTTGGCTAAGGAGAGCTTTGAAAAGATTACTAAGATGACCACAGTGCTGTAAACAGGGAGGCTTTGAGGAGCCCTGGGGGAACAGCAGTGTGTCCAGGCACTGTGAGAATGTCGAGGCTGAAAGAACGTGTTCGAAGTAATGTTAAGGCAGAGGAGGCGCTGTGACTGTCTCAGGGTGGTGACCTGTGGTGCCAGCAATCGCCTGCTGAGTTGACTCTGCAGTCCTGACTTCACTTTCTTCTTTTCTCTGTGATATTTAAGTTGGATGTGAGGTAGATAGAAACATCTAGATTTCTCTTCAAGGCCCTTGTAGCCTCCTATATGACAGCTATGTTACAACTTCAACAACTTCCTCTTCTTCTTCCTCTTCTTCTTCCTCTTCCTCTTCTTCTATTTATATGAGTACACTGTCACTATCTTTAGACATACCAGAAGAGGACATCAGATCCCGCTATAGATGGTTGTGAGCCACCATGTTGTTGCTGGGAATTGAACTCAGGACCTCTGGAAGAGCAGTCAGTGCTCCTAACCTCTGAGCCATCTCTCTAGCCCCCACAAGTGCTTCTTAATTTCATTGAAATGTTACTGAGTAACTGCTTATCATCTCCTGCCTCCAGTTATGAGCCTTCCCTGCCTCATCCAGCGTATAGCCATAGTATTTGGAGTCCCTTTACCTTACTTTTCTCAGGATTGTTTTTGTTACCACTCTGACAGTTTGCCAGCCTCTGCTGGATTGTGCCCATCCAACCATACTGGTTTTAAGGAAATGGCCCTGTGAACAGTAGAGTAGGTTTGTGAATTATCTCAGAAAACTGTGATGTCAACACTCACCAAGTCCTCAGTCCTGAACTCTGAGCTTGGTTAGCAGCAAGACTTGGAAAGGAGTTTAAGTCTGCCCTCTGACTTGGAGCTGTCCCCTGCTGAGAGCCACCATTGCTGGTGGCTTATTCTCAGAGTAATAAGTATTGTTGTTTAGCAATTGTGTTGTTGGAATTCAGCTCCACGATGTCTGACAGTATTTATCTAAAATACTTTCCCTGGTGCGTGTTCAAGTTCCAGTAAACCGTGTCTTATTGTGCGACCTTTTCATTTTCCTTTGAAAAGGGATCAGCTCGTCAGATAAAAGCTACAAGCCCGAGTACAGGAAAAACGCGTGCTCAGAAAATCCAAGCATGATTGAAAACAAGATGTGTTAAATCAATGCGGTTTATCGCCTGCCTATTCCCGGCAATTGCTGTCCTAAGCTCATTGCGAACACACGCAGGATGATAAAAGTCCGGTGTCACAGCACTTGCTGGGGTGGGGACAGACGAAAACATGTTTATCAGGCAGGCTGAGTGATTTTACACTCTTGATAACAGTTATTGTCAAAACTCTCTGGGAAGAAATCTGAAGAACAATTATAGAAGTAATATTGCTCTTGATATATCAGAAGATCCGCCAGGAGAGAATTATGGATTTATCCTTAAGAAAGAAAGACAGAGTATGCTGGCCTTCAATCCTTAAACACCACCATCCATTACACAGTGAAAACCAGCCCTCTCTTTACCCTCAAAGGAACGAATCTGTCTTTAAAACTTAATCATAAATGATCCAGATTTTTTTCTAATCCAAAGTAAAAAGATTGAAAGGCCATAAAATAGAGAGAGATATAGATCTATAAAACTATGACAATTTAGCTTCTGTTTGCTGGAGGGAATTAATTTTAATTTTATACTTGAATCAAATTTAGAAATCGAAATTAAGGCCCATAGAAGGCCAAACAGATGATAGACCACCACACAGAATGGCAGGGTGACTTTTCTCCTCAGCTTTGTCACAATTAGAGAACACCACATTTTCCCATTACTACCCACAGGTTCACCTGCTTCCTGGTCTGGATGGAATGAACCCTCCAGAGAGACGAGGAGGTCTGCATGTGTGGACACACCTCTCAGCAAGGACCTTCTAGAAAATTCTAGGTAGTCGTGATATGAAATAGATCAGCCCAATGTATCATAACAGCATTATGAATCTTTCTCAAATAGCCCTTAAAGGTCTTTACATGCTGTGCCTACAAGGAAAACTTGGTGTGTTAGTCACATTGTCATTTTGACAGAACAACAACTGGGAAGACAGTTTCAATGGACAAGTAGTCCCCATCAGGTTGACTTATGAGGGATTGTTTTGGTTGCTTGATTGAGGTGAGATGAAAGACCCACCCTAAATGTTGGCCAGGGTAGGGTCCAGAACTGTTTAAGATTGAAGAAAGACGGTTGAGATTGAGCAAGCAAGCAAGCAAACAAACAAACCAACAAACAGGGACTCCGTATTTTCTTCTCTCTGTTCCTGACTGTGAATATGATGTTTTGAATTTCTGCCTTGAGTTCCCAACAGTGACGGAGCTGTGCACTGATACAAGTCCTTTCCTTCCTTGCCTTGATTTCTCCACACGGTGTTTCACTACAGCAACAGAAAGGAAACTAGGGTGTTGGTGAGGCACAAAACAAAGTCTCCTGATGAATGTGGAGGCGAGTTTAAGGTACATTCCATTTGCTTGTGGAATGAACTTAAAGAAATCAGGCCAAGGATGGAATTGTTCTTCTGGATGAAGTTGAGATTCTGAGCATAAAGATTCCTAGTAGCATAGGCAGGGATGAAAGTGCAGGATAGCTGATTGGAGAATAAGACTTTTCTATATGCTATAGATAGGTTCATCAGTAGTAAAGAGTAATCTCAAAATATCAAGCAAATCTCTGTACAAACAACAAAACCTTACAAGTCTTCTAGACTAATTTATACTACTAAATGCCTCAATCGCCCACATTTGAAAGGGGTGCTGATTTTTAATATTCATGTTAAGTGGGCATTGTAGATGTTCATGAGATCATATTTGATGGAAAGCACATTGACATTCCTGAGAAAAGAGTCTTTTCCCATGACTTTGGGCTATGTTTGAAATGGCACTTCTATACAGGACTGTTGTGATTACTAACATCTCTGAGAAGTCTCCCGAGGCCCAGTATCTTAGAGAAAACTGAATTTGAGATGGAAAACCTTAAAAGATTCTTCTGAAGAGGCCTTTAAAAGTTACCTGCTGAAGTATAAGTTGGTATAAGTGTATCGCAGGTTAGCATGTACACAAGTTATCCCTTCACCCAGGAATTTATTCCAAGTGTTGGTCATTAGAGCGGTTAAGTCAATGAGCATTTTGGGGGCAAAAAGTCCACATGCTTGTTAATAGGACATTTGATACACAAATTATGGCCATTCGTTTAATATTATTTCTAAAAACATTTTTAAAAATGAGGTGGATGTAATTAAACATTTAGGCATTACAAATGCCTAATGCATTTGCAAATACAAATGCATTTCATACAAAACAACATTGAGAAGGTATATGAAAACATCTATGTCCCTAAGATTGGGATAGTGCTTTTTCATGGTTGGGGGTGTTATGAAGTTCTCCCTCCTGTTGTGGCTTAAAACATTTTCAAGAATTGAAAGGCATTGCCTCTAGATTTAGAAATACAGTAAAGCTATTTCATCTTGAAAACCAAAAGCCAGTTCCCCTCCTTCCTTTCTTCCTCTGCCTGATGTTTTTGCTCCCTGAAGAGTTATTAATTTCCAACTTCACACAAGTTGTTTGCATTTCAGTAAACCCCTCAGGCATCAGTCACCTTCAGCTCTCTCAGCTTCTTGGGATTTTCTGTCTATGTGTCTTCTGTTTGCATCATGTGTCCTCTTGGTTACTACTCTTTATAAAAATGGCTGACCGGCACCAGTCGCCCTACACCTCTGATTATGAAATTATTCTTCTGCGTGATTTTTCTATCTCAAAGTTGTTACCACAAAAGACATTCATACACTACAAATATTTCATGGCTCTGGGTTTCCTTTCCACCTCCTACTGACTAATTGTTCCTATGTTGACTCCATCTTGACACCTTAATGGTTGAAATTCATAGCTTTCAATTGTCCAGTGAGCCAGCTTTGGAAGCTCCTGTGAGCCTCCCTGGATCCCAGGGCAGGATCGCCAGAGTATGAAAGCCTTTCTTACTAAAAAGAAGGACTGACTTGTGAGAGCTTTGCAGTTAGGTATCCCAGGGGCTGTTTCTGGTCCATGGATAAGCTCACCTGGCACGATACTTGTTCTTCCAACATCTAGGCAGGTAATGAAACACCCAAATGGCTGGAAGTGTAACCAGTTTCTTCATTTACACTGTTTGTGGCTCTTGTTTGGGTTGTTCTGGCAGATTTTTTCCCCCATTAGTATATTTTAGAGTCACTCTTAAAGATAGCTTTTCGAAGATAACTTGCTGTTTTATTGTTTACCTCTAGTTGTTAATTTAGTGAGTGAGGGAAAAATGGGGCCATTATGGAACAAAAAGGCTCTGCCTGGCGTATAAGTAATAACTCTCCTACCCAGAATGGATCTGCCTGGAAGGGAAATGCTCGGCTGTTACTTCTTTAGTTCAAATATAGAGTAGTCACCAGGGAAGCTGGGAGACCCAGGTGCTGGTTTTATCATTGCCTCTGCTATGAGATTTTATTTATTACTTGGCATGGAGTCTACATATTTGTTTGGACATTAAATGGCAATAGAATATAAATATTACCTTCTTAATATCTGCATTTCTTTTTATTTCCAGTCAAAATGACATCATGTCACACAACCATTAAAAAAAGGAAATTAAAACCCCAGAAATATGTTGAAACCCCTTTGTGGGCTGCTGAGCTCTAAAAGCCACACACTCCATGAGCTCAGGTCCAAGTGGCACCCACAGCACTTCTCAGGTGTGACTGGGATACAGTTCTCCAGCCTTATCTCCATTGTTTCCAGGAACTAACATTCCAGAAGCTAAAAGATGACAGAGAAGGAGTGATTTCCTTAAAAGGGAACTCAGAAAAGCAAAGAGAAAAAAATAAACTCTCACAACTGCGGATGTACCATTTAAGATTTAACCAGTAAACATCTTGGAAGAGAATTTTTTATTTGATTTATTTGTAAAGTGGATTAAAAAAAAACACAAACACATACTCATTTGTCCAGAATTGACTCATTACTAGATGTTTTACTACATAGGCTCTAATTGCAATGCCTACATTTTCTCAGCCTATGGTGGCTCCTATGCCTCTGGACACTGCAGCAATGGCTCTGTATAATGGGAGTTCTGTTGTTTGGAAGCACCTATGGTGATGCTCACTAAGGGAAAGGCTTCCTAAAGAAGTTGGAAATGGAGAGTTACAGGTTTCCTTTAAAAAGAGCTTGAGCTGATGAGTCTGGAAAGGAACCTAAAGGCATTGTAAATAGCCCCAGTGCAGGCAGAGAGATGGCGTGGTGTTATTTTTAACTATTTAATTAACTGGGTCTTTCTTTCTTTCCCTTTCTTTCTTTCTTTCTTTCTTTCTTTCTTTCTTTCTTTCTTTCTTTTCAAAAGAAATAACTTTGCTGCAGCTGAAGTGACAACCTTGGCTATAGAATGTGCTCTCCCTTCTAGTGCCCATCCCCACATCATGGCCTGGATGTGAGGTTCCCCTGACATCCTAGGCATTGCTTTCACCCTGCAACCTGGAGGTCCCGATTAGACCCCTGAATTTGTCTTTGTGCATTTGCAAGAAAGTTTCAGACTTTCTTTAGCATGCTGTACATGGCTCCACAGTGATGTATATAATTAAGAAATGTATATCTACTAGAACAGTGATTCTCAACCCCCTAATTCTGTGACCCTTCAATATAGCACCTCATGTTGTGGTGACCTCCAATCATAAAGTTATTTTGTGGCTACTTCATAATTGCAGTTTTTCTACTGTTATGAACTGTTCTGTAAGTGTCTGATATCTGATAGAATATCTGATAGGTAACCCCTGTGACAGTCATTGGATCTCAAAAAGGGTCACTTCTGTCCTAGAAAATACATTTGCAGAGGTTGGCAGAAGACACCTAAATTCATTCATGTTTCACCAGGCACCTGGTCTCCTATATGTCATCCAGCATGCGAAGTTGTCCATGGTGGTGACTATGAGGAAGACAAGGCATAGACTTTGGAACAAGAGGGTAACCCTAATTAAGAAAGACTTAGCTGACACTAAAATCAAAAAGTTCATCTGTCCTTTGGGGTTGTATGCTCTTGGCAGGAAATTTACTTCTAAAGGCTGAAGATGTCGCACAAACAGCAAATTCCTACATATAGATTTGGTCATCGATGCAAATAAACAATGACTTAAAACCTATCTTTTAGCACTTTAAAAAATGCATCCACCAGTCCCATTTTATTCAGAGGATGTAAGCACTGAGCCATTTCTGTTTGGGACAAGGGATGTTCTTTCTCTAAGCCTGTGGTCCTTCTGTCTTGCTATCATTCTTACCTGATTTTGGGGTGACAGCATCTGCCATCCTTGTCAGAGTGGGGATGAGATGCCTGGAAGCAGGGTAGAGGGACCACTTTTCTAGTCCCAGCCCATGCTCTGCCGCTCACAGCTTCCTCTGCTTTTCCTCTTTAAACTTAAGTTGTCCATGCCTCTTTATGTGCTTAATTATGCTCAATTAAGCTGCTTTGTTTTTTTGTTCTCTACTGGATTTTTGGAATTGTCCCAAGTGTGAGGGGGAACAATTGATTAGTCCTATTTCTGCCACTGCCCCTGAGCTCTGCACATGAGTACAGTGAGGTCACTTTGTTGAAGAATTAACTTTATATTGCATTCTTGCAGGGTAGATACGTGTCCCTAAGGTACCACTACCCCTGCTGATGAAATAAATATGCCTTCTTTATGATTCTCCCCCATTACCCTCTCTGTTGATTTTCTGAGGGTTTATGTATAGTCACATATTTATACAACTGGGCAAAAGTATACTACTTATTTTTCTTATGGTCTGTAATAACCCATGCAAGGTTATTAAAGGGTACACAGACCCCTTTTAAGGCACATAGTTTCTTATGTCATTACTTTATACAAGCAGGTCAGATTCCATCTCAGCAACAATCTTCTTGCTCTTAACCTTTTTCTCTGATTATAAAAATAATACATGCTTATTATTCATGGAGCAAAAATGAAAACAGAAAATGTGCAGGACGAAGACGAGGGAAAAAAAAATCTCAGGAACCATGAGTTTTAGAAACAACTAATATTTGTCAGTCTAGGTACAGACAGTGTTGTTTATTATACACATAGGTATGTAGGTAGATTCATTCATTCATTCATTCATTCATCCATTCATTCAAAAGTCACCACATTAGTGGCTGGAGACATTGCCTAGTGTCTAAGAGCACTTGATGCTCTTGCACAGGATCCAGATTTGGTTCTCAGATTGCTCGTGGTGGCTCACAACCATTTTTAAGTTAAGTACCAGTAGATCCAGTGCCTCTTTTGGACTCCTTGGGTACCAGACACAAATACCTACATGCAGCACTCACATATACACAGCTTTAAAATGTGAATCTTGAAAAATCACCATATTAGACACATACCCCTGTAGTCTTTTTTAACCTAACACTAGAAATGTCCTTATGTTGGTGTTTGTCAGATGACATTGATCCTGAGCCTGGGAACTGTTTAGTTCTATAGAACACTCTGCACTTTCTGCTTTGCAATGCATTCAACTTAATTCCATTTCCTCTTCCCAAATATTTAATCTCTTTTCTGTGGAAAGAGTTGTGTATGTTTTAAAAACTAGTGAAACTATTGATCCTTATTAACAAATGTCTCCCACACATGAATTTTTTTCTTCTGCTCAGTGCACACAGAAAGGTCAGCAGGCTCCATTGAGTTTGGAATAGTATGTCTTGTCTTGCATGGCCTTATTGTTAACATGGTCCATAGTGGCAGCCCATTCTACTGAAATATTCAATACTGAAATACAGAGTATAGGTCAGCAGCATACTTGAAAATCCAAGCAGAGAACCAATCCTAAAGATACAAGAAGTAAATAGGAAACCTTCACTGTGGCTCACTTATTTAAAATACCTCCTGTCATGGATTATATCCTTAGCATAGATGCTTATTTTTGTTTGAGTAATAAGTTTAATATGTCTAATCCAATTACTCTCCATGGCAACAGAATGACTTCTCAGCTCTTTTGATATTGGTTCCATATGATATTTGAATTGATTCTTTTAATTGCTGATAATAAGTGTCAGTCATTCTACAGTGAGTTGGCCTTACAGCCAGAAAATCACATCCTCCGCCAACCCTAGTATATAAAAGCTTTGCAATGAACGGTATGGGTTTCTAGACACACTAGGAATTCACTATGCAGATAAGGAAATTGGTGGATAATATCTCTCCTGTAATTGGTGGCTTAGATTGAAAAGGTAAAAATCGTAGGATTCTGAATTATGTTTTTAGAGACTGAAGTGACACTCTTAATTGTCTAAAGACAGAATGAAATTCAAGTAACTTTATTTAAAAGATTCTCCCTCCCAAACTAGAGTGCCTATTGAGGCCATTAGTAGAGCTACATTTTCATTTTGGATGGTATAATCATTTATGCCAATAAGAGATTTAGGTAACTGCCCCTCCCCCACCACTGCAAACAGTAAACTTTCAAACTATTTATGGTTAAACATTTTGCTAACTATTAGAATTATGGGTATGGGTAGAATGATGTATAACTTACCCCCGTGCTCACTCTGTCTCTCAGATGCATATTTTGATTGAATAACTTTTAAACCTAATACCTTCTTTGCATAAAGAGCTCTATGACTTTTTTTTCTACAAGCCAATCTGAAGAAAGAATTCTTCTCAAAGGCTTAGAAAGAATTCATAAAATGAAAGCAATAATACATATTGTGCCTCAACTCATATACTAGAAAAGAGAGATTCACTACATCTGGCTGTAATTTTCACTAATTTCCACAAGAGACAGATCGAAAGTTTACGGTTTACAGTGGTGGGGGAGGAGGCAGTTACCTAAATCTCATATTTGCAAAAATGATTATATCATCCAAAATGAAAATGCGGCTCTATTAATGACCTCAACAGGCACTCTAGTTTGGGAGGGGGAATCTTTTAAATAAAGTTCCTTGAAGTTCATTCTGCCTTAAAACATACAAGTGAAGTAAAAGTACTTCCCCTGATTTATGTGTCTTTGGGAGAGATAGTTACTGGCTTTTTACTAACCTATGTAAAACAATGTGCTTTTGTAAATGGATTTCTGGCCACTTTATTCAGCTACCACCCCCCACCCCCCTTCTCACATAAAAAAAGTAAGCACTGTCAATCAAGGAATTTTAAGGTTTATTTCCTCTTTAGCAATGATTGATAGCCTTTTAGATTTACAAGTTGACAAGTTAAAGGGCTCTATTGGTATAATTATGCTCTAAATTCACAGTCTTTCAATTTAAATGTCCTTTTAAAACCAAGAGATTATCATACCTGTATTTTGAAAAGTGGGCCAGTCAGTTTGGGTTGGTATACAAATTGCTTCCATTAGCCTTGGGACCTATTTGAATTTAATACAGTTTTTTAAAGTTAGTACAAACCTTACTTTTAAAATTTAGGTTAATGGAAATGCATTTTAAGTAAAGAATGTGGTAACTTGTTTTTTTTTGTTTTTTTTTTTTTAATGTATAGATAAAATGTTAGGGCTGCAGAGACTGTCTTTTTATTAAGCAAGAAAGAAAATACACAGTGAAATGCCTTAGTTAAACTAGAAAAGAAAAGCAATTGCACAATAAAATAAAATAAACTCCTACTGCCTACTTATGGTTCTGGGTACTGGGACTATGTGTAGAGGAGGGTCTTGCCATCTTTCATACCTTCTCAGACTAGATAGGCTCAAAATGGTCCGTGTGCTAGGAAGGAATTCTGAAAGTGATAGCATAGATTTTAGTTTCTATTTGGTCTAGCTTAAGGGAGTGTGTCCAATAGGACACAATGAGGTCCATTGTCTCCAAATGTTATTATTGCAGTTGGGTTTCTGAGTCTTTTAGTAAGTCATTCTTAGTGACTCAGCTAGGCTGTAATACTCTACAGAGTTGGTCTTCTTCAAATAATATCATTGCTGTAAGTGGGTCTATTGCTTAAGATGGGAAGGCTTTGAGTCAAGGGCATGTTCAGTGCTTGTTTCTGCAGTTGCTCTCCAGGGTTTAGGAGATAGGACTCTTACTCCACTCTGCCCACCACTATCTTCATTATATAGAAAATGCTGAAATTAGATCCACTGAGCTCTACAGGAGACTTTACACACACATATCTGCGTGGTCCGCTGTTACTTCAAGTGTATAGACAAGTTCTTGACTTTTTCCTCAGCTTTCTGCAATGGGGTGAATCCTAAAACCTTTTGACAAGTTTCATTTTAATTTTTACTTAGGATCATATTAAAGATATAGAATTTGGCCCTAGGGGCTATGTTCTGAAACCCTCTTCTGTCTGTCTACCAATGTTTCTTCAAGAGAGTCAGTTCCCTCCATAGTAAACAAAATAGATGGTGGGAATGCCACAAGAGACTAAAGAGTATCTATTAAATGTTTAGAGTTACATCTCCATCATCTGTGCTGCAAATCATGCTTCCTTTCCTGAAACGTTTAAACCTTGTGACTTTCTCTTTACAGCTCTCAATGAGCCCACCATCGACTACGGCTTCCAGAGGTTACAGAAGGTCATTCCCCGGCATCCTGGTGACCCAGAGCGCTTGCCAAAGGTCAGAATCCCCCCCCCCCCTTTGGGACGTGGTTTCTAGAAAGTTGGATTTGAGAATGGCAAAAGACCCTCTTGGACAAGACAAAAAAAAAAAATTAGTTCATAGATAACCAACTCATCTTGATACATTGTGTGCCATGATAAAAGTAGCAAGCTGGTGTGCGTATTTTCGTGTGTATCACGTCACCTTACAATTTCAGTAACTCTGTATGTTGGTACTCTTTCCACTAGTATTTTAGGAAAGAAAAGAATAAAGCGGAGAGAGGTCAATTTGCCCAAGGTCACACAGCATGTACCTTGCTGAGATTTAAATTTACTCAGCCTGTGTCTAGAGTCTGGCCTAATCTATCAGTATGTCATATTGATTCTCAAGAAGAAAGAGAATGCTGGATTTTATCTGCTCAAGGAGCTGTACCCTCTGGTGAGGGGATAAAGAGCTCAAAGCAAAATGTATTAGTAGATCTGGTAGAAAGAGCTGGAAAGAAAGTAGATGTAGATGCTTTGGTCAAGTAAGACAACATCTTTTCTGATAAGACATCTTCCTTACTTGAAAAATTAAACCCAAAAGTGTGGGAGATAAAATGGAAAAATCAAGATAACAATTATGCTGTTGTCAATGCAGAGATTGGAGATGGAGTCTTGGTGTAACTGCTGTGTGCCCCCTCTGGGAGGTAATCCCAACCCAACAGTGGACCTAAGAGACCAGGAATTTTTATGGGAGGGAGAGTCAGACACTACTGATCATGTCTGGAAATGGGAGGTGTACCAACAGAAGTTCCTGCAAACTGTTATGAGGCCTCACTAGAGACACGATTAAAGAGGTTCAGAGAACAGAGCCAGGCTAGCTGTCATGACTAATTGACAGCAAAACAATGTTTTATTTATGACATGGTCTAATGCCATCACCTTAACTGGATGGATGAAAGGTCCTCTCCTCACTGTAGTCTACAGGTTTGTGATATCTAAATCTGTATATCTTCATGAAATGATTTAAAAAATCAAAGCCAGCATCCTTCTTAGCTCAGGATCTCTTTAAAGGGCAAGGACATAGTCAAATTTCCCTGTATGAGGCTGTACTTATAGGCAGAGCCTCCTGTCAAAGAAGGTCCTGTCTACCATGCTGTTGCCCCCCAGGGCTATGCATGGATATGAGGAACAGAGTGAGTGGTTGTGATACCTACCAATGCTGAAGAGAGGAGGGGCTGTGCTAGGCAGACATGCCTGTCTTGTATTTTGACCACAGAGGAAGAACATAGCTTCTAGTTTTTCAGAGTAGTCCCACTTCTACTCCTAGTTCTAATGAACTGCTGCTCATACTGATAGAAAGTTCTGAAATGCACTTCTTCCAGGGAAGGGGTAATCTGGTCATGTTTACATCACTGTCTTTAAAGGGCCTCTGCCTTGTTTCCTCTATCCTGTCTTATTCTTGGTTCACTGTGAAACAGCCTATGAGTAACACTGGGCAGCTACACCTTTCCAGGGCATAGGTGTCCCGTAGGTCTCTCTGTCTAGCAGGAAGATAGCTTCTGTGCATTTCCTGTGCAGTACTCTGATAACTTATAAACAATGATAGACATGATGTCTGCCCCCATAGAGAGCTGGCCATAGTCTTTGAATGGTAGAACCAAGACACAGGTACAATGACAACTTTCTCTACCACTCTCATTTAGGAAGTGACTTCACTTCCATCTAGAGTTTAGGTTAGCATTTCATCCTTAGGCTCTCCAGAGCTGAGAGCACAGCCTAAAAGTTCAGATTGGACCAATTAGAACCTTGTCCACAGTCACTTGTTAGCCATGTGACTTGTGTTGAAAGCCTTCCTTCCCTGTACTTGCCTCAGTTTCCCTATCTGTCAAGTGGGAGCAGTGATACTTCCTGCTTTCTCCTGTCCCTTAGCACATAACAGAGTGTCACCCTGGTTATGTGTCAGTTGAATAAAAGTGAACGCAGGAAACCCCCATCTCCCGAGCAATTAAATATATGCTTTATTCCCAATGCCTCAGTTTCTCCATCTACAAAATGGGGATAGTAGAATTACATAAGGATGGAAATAGGAGCCAAGTCTAGTTAAATGGTGGAGATCTAACAAAACCTGACAGTATTTTTGTTTTTGTTTTCATTTTCATAAGGATAGGAGAGAAATCAGAGTATAAGGTAGAGTTTTGTTTACTTATACTTAAAGGCATTTTTACGTTGCACATTAGATTTTAAAATGTTGAATAACTAGCTCAGGCACATGCCACTTTGTCCCCGGGGGGCCTTTGCGTGAACCAGTCAACCTTTTCTTCCTGGATTTGGGAGGGACAATCAGGGACACAATGGCTATGTGTGTGTTAAGGAAACACTGCAGCTTGCTTCCAACTACTCCAACTGTGGAAGGACTGTGGCCAGAGGAGCCCACCCCAGGAAGCTCTCCCTGTGACTCAGGGCAGACTGGCTGTCTTCTTGGCTCTGTGTGTTAAGGTGGAGCAAGAGTTCAAGGGCAGGGTCAGGAAGTGGCGGATGGAGCCAGCACAAGGTATTCCTGTGGACTTGGGAGAGATTTATACTCCTACTATCCATTGTTAGGGCCTTAGGAAGGGCCTCTGCCTTCCTCAGACTCATGGCCACTGTTTGTCAAACAGGGGTGTTTCAGTGAACTGCGGACCACACACCTTAAAAAACAAACCCTACTTTATTAAACCCATGTGTTTGTGAATAGACAAAGCTAGATTCATACAACCACCCACATATTCTGTCAAATGAAACTGCTCCAAAGACCACGCAGACAGCTTTCCATAATAATATGCCTTTGTATATAGGCTTGTATTTTTTCAAACAAGGAGGACTTGCTTTGTTTTACTGGATCCCCTCTTGTGAAAGAAGTTGGAAAAATACACACACTCTCCTCATCTTCCCTGTTTACCAAACAGGGAAAGAGGAGTGAGCAGACTATAAATCATTTCATCTCTGAGAGGCACTGTAATTACACTAACCCTCGCTGGTTAGGGCTTTCATTTCTTTCATTTGCACACAGAGAAGAGCAGACTAAGGTCTTTAAAACATACGTAATATTCTATCCTGTCTTACTGACAAATGAACATTCTTCTCTGGGTCCACATGACTTTGGGAGCTTCTCCCACAAGAGAAACATGACTTTGGCATCCAGGTTGAGTTCTTATAAAGGAGATGTGGGAAGGGGAAGAGGACTCTGGCCAATCAGAAGCTGAGATGCTAATTGCTTCGGTGATTCCATACAAACTTTGAGCAAGGAGCTCCCTCAGCTTTAAAGGCCAAAAATAGTGTCTCCATTTTTTTTTTTTTTTTAATTTTGTGTAGTTTGCTTTTCGTCTTCATACACAGCCCGTAAACTTCAGCCCACAAGCAGTGCAAGCAGGCCTGAGCCTAGCCAGCATCCTGCACATTGGCTATGACTCTTGGGAAGCCAGGATTGTGTGTTTCACGCCTATTGCAAGTCTAGCTCTGCTTGATGATGTTGGCTGCAGAGCAGAGAGGCCAAGTGAGCCAGCATGCAAGCCAGACACACAAAGAACTTGGAAGGCAGACACGGGACTTGGTGCATGGAAGTCTGAAGCCTCAGGTTCCTTCTCTGTGGAACAGCTGTTTCACAGTGCTGCTAGGAACTAAGGAGATAATGCTTGCAAAGAGAAGTTCCAGGCAGCTGGGGAGTCTCTAGTAAGTGGGGGGCACTAATCTTTGCATGACATCCATCCCATATCCCACAGAAGAGGCATTTAGGCTGAATCCCTGGAGGAGGTCTGTCTGCTGACTTGCTATGACATCAGTGCCAGCAAGTGAGAAAGCTCAAGCTTGAGCTTGGGTCTATGAGTTCAAAACCCTTCCTGGGTTCAGTATGTTAAAACTCCAATGCTCCTTCAGATCTGGTTATTCAAAACTCAAATACTTCTGCCTGAAGGCATTTACCTCCTGCTACCTCTCCCTCATCAGCATCTTCTGTCCACCCCCCTCAGATTCTCTGTAGCTTTTCCTCCTTCCTCCATACAGAGAGGCTGGTGTGGAAATCTGTACCAGGCAAATACTGTTTGGTTATAAGATCCAGTCTCCCTTCTAGAGAAAATCAAGCAGTTTGGGAAAAGCAACAAAGGCCACATTTGTGTATTTTGCTTTATGGAGCTGAAAATATCTGGTAAATTGATCCAGTGGGAGTCATAAATACACATTACTTTATCTTGTTCTTCGTGTCCTATACCCCAGAGCCTTGATAGAGCAACAGCCCTTAATAGACTTAAGAAAGAGTAATTACACTCACTGCTTGTGTGATTTTTCAGCCCTCCCAGCCCTGCCTGACCTTCTAATTTAGCTCACCGTGTCTAACTAATGCATTTATATTCATCTTTTATGAAGCATGGATAGTACAGGATTGACTGTACAGTCTTGCTCAAACTATCTGCCCAGGTTCTCCCCTGGTTGGTAGTGAAGGGAGTAGGGGCCATCCATCTCCATACATTTGCATGGATAGACAGCCCTAGACATGGCTGCTGGCATTTTTCATCCCTTATGAAACAAGATAGAAAGTGTTTATTACATTTTTCCTTTAAAGCTTTTATACATTCTAGCATTATTTACAGCTAAACATGCAGGCAAAAGATGTGAGTGTTTTTAAAATCATTACTGCTAATGTCTCAGCTTGTCAGAAGTGCTTAAATTCTCCTGCACTTTGTCTAAAAACTTGGTACTGTTGTCTTTTAAGAACAACACATTGAAAGGATCTTGCAAGTCAGATCTGCAAACACTGCTGACAGTCTGTGATGGATGATATTGCAAAATTTGCAAGATGTTTGTCATTTCACACAGCCGACATATTAAGGAATGGATTAAGATACTCAAAACCCCTATGGGAACCAGTAAAGCCCCCCCCCCCCAAGCCCCAGCCAAACCTCGAACCCCCTAGAGCACACCAAAATCTCTCACTCGGCTATCTCTCCCAACTTCCCACTCAGCCATTGGATCCCGATTGTTCACAAAGCATTTTCTCTCACCATATGGTCCCCTCATTACCATATACTAAGAGTCCATATGGGAAACTTGTGAAATGAACTGTATTCATTTTAACTGCCAGATGAGCAGCCTTGTGCTTTGCAAGCCTAGCTTAAGTCATCTGCTGTCTTCGTGTTGTTATGGCAACACGGTGCCAATAAAAAATTCTAATCTGCTGTAAGTGATCACAATATTTTAAGTGCTTGCCTATAACTGGCCTCAGAAGGGACATGAGACAGGAGAGCTTCATAAGTCCAAAAGCTTAATGAAGGTGGTAGTTGATTCCTGCAGGTATCAGTAAGGGAGCTGGAGAGAGTGTGGTTGTGTGTCCATAGGGCCGTGGAGTGAAATATGGCTTATCATGGGGCTACAGTATAGAGGAGTTGGATCAAGGGGCACATGGATCATAGACCCTTTGGATGGATCTAACAAAACACACTGAGTGTCAAACACCATAGTTGCTCAGATAGACACATGACTCTGCTGGTTCTGGGGAGCCAGCCAGCCATGGGCCATGGATGCCAGTCTAGGTTTGGGCTCACTGAGACCTCCTGGGAGCCTCTCCTTCATTGCCATTTGAAACCCTCAGATCCCATGAAGCTGCTCTTCTTGAAGGCAGGAATCAGTCATCTCAAATGCTGGGCTAATTAAGAGTACCTTAAAGTAAATGGACGTCGTCAGCCACATCCTAAAGTGTAAATCATTCTCACCTCCAAAGGCTTCCTGATGCGACGCCTCTCTGCTGCTCTCTTTGTATCGAAAGTGACTGTTTATAGTCTCATTTCATCAGTTCACATTAGCCTCATGCTGAATATTTAAACACAGAACAATTTGAACTCACCATGGAAGAAGTCAGTGACTGCACGTTCATTTGGAACAGCAAGGGCTCATCTCATAATAATTTAGTAAATCAGCCATTTAGTGGCTCAGTTGTGCACTGCATTGTGCCAAAGATTATTCACTTCAATTGTATACTTGCAAAATTGAAATTCAGATCCTAGTCACAAGCACTGTAAAAAAATTTTTTTTTGTTTCGTGGAGAGATGAGACCCCAAAATCACCCTCCCTGAAGAGCATGCATGTTTAGGGATTTTTCATACATACAGAACTGGGGTAAAAATAACACCAGGGTTGGCTGTGTACAATGTATTCTAATTGTGTTTTATTGTCTTAGTCTTTATGCACATACTATTAGTAATTCAAAACCTGCAGTGGCATCAGTGAAAATAGAAATAAGAAATCTTTGCATAACCACATTGCAGCAAAGGGAGGAGACTAAGAAGTTCTGTAAATGAAAAGCCAGTGTCTTCCTGTTCCGCTGCTCTGTCACTCTCTCTCTCCCTCTCCCCCTCTCCCCCTCCCCCTCTCTCTCCCATCACCTTCATTTGTTTACTTTCCAAATTTAAGGAAACTTTATTAACATGACATCTGCAAACACAAGTAATCTTACTTAATCAAAAGCACAGAGACACATGACAGTCTTATGGTCTATCCAGCCCCCAGAGTGAGGAAAAAGCACCCTTGAGTTTGGGTCCAAGAAACATCTTGTCTCAGCATTCTTCTCTTGTCTGTAGAAAAGCACAAACTATGGAATCCCATCCACCCCCCACCCCCTCTTTCATCTGCCAGAAAACTTAGAGGCATATTCCGTCTCCCTATTTTGACAATGTGCTCAGCTCAGGAACTTGGCTTTCCTTCATACCTTACGTTCTCTTATCTTGGGAGTTGAGCCTAGATCTGGGCACTGCTGAAGTTCTATGTGGATGTGTACACTACACACATGTACATGCCTGCGCTTACTTTATCTAGAAAAAAAGAGGTTGCAGTGAGCTGCAGAGATGACGTAGCACTTGCTGTACAGGTGTGAGTACTGAGTTTACTTAAATAAGCCAGCCAGGTGGTCTGCCTGTTACCTCACCTTCAGAAGGCAGAGACAAGCGATCCTTGGGACCAGCAGGCTAGCTAGAGTAGCCATTTGTCAAGCTTCAGGGTCAGCAAGGGACCCGTCCATAAATAAAGGAGGGAGCAATCAAGAAACATGCCAGACATTATTACCCTTTGGCCTCCATAGGCACAGGTACACACATACCCCAGCACATGTCTAGCCATACTGTGTGCATACACAAACACTCATGTGTGCAATTAAAAAAAAAATATACTTGTAGCTTCACTGACAAGTCACAGGAGACTCACAAAATAGTAATTTTACTTGTTTAGATGATTTTTATCCTTTGGCAACTTATTTTACAATCTATTTTTCTGCTTCTTAACTGGTGTATATCCCTTTTAGAGATGAGCAGGCAGAGCCCGAGAGGAAATTGATGTGGTGGTGCTCAGGAGGTAGCTTATGCAGTACAAAGCAGAGGCTTCATATTGCAGTTTATGCAGCCTGGGAGCAGAAGCTTCCCACCTGTCCACACTATCTCAACATTGGTCCATTCACAATTGCTTTCAGTGTTTTACAGACATGATTCCATCTCAGTCACAACACCACCGAGTACAAGAATGTACAGACTTTGCCAAAATGCTCTGTAAAAGAAGTGGGGATTATCAATATTGTTGGCTAGTGCTTGGTAAGCACTCAGTGTGTATAACCAGCTGGAGCAGGTGCTGGCATTGCCCTGTTTTATAGACAAGGAAACAGAGGCAGGCATTCACACTACTCATAAGTAGCACAGTGTGGATTTGGGCCAAGCCCATTGAACTTCAGATCGAGTGCCTGAGTCCCTAAGCACCAACTCTGCAAAGGAAGAAAATGGAATTCTAAAGAGAGGTCAGTTTCCATGCCAATTTCAAAATCCCTCACCTCAATTGGGTGGAGGAAAAGTGTGGTGGCATTGACCAAGGTTAGCTCACAAATGGCTGAGCTAGGTAAAAATGGTAGCAAGAATTAGAGGCCCACACAGGGAATCCAGAGAGAGAATTCCTTGTGTTTGTCTCTTCAGTCTGTGTGGTTAGGGCTCATACCCACCAGCTGAACCCTAGAACTCTGCCAAGGGCTCTTTGACCACTGAGCTCCTGAAGAGGGAAATTTAGTTTAAGCTACCTCATACCCACCCCACCCCCACCCCCATATAAGAAAGGGAGGAGGAACGGGTGAAGCCATTTCCATCTTCCAGCCATTAGGAATCCTCTTCAAGGCTCAAACCATGGGAGCACAGGCAAGGTCAGAATTCTTGTTCACCATCTTCAACCCTGAGTAACATTGCAGTTGAGCATTGGAGTAACAAGTACTGAGTTCGCAGCAGTCTAGAAACACTGGGGTTTTATACAAGATTTATTTAATTCTATGTGTGTATATATGTATGTGTGTGCATGTGTGCCCATGTATGTGTGTGCACATATACATTTGTACATCCTTTCATATGTGCATGCTTGCATGTATGCATCCAAGTGAATACAGATGCCCATAAAGACTAGTGGTGTTGGATCTCCTGGAGCTAGAGTTATTGAGATGGTTGTAAGTCACCCACGTGGTTCCTGGAAATTGAAGTCCAGTCTTTTACATGAGCAGTACCTACTCTTAACCTTGGAGCCATGTCTCACCTTGCAAACTGCTGGATTTTTTTTCTGCTTATTTTATTTATTTATTTTTAATTTTTTGGAGACAGGGTATCATATATCCCAGGCTGGCCTCAACTGTGCTATATAGCCAAAAATGGTCTTTAACTTTTGATCTTCCTGCATTTGCCTCTGAATTCTGGGATTATAGATACATACCATTGTACTCAGTTATATGCACTATTGAGGCCCAAACCAAGAGTTTTATGCATGCTAGATGAGAACTCTACAAAGTGAGCCAGATTTCCAGGCCAAGGCACTAGATTTTGACTGCAGATTGTACTCAAGATTATCCCTTAAACCTTGGGAAATATAATTCACAGATATGATTCAATATACATACAATAGCCGGTATTGTTCAATAACTTTACAAAGCCAACATGAACAGTATTTTTATCTACCACTTAAGTTTAACATGAATGTAAACACACAAGCATTTTGCATACACATCTATATATGTGTATTTCATATGCACATGTGAGAATCATATCACATTGCTCACATTCCAAGGCCTTTTCTTGAGCTACATATTAATTTCATCTTGCCCTAAGGGAACGGAAGCCAGGGCCCAAAGACAAAGAGAGACAGAAATAATATTTGGCTTTTTTGTGTGCATCTCTAAAAGCCTCAGCTTTGGTGACTTAAAGGTGACTTAAAAGATTTTCAAGGGTAATTTTGACTCTAGGCAGCTTTTGTTTCGTGTGCTCACTTTACAACCTACCCCTGAAAAAGGCATCTCTGTCCAGAGTTTTCTCTTTCAGCAGAGCCTTTTATCCTGATCAGAAAGTCGATTTCCAAGGCCACTCGGCAGGACCTAACCCAGAGCGTTGGTCTTAAACCAGCACAATGAATTGCAATGAGAAGAGGCAGCTAGGGGTTGCCAGGTTCAGCTTTGTACCTCAGAGCGGGTCACATCCACAAGGGCACAGATACCATTCTTCACTGTATGTGCGGCAGGAAGCACCCCAGGCTCCCATTCACCAATTACCATGACACCATTTAGAAGAGAAAGCTCAGAGACCAAGAAAAAAAAAAAAAAAAAAAAAAAAAGAGGAGGGAAAACCATTGTTGCAACTCTTCCCAGGAATGCCTGGTTTCACAATTTACACGTAACTGCTGATACCCGAAAAGCCGAACATTTTGATAAAATGAATCAAGTTGTAATGTTTCTTTTATGAGATCCCTTGCAGGAAGGGAGGCCTGGCACCTCCTGGAGACCAAGCTACGTTATCCATCATCGGGAAGTCGGCTGTCCTGGCCAGCTTCTCAGAGGTCACACGATCGACCCAGCAGCTCTTACAACTGTATTATTGCTTATGGAACAGTCATTGAGGCACCAGATAAAAATTACCTGGTCTAATAGGCAGGGAACAATTTTCACTCAATAAAATTATAAGCCAAATCATTCATTTCATAACACTCTGGCTAATTTATTTGTTGACCTTTTAATATCCATAGCTCTTCAGTGGTATTAACTGCAGCTCAGACAGAATCTCTTGTTCATTTCGGTTTCATTGATTTTTCCCCCCATTGAAGCAATAACGGCTTCTTGAAAACTGCCTTTTTCTCTCCACTGTAAAAGTCAATCATGTAAGTTAGGATGTCTTACGTGGATCCAGACATGTTAGCTTACAGCAGATTTTAATCTCACATCGTTCAGAAGGCTCCTACACCCCTGATTGTAACAAGCAAGCTTTCTGGTATATCTCCAGTCCCACTGGGCAACAACATATAATCAGACATTTGGGAAATAGGAGAGCTACTATCTAATGTGAACATAGGCTCAACAAAAAGCCAAAATAGAATCACAAGTCTCTCCTGTCTGTTCTCTAAACTAGGGTGCTTGGACCCTGATAGTAGACAGTAGACTCTTTTTAAAATGCATAACACTTTGGGGACTTGAGAGATGGTACAATGGTTAAGAATGCCTGTGACTCTTCCAGAGGGCCAAAGTTTGATTCTCAGCACTGACAACAGGTAGTGCACAACCATTCCATAGGATCTGATTCTGATGCCCTCCTCTCTCTCTCTCTCTCTCTCTCTCTCTCACACACACACACACACACACACACACACAGAGAAAATTTTCAAATAATTTAATGGTTTTATCATGCAAATGGATAAAGATTTCAGAATTTAAATTGTATTGCTTTTTAAGATGATAAACAAGTTAATTCACCAAAGTATTCTGTAAGGAAGCCATAGGTCCAAGTGAGTATGAATGTATGAATGTATGTATTTATTTATTTGAAAGAAAAAATTGTGTGTGTGTGTGGTTGCACACACACATGTTATATGTGAAGGCCAAAGGTTGATGGTAGGGTATCTTCTTCACTTTCCAAGTGTTTTTTTTTTTTTTTTCAGACAAGGTCCCTCACTGAATTTCCCTACCCCAGTTAGCTACACTGGTTGACCAGAGAGCCCTAAGGACCTATCCTCTGCCTTCCAAGCTCTGGGGTTGCAAGCACACACAACTACACCTGGTTTACATAGAGCTTGGGGATTGAACTGGGGTCCTCATGCTGGTGAGCAAACTTTCCTGACAGAGCCTATCCCAGCCCCAGCTGAGCCTCCTTATATAATAAAACACTCTGAAGCCTTTAGAGTGCAGAACTGTAAAATCTAATTGTTACACATTTGGCATTTTATGCGTCCCTGGAAATATCCACTTGCTACCTCCACCTCCTCTGTGCTATTCCTTTCCATTTCAATTTACTCTAAAGTGGTCCTTAGCCATAATGAGAGTGCCCCTTTCAACAGAAACATGCTTAATTATATCCACGCTAAATGTAAGTGACTCTTTGCAGTCACAGGGCTTCTGAGTGAAGAGTGTTAAAGTGTGACACCGAGGGCCTCTAATGATGTGCGGGAAATTCTCTTTCAAGAAGTTTCATATTGCAAGAAAAATGAAAAAATGTGGGGAATGTCTCTCGGAGAATAGAGAGCTGAGTAGTGCCCAAGTGTTGTTTTGGTCTGTCTCACCCGTCTCCTCGCTGAATTTTTAGAATACAGAGTCTCCCATTGTGGAATTTTCCATCTGGCCGAATAAACATAGAGGAAGTTAGGATATAAACCTCTCCTCCAAAGAAACCCATCTCGATAGGACTGCTGTTTATTGCTTGGTGCATGCAGCATGGTGGGGAAAAGGCTCCTGAAAACTTCTAATCAGCTTTTTCAGTGGTGGGGCTTTGCAATCAATAATGTCACCTGGGCTTTCTGAAGCAAGAAGAGAAAGAGCCAGTACCCACAAATCTAGTGAGCTGGGCAAAATCTAGGCCCCTCTATAAACTCTGTAGTTAGTGCTGAAGTCCTTAATAGATGCTGATCAGTTCCGAGGTGGGAGTAGTCTGGCTGCTATGTTTCATTTGACATTGCTGGTATTTGGCCCAATGCATTCTGAGTTCCCTGATGAGAGAAAGTGAATTGGTATTAGGGGATATCAAAGGGATGTGGAGGTGACAGGAAATTATTGGGTGTTTTCTTCAGGAATCACTTTAATCAATTAGATTTTGTCATTGAAGTCTGTCATGTTACTCTTCTGTTGTCTTCTGCCTCCCTCAAAATGTTAATCTCCTGGCTGGGGTAGTGTAAGAGGTGGCAGAGTTCCCAGAGTCTCAAAATCTAACTCAGAAACTTAAAAATATCTGGGTTAATGAGTGGCTATGCCTTAGCTGAGGAAGTTGTCTTATATGTGTGGTGAAGAGAACTAAGTTCAGGCCATTTCCCCTGGTTTGTATGACTCAAAATGTTGGGCTCCATTTTGCAAGTGAGTGTGTGTATCGTTGCATAGCCTTCTTCTTGGGTTATCAGCTGTACCTTTGATGCCAAATGATAAAGAAAAGATTCCCATGGATGGAAGAACAATCAAAAGAGATTTTACTGTCATGAAATGAAAGGAAATATGAGCTGGCTGTGTCTGCATGTTTGAGATGACATTCCAAGTCACTGCAATGACTATCTGTGAATGTGCGAAGAAATATGTTATCTTCTAAAGGCTTGAGAGTATAACTAATAACAAGCTGATATGTACTAAAACCAGACTCATGTTGCTAGATGCCTATTATCTGAGTTAATTGTCCTAATATGAATTATTCTATTAACCACAATGTTAAAAACATATAAGTACAAGCTGGTAGGCATGAAAGAGCAAATTCATAAGAGAAAAAGTGATGTTAAAAAATACAGTGATCGGAACTCAACCTTTGGGAATTTACACACCAGATTAAGAAAGTCAGTGTGTGGAACACCAAATTTCACTCTTGTGCTTTTATGAATTCCAGTAAATATATCATTGGTGTATTACTATGAATTACTTTGAGAAGATTGCTAATAAAATCTTACAGTGGACTCCTCACCAGGAATTTTCTCTGGGCCTGGATTTCACTAAGCATTGCTTTAGGAGCTTAGAAAGTGAATTAGAGGAGCCCAGGGCCTCAAAGAGTCTATTGTGTATCATATAGCATCTAGTGGTGGACAATGAAGGTATTTGTCTTTCATACCAGAGCAAAATAATTTATGGCATATACGCTGTGTAGGTCTGTGTGGAATGGCCAACACTATTTTTGAGAGGAAAGACCTAAATGGCTGGGGCATCAGTAAAGCTGGAATAATTACTGATGGGTTAGAATAGCTGTCAAGGTCTCAGGATTTTAAGTGTAACAGGTCTGAATCCCTGCTCAGCCACTCCTCAGCTGTATCCACTTAGAGAAAACTAGCTGACCTGTCTTGAGTCTTCATTTGCCAAATGGGCTTATGAACAGTAGCTTTAGAGAGACTCTGCATGAAGACTGGGTGAGTTCATCTGTCACAGTCTCTGCCATTCCTACCCCACCATTGCTAAGTTCAGTCTCTGGGGGAGTGGGACTCCAGAGAAGAATTGTGTACGGAGATAGTGAGGAAAGAGCCCACCATCTTGCCTCTAGGTTCATGAGGATTGCTTAAACCTGAACTGAGAAGAGCTCTGCAATATACCACAGGGAAAGAAGATTGGCTAGAGTGAATTAGCCAGAGGATGAAGGCATTATGGGTAACCCTTGTAGAACCCTGAAGCTCAATTCTGAGAAGGTATTGAGTATTCAATTCAAAGTAGCTGGACAATGATACTCACAGGTGTTAATTATGGCCATAAGTAGCTCAGAAAAAGCTCACCACCTGATTGGATTAAAACAGAAAAAAAAAAAAAATACTGGACTTCTCTTTGCAGCCCATTCAGCTGCTGTGATCCCAAATCATAAAATAAACCTGTAGCAATTACACTTGAACTCTTTCTTGGAACCCCACCCTCTTCGGGTCTCTAGAATTTTTCTGTTACCTCCCAGTGGGTTTAGTAGTGTAGCCCCTTCCCAGTCCAAAGCCCCCATTGGTACAATCATTACTTCATGACCACTGTAAGACAAGAGATGACACGTTGTTATTGTAAGAGAAAACAGATCAATGTGAAGTTGTTTTTAAGAACAAACACACTCTGTATGGTCCTGAAGTTTTAAAGAAACAGAGAAAAATAATGTCTGCCTCAGAACTTTGGTTAGAGAACAAGCATTAAAGTCTTTAAAGGAAGCTCTGGAGATTTTCCATGTTTAGGATAGTCATAGATGTCTTTTTTTATCCTCCAATGGGCTTTTGTTTTGAAATCCAAGTATAGGATTAATTATCTTGGAAGTCTCTCATCTCTACTCTTGTGTTTAAAACTGCAACCAGGGGGATATTTTATATTTATGAAAGGAAGAGAAAATCTCTCTGACAAATGAATGCCTTGAAAAATTAGATATTAGTACTAGCCAAGTACCTTTACTTTTGAGAAATACCAAAATTGAATATTAGAATTGAAGGCTCTGTCTACCATACTCCCACTTAATGCCACCAAAATAAGACTTGAGGAATAATTCCCAAGACAAAATACTATATGAAATATCCAGTTTTTCCCCTAGTGGGAAATTTCTTCTTTAAAAACATCTTAAGCTCAATCATTTCCTAATGTGAAATTACAGATTTTTCAAATTACCATATAAAACTGCAAAAAAATTACACTTGTGGCCACAGAAAAGATAGCACACGCTATCAATTTGATTTTAAAAGACATACATCTCTTATACTACCTGTCATTTTTATAATGCCTTTTACAAATTTAATCAATACATTTTAACATTCTATATACTTTAAGTGCAATATACAATAAATATTCAAGTTTCATCTTAAACATGCTTTAGCCTTTAAATTGTTAAAACTGCAATGCCCTTTCCATCTCCTTACATAATGTCATAAAATATACATTTCAAGGTAAATGAAGTCAGCTACTTCAATTTAGTCCCTCAAACTGGTAGTAAATGAGAGGTTAACACTATGGTGCCAAACCCATTATTGAGTAAATTTAGCACCTTGGACAGCTCTGTAAAATCTTTATTGCTTTCCTGACCTGCTCGTCATGTTCTGTCTCTGTGTTCAGTGGCTCTCAGCTCTGATTGAAAGGCAATATATTAGATCCCCAACACAAACACGCTTGGGGGCTAGTTCACTGGGAACGTAATGACATGGAGGTGAGAGCAATTTTCTGGTCACCGAAATCCAAGCACCTTGCAGGTCTGTGGCACTAACTCATGGACGGCCCAGGAATGTCTTTCTTCCTTCCCATTTGCACAAATAACTAACAGAAGCCTAATCACATTGGCAGTGCTAAACCAAATGTGGGTCTCCCTAAAACCCCAAATGTGTTACTGCAGTGAAGGACATTTTTAGATGGGTTAGGTATCATTTAAGGACATAGTTTTCTAGACAAGAAGTTAGGTTCATTCACCTCGAAATTTGGATGATGGCTTGAAGTGACATTATGCTGATACCGTGCCTGTGACCATGTGCTAGGTTGGAAAAACAAGCTGCACCATCATGAATCAAAAACAGTGATACCAAGTATCAAAAGGATCCTGTGTCAGGGGCTGGGGGAAGGAGAAATGTATGTGCTTTACATTCAAATGGTTAAATGGAGACTAGCCTCTGGTACCAAATAAGCTATTAGGTTGGTTGTATCACTGAAAAACTTGGTGACAAAAAATGTGATTTTTCAGATTTATAAGGTCTTCTAAGATTTTGGCATTCCTTCTGAACTCCCTGATTTTGTGCAATTAATGGAAATAAGAAGGGTGGCTACAGCCTCCGGTTACAGTGTGCCAGAGCTGAAACACATCACTTTCATTATGTGCTGCATCATGACTTGGACAAACAAGAGATCTGTATTTTATTTTCTTCAACAAAAAAAGTAAAGAGAAAGAAACGCCTTCCTAGTGGAGCCCAAACATCAGCATAAATGTCCATTTGGAGATATATATAACCGTGGACCCAGAGATGGTGACTTTTTTAATAAATGAATTAAGTTAATACTTTTTTTTTTTTAAAAAAAAAAAAAAAGTCTTTCCTTGGAGTCAGATAAAGCCACAGGGTTTTGGTGGAGGCAGAATTAGCTGAATTTGAGTTGGGGATAGGGCCCGTTCTCTAGTCAATTATTAACTGCTGTGGGCAGATACTCCTGCAAATAAAAAGAGGTGAATTTTCATGTAGCTTGCATTAAAAAGTCAA
Organism: Rhynchomys soricoides; assembly: GCA_019843965.1. Classification (NCBI taxonomy): domain Eukaryota; kingdom Metazoa; phylum Chordata; class Mammalia; order Rodentia; family Muridae; genus Rhynchomys; species Rhynchomys soricoides. The sequence goes on along the minus strand of JADRCH010000008.1, from coordinate 1,466,622 downwards.
GAAATGATTTTAGATACATTGGTTCAGATTCCATTGATTATATTGTGCTTTCTACCCCCTACATGAAAAAAGTGACTGAATTGTTTTAGAAGGGGGGTGGTGGGAGCATTTCTGGAAACTTAAGGCAAACATCAATGTTTATCAAGAATTGGAAACTCCTCCTCTATCTCATTTTTGAATTTAGGACATTATATGTGTGATAAGTAGTTACTGTGGCATGACAACTGTTTTAGCTTATATTGTAGAGAATTTCAAATTGAAAAATGCTAATATATATCTAAAAGCTTGTCATTTAGAGAGTTGTTTGAGGAGTTTTGAAGAGGCTACAGTGACAGCGAAATGAATGCAATTATACCCCTATTTTCTGATCAGTGTCTGGAGCATATGAAAATTGAATAGCAGCGCCTTCCCTTTCAGGTTCTGAGGCATCCGATTTTAAAGTTATACTTCCATTTGCACCTTTACCAACACTGGACTACAGTAAACAGGTCTTCTGATAAGTCACCTCTCTGCCTTACATTCTTGGATGAGGTTCTTTACGGACCCTCCCATCATCAGAATGACTTGCACTTGTCCAATGTGTGTTTGTGTAGAGTGTCCCCATTGACTGGACCCATACAAGGCAATGTGGAAGGCTACCTTAGGAAGAAGAGGGAGTTACTTTTCCTTTGACATAAATGAATAGTAAAGCATAGACTTAGAAGGAGAATGGGTGAGCAAGAGAGAAGAAACACAAACACTACAGAAATAGCAAAGAATTGAAGTACAAGAAATCAAGGCTACTAGTCATGAATACTGGCACAGTGGGGGCTTCTAGAGACAACAGAATTCTTGTGCAAGGGTCTTCGATCAACATCATATTCCTTCAGTATGTGAACTTCCTGTATTTCTACCATACAAGAGAGACAAACAAAAGAAGCTTAAGGCTACATGCTTCTTTAGTGGCTGAACATTGATTGATTGGAAATTCCTCAAAAATGACCCGTCTGATAAGGTCATGGTTTCTGGAATAAGCAATTAAGTGCAAAATAAACACATTTTAGGGATTCGTCCCATGTGCTGAATGACATTGATTATAGTAATCTAGTAAATGACCATGCAATTGTATTCAGCAATAAACATATGAGTGCTTTATCATGCCTATGGCAGATGATTGCGTGATATGTTTTATCTTGCAGTACCAATGATGTTCAGCTCTTGAGTCAATTAAGGGTGTATGTGAACAATGATGAATTTGTGACTTAGCACCATTTTAGGGGTCCCCAGCCTACTGCTTTTACAACTGTCCCTTGGCAAAGGATGGCCAGATGCTGTCATGTGAAAGATAAGGACACCTGCTATCCTTCAGAAGCCTACAATCTATTTTTTTTTCTTGACAGGAAGTGATCCTTAAAAGGGCTGCAGATCTGGTTGAAGCTCTGTATGGGATGCCCCACAACAACCAGGTGAGTGTTCCAGGTCTCTAACTTAATGAAATGCTTGCTCATTCAAAAAAAAAAAAAAATCTGAGTCCTTATTCTATGAGATAGCATTTTTTGAAAAAGCCTATGAAAGCAATACTCATGTGTTATGAACCTAAGGATCTGAGATATGACATGTCACAGGGCTGTTCAGACTTTCTTGCTTTTACAAATCTTCTGCTCCCTTTTCTATTGAATCATTTGCCTTTCTGGAAAAGTGTTTCATTTAAAAATGAATCTTGACTGGGAAGGAAGGATTTAATTTCGTCTCCTAAAATATACAATGAGGCCGCAATAGTGTACCACTCATGCTTCATGAGCAATGGTATGCAAGGAATGGACACTGCTTGGGAAACTAAGTCTGGCCAATCTCACTCCTTCCCCACCCCTCCTGAGTTCACTATTTACAAAGCAACTGTACTAATCCTCAGACTTTGGTTTCCCTGCATGGCACCAGGGGACATGAACTGCCAGCCCTGAGTTCCTATATGGGCAGAAGAAGGGAAATCTCACAATACTGTCCAATACTGACAGCAGTTGGCTTCAGTGTCAAGAAAATGGCATTCTGGGTCTCAGCCCTGTCTTTAAAGAAGTGAATGTTTTTGAGTTAGCACTTTGCCTTTCATAGCCTCAGTTTCCCCAACTATGATGTGGTCAGCATAATGAAGCTTGGCCTCACAGATGTGTCAGCTGGACTGTAGAAAGGAATACAGTTGAGTACTTAAGGCTCTGAGCTGGGAATATGACAGAGAGGAAGCACAGTAAAGTTATTGGGAGTATGAGTTGAGGTAGCTAATAAAGATGCGCCTTTGACTTTTCAGGAGATTATCCTGAAGAGAGCTGCTGACATTGCAGAGGCTCTGTACAGTGTCCCTCGAAACCACAACCAGCTCCCAGCCCTTGCTAACACTTCGGTCCATGCAGGGATGATGGGTGTGAACTCCTTCAGTGGACAACTGGCTGTGAATGTCTCTGAGGCATCACAAGCCACCAATCAAGGTCAGAAGCCTGCTATCTCCCTATCTGCCATTTCCCCTGCCCCTTGACAAAGGTGAGCTCCCACCCCTCCCACCATTAAAAAAAAAAAGATGAAAGAAAAAAGAAAAATAAATCAACTATTTTCTTCTAAAAGAGGAGATCTTTCACTTGTGTGTATCAAATATTACTGTTGGAGTTTGTTTCTAGTTTCACATCTAGAGACCTAGTAGGGGCTAGAAAGAATGCATGCATGCATTCAGCCATCTCTACATCCACCTTTTCACCATAAATCATGAGTGACAGATCACAAAGAGGGATGGAATTAAAGTTCTCATAGGCCACAACACATCATTCTTGCCCAGGGAAGAGGGACCTGTTAACTCAGAGGAGCATCTCTTAGATTGGGATTTATTCCTGCTCCCAAATGATAATTTATAGGCTCTGCATTGCCACTTCTCACAGACCCGCTAAGTATTTATGATCTCCTAAGAAATGTGTCTTTGCTAGCTTCCCATTTTAATCACAGAGATAGCACGACCAACCCATGCACATGAATCATCAGGTCTTTTCCCTCTCAGTTGCAGTGAGGGGGTAATAATGGAGATGTTCCTTCCTTATACCCCAGGTCTCCCAGGAATGCACCATCCGAATGCTGCCCTCACCCCTGGTTTGTCCCCTCACTTTTCAGGTTTCACCCGCAACTCAAGCAGTGTGTCACCACATGGCTATGTGCCGAGCACCACCCCACAGCAGACCAACTATAACTCTGTCACCACAAGCATGAACGGCTACGGCTCTGCCACCATGTCCAATTTGGGCGGCTCCCCAACCTTCCTCAATGGCTCAGCTGCCAACTCACCCTATGCCAGTAAGTAGATATATGTCCCAGGTCTTGTATATTTCCTTTGCAGAGCTTAGTATCATGCAGAAGGGCCAGCTGGACATGGCTGTTTGGTCCAAGCCCCGATGCCCCCTCCATGCCTGCCACCCTAATACTTGAGTACCATCCCCTCTAGCAGAGATCTCTGCAGTCTCACCTTGCACGAAATCAGTGGCCATTCCGAGAACCCATGTTTGTGGTCATATGGCAATGGGGTTACCACTTACTTCGAATAGTTACTAACTGAAGGCCCCTGAGTAAGTTCATGTCCTCTCTGTGCCTCCTCCTTCCCATTCTTAAGAGGAGAAGTATGTGAACCATACCTTCCCCTGTCCTGGGGGAACAGGGATAGAATCTGGTCCTCAGGCCTGGCACAGGAGAGAGGTATTTGGAAATCGAAGTCATTATCCTGATGCTGCAACAATAGATCCACTCCTTAAAGAGTAGGGCTTGGTTGCTGGCGTTTCTGTTTTCCTTTTTGTACATAATATACTCATAAAAAGATAAAAACATACACAAACATGTTTTTTCACTCCTACACAGAGA